>CM076579.1:847602129-848067877 GCA_034641835.2 Pinus albicaulis
TCTCTATCATCTCAATAAATTGAGATAAGTGAACAAATTTAAAATTAAAATGACCAAATTAACCTTAGACATATTTAACATATTTAAAAAGATAAAAAAAATTAGATGTTCAACAAAATTTCCATGTCTGCACATGACTAAAACCAACGTAGATCTATCTTAACCCAATATCTATCAAGTGCAGAGAAGGATCAAATCTCTCAAGGCACAAACATTTCCTCAAGTTTTTCACTCAAAAAAGAGATTTATACCTCTAAACACTTGAAAAATCTAGAATTAAAATGGATCTAGATTAATTTTATTTTATTTTCATTTATATTTTTTGAATATATATATATATATATATATATATAAAATTCAATTTCTCATTCTTTTTCTAAGACAGGGAAGAATTTAATACATATATATTAAATTCAATTTCTCATTCTTTTTTTTAGACAGGGAACAACAACCTCTCCGAGTATATATAGTAGCCCGTAAGCCACATATACCATAAACTCATTATTTTCGCAATGACCAAGATGTCCAACATTGGGGGCGTCTATCCCTCTAGCTTGGTCATGACGAGCAATAGACAACCCCACCCCCGCCGATTTTGAACCTGTGACCTAAAAGAAATCACAAGTTCTTAACTATTGAACCCACTCAAATTATCCTAAATTCAATTTTTCATTCTTATTTGTAATTTTTAACATAAATTTATCTAATATTATATAATAAAATCTCATATATGTATGCTCGTACAGGTGTTCAACACAAAAGTTTAAACCAAACACCTATCACCATAAAACTATCAAAATACTCAAAACACCAACCCCAACTTACCAAACTACCTTGTTACATCAACCTACCAATTAACAATTGAATACCATAAAATATATTTTATGACCATAAAATCGCCGAACGATCTCCCCCTCCTTTCAGTACCCAAATATCAACACAGCACAACAGCTCAAGCAATGATTGGAGGTGGGCATTGGAGTTTTTTCGGTTTATCGCTTAAAAGTCCAGTAGGATCCTATCCACGTCATCATTAAACCAGGCTATTTAGTGTGCATCTACCACGCTTCTCCGTTTGAAACCCCAAGCGTTCCCCCTCAGAATCTCCTGCGCAAGAGACCAAGGATGTGACCAGAGCTCCACTTAACGCAATCAATAAGCCCACCCCCTGCGCAGGCTCGACTGCCTGCCACACCCAGCCTCGGTGTGAACACAAACAGAGATTTTGGAATTGGGGAAGAAGTGAGTAAATCTGGCAACCTTCGGGGAATTGAGGGCCAGGTCGTCCTCAAGACAAGCCCCCGCAGAGGATGAAGAAGACTGTAGGCCCTGGCAGAGGAGGCTTAGCATGACAATCACACGAGGATCCATGTTTCGATTGCTTCTCATACTTCTTCTTCTCGGTGCCTTCGCTACAGCTTGCCTCAATTTGCCTATGGAAAAGGTCGGCATTACGTAAATCTCTTCACAGTATCCATTAAACAGCATTATGTATTTTTATTTTTCTGATAATTTCGGTAATACTCTTGAGACCGTTATCAAAATTTTGAAGCAACAATTGATTTTGCTTTTAATTTAATCTTCTGTTGGCAATGCTGATACTTTAGAGCTAAGGCATTGCGCTCTAGTGAGCATTTAATGGCCCATTCACTCATCAGAAAGTAAATCTTGGCCCTCAGGATTAGTTTATTGCTGATATAGTAGTTTGCTTCATCGTCTCCTGTGGCTATTTTTGCAGAAAATGGTTTCCTACCAACTCATAAAAAGTTAAAACCAAATATAGCTAATCACTCGATGGCAGAGTTTTCGACGAAAGAAAATTGAAGAATGATCATCTATGTTTCGGGTTGAAATATGCTTCGATTTTGTATTATATTAACAATACACAGTACAAAGTTTATTACTGAAAAAAAGGAGCGCAGCATATGGCTCACCACCAATAACCACCAGCAGACCTTCGAAACATCAAAACACCTGAACACCAGAGAAACACAGACCAAGATGATAATTATAATAATGTCAGGACTGGTTGTGTGAGGAAGTCCAAAAGGTAATGGAAATAGTTTCAGTCTCCATTAATGGAGGAATGATGCTACCTTAACAAGCATCATTACTTAGGAATAAGGCAAAGCCCCTCCCTCTGCGTGAACTAGGTTGCCTAGGCTACCAAACCAGTGGACACAGGTCACCATCCATTATGGGACACTCGTTAGTTGACACATTAATGGTCTAGCCCAGTTTCATGTTCGACAGGGCTCATTCATTCTCAGAAATTGATTGAGGGGAGCACCTATGATTCTGCTTTGCCTTCCGCAGCTATGCTGTTTTTGTTGTTGGTCTTTGCTGTATGTTTGGATCTTGCATTGTAGGAAAGCATCCTAGTACTTGCTTCTTGATTGTCCAGAGGAAGCTTCAGATGGGAGCCAGTTGCCGGAGCATGGGCCTTTCTGTATCCACGTGAGAAATTGGTCGAATAGTTCATGTACATAATAAAGTAGGTTTGCGAGTACAAAAAATAATGTCATCCTGACATCCGAAAGGTAGAAAAGAATTTCGATCTGAATCATATCATAGGCTTTAGCAAAAGTGGGTTCTAGCAAGTTTTAATACTCGGACTTGGACTCAGAATCAGTCAAGAGTAAAGTTGGAGTCGGACTTGGATTGACTTGGACCGATCTGATTTCAGTGACTCCTTTACTAAAAAATAAATAAAATGTTTAAATTTAATAATAATAATAATTTTATTTAAAAGATTCCAAACCATGATTCTAAACCATTAGAAACAAAATATGCAAATTCTGCTCATGGCACATACATATACCATGTGAAGGTGAATATATCAAAAAGTTTCAAATTCGCACCAGCAACAAAATACATAATCAATGAGGCTGTAAGTGGACTCTAGGCTTTAGAGTTTGAAAAACATGCTGCAACCATCTCCTTTTGCCTAGCCTTGTCTTGTTCAAATTTTGCAATTTCAATCTAATCTGTCCAATCTCCTCTAATGGGGCCATGCATGGGGCAACTTGGCTTCTTATGCCAGCCATGTGTTCTTTCAATCTATGAATTCACCCCCTAATCTTGATGAATTTTTTGCAATATTTCCAAAAAATCTCCTCATCAACCAGATCAGCATGGATCCATGCAGGATCTTTGACTTTTGGGGTGGTAGGCATGGTAAAATTCCAATGTGCAGTTAGGAAAAGTACATCAGATTTTTGAGATCCAAGTTGCATATTTCTAGACTTGTGCAAATTATAAAGTTTGAGTCAAATGTAAAACGGGGACAGATTTCAGATGATTGGCATTTGGAATTTAAAGAGGCATATATTTAAACTTTGAAGAGAAAAAAAAATTAAACAGGGGAAGATTTCAGAGGATCTGCATTTGCACTTTAAAGAGTCGGAAACCATACATGGGAATGGGAAGAATGGGTAGTGGGCACAAGAATTTGGTCAACAACTCCTCCAAGCTTCAAGATGGACTGTAGCCTCCTCACTAAGTTGCTGAAATTCACTGCAAACAGCTCCAAACAAATGCCAACCAGATCCAAGCTCAATCCTCACACTGCTCTTCAAGATTTCAGCTGTGCCCCAACACTCCAAATGCTCACAAATGCCGAATGAGAAAGGAGTGAGACAAATAGAGGGGGGCGGGCGGGGGGTCTCTTTAGAGCAGTTTGCTAGCATTTTGTGCTTTAGATATTTTTTGCTTGGAGTCTGTATGAGGGGTTCATGCATCTACTCAGCCAAGTAGGTTGAGCCGAGTCAGTGGCCAACTTGGACTTCTCAGCAATCAACTTGGCCAAATTGACCGAGTCTGAGTCAACATGGACCAAGTTTTACATATTGGATTGGATGTGGTGCTATGATATCCCATTTGCATTCTTATGCCCCATGGTTTGTTCCAGGTGTTCTATGCAAGACGTGCATTCATAGAAATTTTTGATAGTAGATAGGGTCTTCCAAGTGAAGAAGCTGAATGGGTCAATCATCTATGTACAGTGTGGTCTTTCAGAGTTTCATATTAATTGAGGTTGATCTCACGGCTTTAATCTATTGGGGATTGTGCTCAAAAGAAAGATCGTCAAGAACTGGATTTATTGATGATTCATGTCCACACTAGGGGATGGTAGGAACTATTCAGCACTTTTTTTTTGGAATTACAAGTGTTCCAAAGAGTGTTGGGATTTCTTATGGGCTGCTTGTAAATATAGCCCGTGCGGACTTTTTTGGAAAGTTACCCTTCTAAGAGATTTTAATTTGGCTACTCCTACATACTTTTGGGTAGTGTGGCATTGTATTAGAAGCATTAGCTTATATGTAATTTGGAAGATTAGATGTGATGTAGTTTCTAGTGGGTGGTAGTTCTTCATTGCTTTATTTTATGATTATCTTTTTGATGAGTTAATTGTATAATTCAGAGTCAAAGGCACTCTCATTAGGAGATATGTGTGAGATTGTGATCCAACCTAAAGGTATTCTTACTGACCTGGTAGAACTGAATCCTTTCTTCCTTGCACCCTATCATTGTATTATGTTCTCTCATCCATTCATGTAAGTAGCATCCTCTCCTCCAAAAAAAGAAATAAAAAATAAAGGTAGTCCAAGAGTGGTTATTCCCTACAAGATAAGGTCTCCAAGCAATTCGAGAATGGATGGAATGACCATGCAAAGATTTGGTACACATCTTGGTGAATCAAGCTTTTCTGTAGTATTGAAAATATAGTTGATTGATTTTGGAGCAAAATAGAAAGCACATGGAGGAGTGGGAAGACATAGATGGGAACATCTATGTCCTAATGCCAACCCATTGTAAACCCAAGGCCATGAAATAATGGCTTTATTGGATTTGATGGGGGCCTTTCAAATAAGCTTTTGCTTGTAATTCCAAGTTGAGCAATTAGACTTACCCATAGATTCTATTAATTTTGGTTTTAGTTTTCCAAGAGGCTCTCATCCATTGTTAAACGTTGAATAGATTATACTTTTGGAAAGCTTTGGAGTGTTCCCATTACCTATCCTTCCATCAATTGTTTGATGTCTTGATGCAAAACTTAAAAGGACAATGAATTAAGGATTAATTCTTTGATCTTTCGAGGATGATCTTTTCCTTGGTTTGAGCTCATTCTACTATATCCAGTGGAAATTTCTGAATCTTTACACTTTATGCAGAAATTCTATACTCTTAATCTGGTTATGCTCCTCCTACTTAGACAAGTTATTAACTGAATAAATTCAAGTTAAAATTGAAGCAAAACACATAACAAATCTCCACCAATCCAGATCTAGAACAAGTTCATGCACACAGACAAAGTGACACAGCTATTTCTGGACAAATAGTCCCCGGAAAAACCCAATGCAGGAAAACCGGTCTCTAGCTATTGGAGGGTTTTATTATTAAGTATTTTTTGAATACAACAAGCCTGGGTTCCAAATCTAGAAAACTTGACAGAGAAATAATAGATCTACAGCTCACTAGCTGATCTAGGGCCAAAATAATGACTGATCCACACCCTCAAATGGGATTTACAGAACTCAGCCAAAATTAGGGTCTAGAAACCCCACCACTGCCCCTGAAGCCTCTACGTCAGCCTTTGAAGCCCCTCTGACCCTCAGCGCTGCTCCGAAAAGGTCTGCGTTACCTCAGACTAGGTGACGCAGGCCTTACACTGCCCCTTAGGGTCTTTGCGTAACCCTTTGAGGGTTTCCTGCTAAAAATCATGTTGTCCTTGCTGATGCAGCTTCCCTTCTCCTCTGCGTTGTCCTCTGAGTTGATCTCTGCCTCTTGTGTATTCTAGATCTCGGGATCAGATCATCCCCTTGGCCTAAATTCCCCTCTCTGCAGCTGAAACACTTCTGAGTATTCTTATCAAACCCTGCCCTAGAATCTCAACCTAGCTTCAATGTTCAGCCTCTGTGTGTCTTTACAAATGACCCCAAGCCTTTCCTTTATACTTTTTCTCGTTGGGAAACCATCGACCATGATCAGATCTTGAATCAATGGATAAGATTAAAAGAAAACTTGATCCGTGTAACTTAAGACAATTTCGTCACATGTTTAATTAAATTCACTTTAATTATTTAAGTTTCCTAAGTTTTAACTTAGGAAATATATTAAAATAATTAATTAATTTAATATCTCCTAAACCAGATGAAATTTCTCAGATCCTTTGTTGGGTCTTGTAGATCAAGTGTACTCTAGTCCCTCCACAAAATTTGGGATCTAGAGCACAACTAATGCTACCCCAAATACACAAAATCTCAACACTCCCTCTTAGCATCAAGGGTGTGCTCTAGCAATACATCACACTCTGCATTACATGACTTTGAGTACTAGTTCTATGCTGCTGAAGCTTGGCCTGCTGCCACTCAACTCTGCACTGCTACTGCCATTCTGCATTGCTGCCCATGACTCTGCCACTGCCACTGCAACCTCTGTACTGCAGCTCCCTCTCAATATGTGTAGAAATTTGACAACCCAACCCCGGTTTTCAGTTTCTCCTTATTTCTCCCATAAAATTAAATGCCCATTCCCATAGCCATACATTCAACAAGCTTGAAAAATAAATATTTTCTGAAAACACAAATTCTGGAAATTTCACAGTGCTGAAATGCAGAAATAAAACTCAGAAAAATAAATCAGCCACACATAGAAAATAGACACGCTGATTTTGGGTCAATATGACCCTGGAAAACCCCCCTACAACTCTTGGGGAAAACCAATTCGAAAGCTCTCTTTATTTTTGAATATGCTTTTACAGTGAACAATAAAACACAGAAAAATTACAGCAAATACAAAACCCACTTATCTCAATTTTTGTGTCAAACTCCAATCTGGAAAATTGTGCCAACAACAAAACATAAATTTACAGAAAAATTCTAGCATTAAATGCTATACTTGCAGCCTCGAAAAATGTGCCAGAATCTGCGTGTACGGACTGTACGGATTTTGTACGAAAATGTACAACAACCTCTCCTCGATTTTCGAGCCCTGAAACAGCCTTGAAATTCATGCCCTTTGCTGCTGAAAACTGCTCCTCGAAATTTGCATTGTACCTTGCCTTGAAATGCGTGCAATCTTGCTGTACAGATTTTCTATCTCGGTAAACATGCCAATAAATGCTGCTGTATGAAAATGCTACCTTGGGAAATGTGCCCTCTTGCTGTACGGATTTTCTGTGTAGCTATGCTGCTCTCCCTCCGCTCAGAAATTTCTCTTTAGCTTTCTCTCCTCCTCTCTCAATTTGCTCATGAAAGAACGAATGACCTTTTCCCTCCTTTAACCTAACCCTAAGTGACTTTTGGGGAATCCCTAAATCCAATGGCTGAGATTAAATGCTCATTTAAATCTCACTTTCTATTTTTTAATTCACCCCACTTTAATAAAGACCCACTTAGTCATTTATTTCCAAAATCACTTTTCCCTTTCTAATTTCACATTGACTTTATTAAAGTCACTTTAAAATTAGACTTTAGTAACTTTATCACTTAAAGTCACTTTTAAATTAGATTTGACTTTATAACTTTATAAAGTCATTTTAGGAGAAAAAATTAAATTCTTTTGGACACTTTTCCCTAGGCCAAAGATCAAAGCCTTAGGGAACCACCTGTCCTCCGGTAACCAAATTTCAACACTCCCTCTTACAGAGGAAGGTGTTCCTCACCACACCCATCTTGTCTCTGAAGTAGACATGCTTGCCCCGTGGTAAGGCTTTGGTAAGAATATCTGCAACCTGCTCATCAGTGGGAATATACTCAAGCTTCACAGCTCCCTTCTGAACAGTCTCTGATGAAATGAAATTTGATCCCGATATGCTTTGACCTGTCTTGAAATACTGGATTCTTTGTGAGTTTAATGCAACTCTGATTATCAAAATATATCACTGAAGGTCTCAACGACTGACCAAATAAGCCAAACAACATCTTGCGAAGCCATATGGCCTCACAACTAGCTAGACTGACTGCCATATACTCTGCTTCCGCTGAACTCAATGCTACTGACTGCTGCTTTCGGCTGAACCACGACACCACTGCCAAACCAACCCAAAACAACACCCTGAAGTGCTCTTCCTATTAGAAGCACAACTTGCCCAATCAGAATCAGTGTAACCTTCCAATCTCACTCCATCTCCCTGCGTATAATCCAGACCATACTCCACTGTCCCCTGCAAGTACCGCAAAATGTGTTTTGTAGCAACCCAGTGAACCCTCCTGGGCTCACACATGAACTGGCTCATCGTATTGACTGCAAAACATATATCTGGTCTAGTGTTGACCAAATACATCAAGGAACCAATCAGTTGTCTATACAATGTGGGATCCACCAACTCGGAATCTGAAGCATGAAGCTTCTTCCAGTTGGTGATCATCGGTGTTGACATGGGTCTACAATCTTCCATGTGGAATTTGCCAAGGATGCCCACAATATACTTCCCCTGTCCTAGGAAGAAATGCCCCTCCTCCTGCCACACCTCCAAACCCAAAAAGTAATGCATCAAGCCAATGTCCTTCGTCTTAATCTCCGACGCAAGATCTCTCTTGCAGTGCTCTATGAGTCTCTCTGCACCCGTAATGACCAAGTCATCCACATACAACACCAGAATGAGAGGCTCCTCACCTATCACAATAAAGTATAGGTTCGGATCTACATCACTCTTTGTGAAACCCATCTCCTGCAAGTATGTATCTATCCTGGAGTACCAAGCTCTAGGAGCTTGCTTCAGGCCATAAAGGGCCTTCTTCAGTTTGCACACATGGGACTCCTTCCCATGCACCTCAAAGCCCCGTGGCTGCTCAATGTACACCTCTTGTATGAAGCCATTAAGAAATGCAGTCTTCACATCCATCTGGTGGATCTTCCAACACATCTCTGTTGCTATCGATATAATGGAGCGAATCGAAGTATATCGAGCCACGGGAGCGAAGGTCTCCTCATAATCTACTCCCTCTACCTGGGAGAACCCTCTAGCCACAAATCTTGCCTTGAATTTCTCAACGCTGCCATCTGCAACATGCTTTACCTTGTAAAGCCATCTGGAAGTAACCATGGATTTGCCCTCAGGCCTCGACACCACCTCCCAAACATCATTCTTCATGATAGAAGAATACTCCTCCTGCATGGCCTCTCTCCAGACCTGCTGGCTAGCTGCCTCCTCATAGCTTGAAGGCTCAGAGTCAACGATGTTTGCAACCATTGCTATATAGCTACAGAACCTATCAGGTGGTCTGCTCTCTCTGACCGGCCTCTTTGGCCCAACAACAGATGTGGCTTCTCTCAAGGTATCCTGAAGCCACTTGGGCTTCCTCTTCCCTGAGCACACTTCTCCCACTGGAGAATGAAACTCCTCCTCCTCATCAGGAGCCTGAACTCCTGACTGTCTGTCTGCTGTCCTCCTGCCTGAACCTGAACCTGTAGATGCTGAAGTACGGTGTGAACTGTTCATCAGTGGACTCCCTAGTGAACTGCTTTGCGGATTGCTCTGCATGTTGCTTGAAGCACCACCCCTCTGACTCTGCGAGCCATTGCTCACTGATGGACTTGACACCGTAATCGATGTACCTTCGGATCCTCCTGATCCCTGCCCACTGGATCCCTGTGCCTGACTCAACTGCTCCTGCGGGTCTGGCCGATCCAGATACTCTAACTCCCGTGACCTCCTGAAAGCCCTATCCTCCTCGAACTTCACATCCCGCCTGACAACAACTCTCCTCTGCGCGGGAATATAGATCCGAAAGGCTTTCGAGGTCTCACTATAGCCCACAAGGATACCCTTCTCTGCGGTGGGCTCTAGCTTGGTCCTCTTCTCCTTGGGCACGTAGGAGTATGCAATACACCCAAAGATACGGAAGTGACCAACATCAGGATTTTTCCCAGAAAAAGCCTCCTTCGGAGTCACATGCCCCAAGGCACGATGCAGACTCTTGTTCTGCAAATATACAGTAGTGTTGCAGGCCTCTGCCCACAAAAACAATGGTAACCCTTGATCATGTAACATGGCTTTGGCAGCCCCAACGATGGATCTGTTCTTCCTCTCCGCAACCTCGTTCTGCTGGGGGTTGTAAGGAACTGTGAATTCCCTCCTAATGCCTGCCTCCGCACAATACTCAACAAACTCACCAAGGGTGTACTCTCCTCCATTGTCCGACCTCAGGGACTTGATCTTTCGACCTGTCAGAGTCTCCACAAGAGCTTTGAACTCCTAAAATCGCTTGAAGACCTCACTCTTTGTCTTTAAGAAATAAATCCAAGTCCTCATGGAGTGATCATCAATGAATAAAACATAATACTCATATCCACTCAAGGAAACATGAGACATCCGACCGCTTACATCGGAATGAATCAAATCAAGTATCCTAGTCGATCTGCTGTCACTGCTGGGAAAAGGGGATTTGGCAAACTTGCCCATAACACATCCTTTGCATGTATCAAAGTGATCAGTATTGAAATCTGGCACACCTGTAGTGATCTCCCGCAATGTTCTCAAGGTTCCATGATACATGTGCCCCATCCTGCGGTGCCAAATCTCTCACAACTCTGAACTGCTAGCTCTACTGTCGGTACTACTGCTCAATGCCAAAAGGGGCTGAAATGCAAACTTGTACACCTTTGCATGGCGTACATCAATCACTCTAGCTGATTCAGCTGGAGCGCCCTTGGTATATATAAGCACCTGTCCTCTCCTGAATAATATCTCATACCCTCTGTCCTCGAATGCTAAGACGGATATGAGGTTCTTCCTCATCCCTGGCACATATAGAACATTTGACACCTTCAAGGGAGGTTTTGGGTTCCCTATCAAATGTCGATGTCCCCACACCGACTGCTCTAACAACGCTGTCATCTTCGAGTACTACCTCTATATCAGTGCCACTCTCTGAAAGCTTTGAGAAGTACTCACGGACTCCTGTCATATGACGTGAAGCCCCACTGTCAACATACTAGATACCTGAAGATGCTCTGCTAGTGGAGGGAAATGCACACTCCCTCTCAACCTCTGTGGCAAGTGATTTTGCACTTGTGGACTCACAAGCAATGAACCCAAACTCCGGGTCAAAGCTATCCGTAAAGTCCTCTATCTCTACTGATGCTGCCATGCTTTTGTTCTTCCCCTTCTTCTTCTTCTCCGGACACATAACTGCATAGTGTTCCATCTTCTGACAATTCCAACACTTCACCTTGGAATAGTCCTTCTACGTGTTCCCCTGTTTACCTTTACCTTTGCCTTTGCCCCCACCAACACTTGTGGAAGCTTGCTTCTTTCCCTTGCCTTTCTTGCCTCCTGCTAACAGTGCTACATCCTCATCTTGCTCAACTGGTTTGGTTGCCCCAAGCTGGCTTTTTCTGATTTCTGTCTGTATGTAATCATCCCAGAACCTCTCCCAAGTGCGAAGGGTCTCACGTGCATAAACCCCATCAACAAAGTTCAACCAAGAACTGGGAAGGCCATTCACTGCAATCCGCACCAACTCAGTGGGTGGAATGACCTCTCCAACTGCTGCCATTGCATATCTCACATTAGTAATCTTTGTGAGATATCCAGCTGCACTATCAATCTTACCCATCTTAATGGTCTTCAGCTTCTCCCTTAGGACCATTTTCCTGTTCTCATTGGTACTTTGATAGAGATTGGTCAATGCTGTCCACATCTCCTGAGGATATCTCTTTCCTCTCACATGAGGAATGCAATGGTCTTTGATTCCATCCAGAATCAGTCTCTTATCCTTGTTATTCTTTTTATTAAAGTCTGCCAACTCATCAGGGTCAACAGGCACATTAACAGGGTTCTGTTGGGTATGCACCATTATACCTCAGACTTCTGCCTCCTCAAAGATACTTTGCATTCTCTCCTTCCATACACTGTAGTTACTATGCCCATCCAACCTATCCTCCACCCTCCAGCCCAAAGACATGCTTGCTGTCCTAATAAGCTAAAAATAACACTGCTGTAGTAAAGGTACTATTTTCTATGTGAAAAATCAGCTTGCTGTCCCAAACTGCACTTTTCAGCAAAATAGCTCTGATACCATATAGAAATTTGACAACCCAACCTCGGTTTTCAGTTTCTCCTTATTTCTCCCATAAAGTTAAATGCCCATTTCCATAGCCATACATTCAACAAGTTGGAAAAATAAATATTTTCTGAAAACACAAATTTTGGAAATTTCACAGTGCTGAAATGTAGAAATAAAACTCAGAAAAATAAATCAGCGACACACAGAAAATAGACACGCTGATTTTTGGTCAATATGACCTTGGAAAAACCCCCTACAACTCTTGGGGAAAACCAATTCGAAAGCTCTCTTTATTTCTGAATATGCTTTTACAGTGAACAGTAAAACACAAAAAAATTACAGCAAATACAAAACCCACTTATCTCGATTTCCGTGTCAACCTCCAATCTGGAAAATCGTGCCAACAACAAAACATAAATTTATAGGAAAAATACGACAATAAATACTGTACTTGCTGCCTAGAAAAACGTGCCCAAATTTCTGCTTGTATAGTACTGTACGGACAATACAACAGCACCTTTCTCGATTTCTGTGCCCAGAAAATCTGCCTCGAAAACCATGCCCTTTGTTGCGAATCTGCTCCTCGAAAACAATGCTGTACTAGCCTTGGAAAACGTGCTAAACAATGCTGTACGAATTTTCTGCCTTGGTAAACGTGCCAATAAATGCTGCTGTACGGAAATGTTGCCTTGGGAAATGTGCCTTCTTATTGTATGGATTTTTTGTGTAGCTATGCTGCTCTCCCTCTGCTCATAAATTTCTCTTCAGCGTTCTCTCCTCCTCTCTCAATTTGCTCATGAAAGAATGAATGACCTTTTCCCTCATTTTCCTCCTTTAACCTAACCCTAAGTGACTTTTGGGGAATCCCTAAATCCAATGGCTGAGAGAGCTTTAGATCTAGGGTTGTGATTAAATGCTCATTTAAATCTCATTTTCTATTTTTTAATTCACCCCACTTTAATAAAGACCCACTTAGTCATTTATTTCCAAAGTCACTTTTCACTTTTTAATTTCACATTGACTTTATTAAAGTCACTTTAAAATTAGACTTAGTAACTTTATGACTTAAAATTCGCTTTTAAATTAGATTTGACTTTATAACTTTATAAAGTCACTTTAGGAGAAAAATTAAATTCTTTTGGACACTTTTCCCTAGGTCAAAGATCAAGGCCTTAGGGAACCACCTGTCCTCCGGTAACCAAATTTCAACAATTAGATAAGTAGTTATTATTATTATTATCATCATTATACTTTATTGATTATTTCTTTTATTTTCTTCTTTGATATTTTGTTTGTTTATTTATTAATAATATTATTATATTACTTATCTAGTGTTGAAAAGTGTAACTAGGTCGGTTTTCATATTGACTATGTAATTATGGATTTATGTAAAGTAGAAGACAAAGCTAATAAAATGAATTTTGTACTTGCTTCATGGGAATCATGAGTAAGAGTTTATTATAGGTTAGTAGACTTCTTCTTGATGTCTATCTAGGCTTTTGTCTTCTAGATATAAATGTAACAAGTGTCATATATATGAAGGATCTAGTCAAAAGAAATGCTCCAATACCTTGTCCTAGAAAACTGTGGAAGAAAGGCTCTAACAACCCTCAAGATAGCTCTCCTTCAAACGTTGGAAAAGATGTCATATAGTTGGCACTATATGCAGTGAGAAGTTGGCATCATAACAGTCATGTTGGCTCCCAAAATAGTCACATTGGTTCACATGTAAGGTCGACTTATATACATGGGCAAACAACTATATATACCCTAGCAAACCTCGCAGAAATTACAGAAGATTTTCGGACATCATCTGAAATGCAGTGCGGATTTAGGTGTAGTAACTGGAGTGCGGAGGTGCAACAATTGCAGTGCGAAGGTGCAGCAAGTGAAGTGCGGACTATCTCTGCATCTAAGTGTGGTTTATAGGGGCAAGTTCAGTGCGGATAATAAAGGAAATTACAGTGCGGATTAAAGGACGAATGTAGTGTAGGTTTCAGTGTTGATATGTAAAGGGTTCAGAACTGCCTATATATATATATATATATATATATATATATATATATATATAATATATATATATATAAGGTGCTACAGCATACAACTGAAGTGCGAATGTTTGAAGGGTTTTTCAGAACTGGTCAAACATATATCCGTGTATCATTCAAGTGTCATAAGGGGCTGCTACATCCTGAAGCAGAAGTGTAGATCATCTTGAAGCAACAGTGACTAGGGTTGAAGTATTATGAAGCAAGCTATAGTGTGAGAAGAAAGTGCAAGAGCAGAGGTGATATAATATTCAACTAAAGGTTCAAAGGAAGTATTGGTGTAGAACAATGCATCTTGGTGAAGAGAAAAAGGACCAGCATTGAAGAACATCAAAGAAGTAAGGATGCATAAATAGGTCAAGGGTCTAACTCTGGGTCATGGTATTTGTCATCTGAAATCTATAAGAAGAATTTCTCGTGGGTTTTCCTCTCCAAGAGGGAGAGTGTAATGTCCCAAATGGGATATTTTAACTAAAAATGCAGAAATAGTCTTGAGCAGCAAAATAAACGGAAATAAACACACAACCACCAATATAACACAATGGGTGTCGATAAAATCACTGAGCCATTTTATTAATCTATGGTAGAAAGTACATCAACATAAAGGAACAGCGGAGCATGAGCTTGCCAAGCAAGCGGAGCAAAACTCGGAAAGATCTCTGACCCAATTGATGAATGACTCTGGCAATGATGTAGACGGCTCGGCAAGAAGACTGCTGCAAATCGGCTATGGAAAAACTGTCATTGAACCCACTGAAGCACAAGTTGAAGATCCGGATGATCCTCACACCAATCCCTGAAGCTCTGCGAAACTTCTGAATGAAGTCTCCTCAAGAGAGTTAGGTTTTCGTCCAACACTCACAAATCACCCGCGGGTTTTCGTCCTGGGGCTACGGCTGAAGTAGAGAACCACGTCTCACACCTCTCATACAATAAAATAACATGATCCAAAGATATCTCTCAATGGCCTCCTCCCTTTTCTTTTATACATCTCTTGGAGTCTTCTAGAGTATTATTTTATTATTATTTTATTCATGGTGCACTTTTCCCTCTTATTAAAATATTCATTTTTAATGCAGAAAAGAGTAAATCAGTTACCATGTCTCCTCTAGTCACTGAAACTCATGCCCAACCGTCCCATCATGTAGGTATCCTCATCTCGTTTCCAATGAGCTATTACATTAAGGTGTTCCATCATGTATTCCACCTGGAATGCCACCTTGAGCGTAATCAGCTGAGTTAAGCCCACAAATAACTCAAATTTTTGAGTTGTCGGAATGCACCGGAACAAAATCCAAACTGCTCGGATAGTGGAAACTCCTCAAAACTCCTCAAAAACTCCTCAAGCGAATGCCACCGGACATCATGGAAACTCCTCCAAAAAGCCCCTGAGCCCGCTGATAGCACCAATCTGTACCTGTGACCTGTCTGCTCCTAACTCTGAAAGACCAACCTGGCCCTGTTGTAGGTGACACCAAAAATGGGAATATTACAGAGAGGTTTTTCCCTGGCTCTAGGAGCCTAATTCTTGTGTCTCGTATCTTTTGATAATTGATTTGATGAAAGATTTAATAAGCTAACAAAGGGAAGACATAAGTAACTCTAGTAACCTCACAAGTAATTATCAAGTTGAGAATTTTGAATTAATCTCTAGCCCTCCAAATTCTCAGCATCTATTACTATGGGTCATTACATACTCCCCCCTTCAAGGAACTTCGTCCTGAAGTTAACTTTAATCATGTAACTTATAATACTATTATTTATTTATATAATCATAATATGGAGAATTACACAAGCTCAATCAACATCTACTAGTTCTTAATTATTATCTATGGAGGAATTAACTTGAGTGTTGGAAAATCTTAAATGACAAAATCCATATACATTCTTATATGACAAAATATGTAGTTTTAAGCAATTTTGGATGGATATGTAATTATGGGGGTGAAATATCTCTGCTATGGATCCCCAAAAACTTGGTATGTTGGTATGAGAGTATGCTTAATACTATATATATATCAAGGGTACTAGACTTTGAATAGCAAATTAGTTGATGAGGTAGAAGAGTGAAGAGTTTGAATTGAATAGGGAAAGATTCAGCGAGTACAAAATTACAGGGAAATACAAATTATTTGATAAAAAAACAATTTTCCTTTGATATTAAATGAATAGATGTCCATGCAATGCATCATATCAATAGATGTTCAAAATAGATGAGAACTTGTCCTTTTTATGGGCAGTAAAAGTGGAAAGAAGCTTGACCCATGTTCACACACTTAAGCGAAGAATAAGGTTTGTTGGTACCTAGCAAGTGTCATACAATAATTTTCATAAAAGGTTACATCAACAATGACATTCTACAAACTCCACGTGGGGGATGATCATGTCCAAAAGGATTTGAACTTGGGTCATTGTTACAACAATCTCTCCAAGTTGTTGGTAGAACACACCCTGAAAATCGGAGTCAAGAATGTTGAAAATGTAACTAGGTTTGGTCTTCATAATTATCTTTGTACTTGTATCAATATGTATTTCATGTAAAAAGAAAAAGGAAGAAAAAAAGAAATTTTACTATTATTATTATTTTCTAGTGAAAGAATGTTCTTCATGCTTCTAATGTTTATTAAGTAAAGAAGGAAATTTTCCATTTTTCAAAGTCCCATTTGGAGAATTTGTAACAAAAAGAAAAATATTATTTTGAGTAAAATAAGTCATTTTGTCCCACAAAACCAAGTTGGCCCTGCCTTGTCAAGTCGGCCTTGAAGAAGCCCTATTCGATGTCCTGGATGGCTATAAAACGAAAAGACTTCAAACTCATTTTATCACTCATTGACACACTTCGATTTTTGTGCAAGGGAGAAGAAGAAGAGCAAAGGCCAATGAGAGAGAGAAGAATATAAGGAAATAAAAAAATCAAGTTTTTGCTTGTCTTTGTTCACACTTGCAAAGTTGTTGGGGTTACTCTGCGAATCACAGGGCCAAAATTCCGTTTCTCCGAAGGTGTTGGGGAAACTCTGTTTCTACGAAGGTGCTGGGGCAACTCTGTTTCTACGAAGGTGTTGGGGCAGCTCTGCAAAGTTGCAAGTCTAAAATTTTTATTTGAAGAAGTTTGACCATCTTTGATTCTTATTGATTTGGTTTGGTCAGAGGAGATCTGAAGGAGAGGTCACTTGGTTCCTTATGGAGTTCTTGGGCTTGGGTTATGGATGTCTCACTTTGATATGATTCTATAGGAAGAGAAGTTGTTTGGGTTTTCCCCTTTGTGGGGTTTTTCCCTGTCTTGGAGCCTATATCTTGTGTTATTTGTCTCTTTTGATCTTTATGTACTTTATGGTTTTGGTAATTTCTTGACGAAGAAGACATAATTAAGTAATAAAGCCAAGAAGCACTCACAAGGAATTATCAAGTAAGAGGAATCAACCCTAATCTACTAACATATTGATTTCTCAACATGGTATCAAAGCTAAGGTGAAGGAAGGAAGTTTGAAGATCACATCATTGTTGGCATTCTTGTTGGAAGACATTCTTGAAGAAACTATCTATCTTCTCTCTCCAATGGAAAGCTATATGAAAAAAGGCCTCAAGACTCTTAGGAGTCTCCTTGAATCTATCAAAAGTTGCATCATCAAGTTCATCTCCAAGCTATCTAAGAATTTATGGATGGAAGTCTTTATTCCACTCTTACAGGTTCATTTGAAGACAATAGTACTGTGAAATTTTCAAGTTTGAAAATTATTACTGCAATGATTGGTTTATTTCTCCTACTTATGAGATAAGTTATTTACAGATGCTTCAATAAATTCTGAAATAAACACATTTGTAGTACGTCACTCTAGAAAATTACATAAGTAGCACAATAGAAACAACCATATGAACACAGTTATTTTTGGACAATTGTGCCCAAAAAACCCTAATGTGGGAAAACCAGTGCATCATATGAGGGTTTGGTATTTGTCTTCAGTGATGGAAAGTTCATTTACAAGAGTCCCGATGAGAAAAGTAAAATTAGCATACACCGGGCTGAATTTTCTAGAACCTTCAGAAGAATTTCAGACCCTCGGGGTGACCTCCTACATCGTCTGCGTCATCCAGCGTGAGAGCTCTGCGCAGTCTCTCCCTGGACTGCGTAACTCTGCGTGGAGGGGTTCTTGCTGGTGATCAACTCACCCTTCCCTTCATCCTCCAGACTTCTGCTTCTCTGTTAACTGAATCCTCCCTCCTCCTGCTTCTACAAACCCGCCTCTACAAACTCACGCACTGAAATTGAATTCACTTGCTTCAAAATCGATTTCCTTCGGGTACTGAGAATGTCCTTGGCTTGATTTCCAAGTGACCCCAAGCCCCTTTGTATAGTCTTCTCGTTGATGAATCAACGACCAAGATTATATCATTAATCAATGGGTCGGATTAAAGGATGGCTTGATCTTCGTTTTCTAGAAGATTCACACTCTGCTTTATTAATACCCTTTAATTATTTAATTTCCCTATGTTTAGACTTATGGTTTGCATTACAATATTTAATTATTTTAATAAAGCCATATTCGAGTGGAATTTCCACAAACGATTTTTGGATTCTCTGAAAAACTGATGTCTAAGCCTCTCGACCAAATATGATACTTGGAACACTTCTCGATGCTATAAAAATCAACACACCCTCTTAACGAGGAAAGTGTTCAAGCAAGATACCATTGCACTGCTCTGACTCTATAAAATCTGTTGCGCTGATGTTGTCTTGGCTGCTGCCCCTCATCTCTGCGCTGCTGCCCTCTATACTATTGCTTGTGACACTATCTTTGCCACTGCCTCATCCGTACTGCAGCTCCCTCTGTTTTTGTAGACCGCCCTTCCCTCTAATGGAAAGGGTTCTCGACCATCCCCATCTTCTCTTTGAAGTAAGTGAACTTAATCTTACTCAGAGCCTTGGTGAGGATATCTACCACCTGTTCCCCTGTAGGAGTGTATCGCAACAATACTGCTCCCCTTTAAACATAGTCCCTGATGAAGTGGCATCGAATGTCAATGTGTTTTGACCGGTCATGAAACACAAGATTTTCAGAGAGCTTAATGCAACTATGATTATCACACATAATCCCGGTCGGTTCCTTCCACTTCTTGAGTAGGTTCAAGAGTAACTTGTGAAGCCATATGGCCTCGCACGAAGCTATGATTGCTGCCATCTACTCTGCCTTGACTGAACTTAGTGCTACAGACTTCTGTTTCCTGCTACACTAGGAGGTCATTCCTGATCCGAGACTGAAACAATATCCACTTGTACTTTTCTGATCCATTGTGCTTCTAGCCCAATCTGCATCTATAAATCCACTCAATTGGACCTCATTTCCCTTGGTGTACTTCAACCCATACTTGACTGTCCCCTTTAGATATTGGAGAACATGTTTGGCTGTTGCCCAGTGAGCCCTCCTTGGTTCCACCATGAACTGACTGAGGGTATTCACTGCATAACAGATGTCTGGTCTAGTATTGACCAGATACATCAATGATCTGATGAGTTGCCTATACAAGGTGGGATTGGCCTCATCATCTTCCATTGTGTCTCTCTTCTTCCAGTTAGTAATCATAGGCGTGGCCATGGGTCTACAGTCTTCCATCTGAAATCTGTTAAGGATTTTTGTCGTGTATCTTCCTTGCCCAAGGAAGATTTCCCCCTTTTGCTTTTAGACTTCTAATCCAAGAAAATAGTGCATCTGCCCTAGGTCCTTCATGTCGAATTCTATAGCTAGATTCTCCTTCCAGTCCTTGATGAGCTTGGATGATCCAGTGAGGAACAGATCATCCACATATAGTACCAGAATTAACGGCTCATCCCCTACTCTTAAGTAGTAGAGGTTGGGGTCTGCATCACTCTTGACGAACCCCATCTTCTGCAAGTAGCTATCTATTCGCCCATACCATGCCCCGGGGGCTTGTTTTAAACCATATAAGGCTTTCTTAAGCTTGCAGACATGAGTCTTCTGCTCATGTGTCTCGAAGCCCTTTGGATGTTCTATGTACACTTCCTTCTCTATCACCTCGTTCAATAATGCTGTCTTGACATCCATCTGGTGAATCTCCCATCCCATCTATGTTGCCAGAGAGACGACGGATTTGATAGAAGTGTAGCGACCTACAGTGGCCAAGGTTTCCTCATAATCAATGCCTTCCTTTTGTGCGTACCCCTTAGCTACGAATCTGGTCTTGAACTTCTCTATGCTGCCATCTGCAGCATACTTGTTCTTGTAGATCCACCTGGATCCTACAACCGATCTGTCTTGTGGTCTAGGGACTACTTCCCAGACATCATTTGTCATGATTGAGCTATACTCCTCCACCATGGCATCCACCCACACTTGATGCTGAGCTGCTTCTCGAAAGCTGGGAGGTTCTCCAACCTGAGCTACCAGTGCCTGGTATTTGTCTGGTTGCTTCCATATCCTCTTCCCATCTCTAGGGGCTCCAACAAATTCTTCTGCATCCTTTAGAATTTGTTGAAGTTCTCTGCTCGGTCTCCCATCTGTGGTGGGCGGTCTCACCTGCTCTCCTTCCTGTTCTTCTTCGGAGGAACTCTCCTCAGAATCCTTGTGCCTTAAAGAGGCACTTGACCCATCCTCTGTAGGCTGTTGAGGCTGTACTAGTGGATCCTCCTCAATCTGTGTATCTGTAGCCATTTCTCAGGATTTCCTGAAGACTCTCTCCTCCATGAATTTCACATCCCTCCTTACCACGATTTTCCTGCTCTCTGGAATATAGTTGTGATATGCTTTTGCATTTTCACTATAGCCCACAAGTAAACCCTTTTTTGCAGTCTGATCCAACTTCTTCCTCTTTTCATCTGGAACGTGACAGTACACCATGCTGCCAAATATCCTGATGTGGCTCACCTCTGGCTTGTTGCTTGTGAACACACTCTCGGGAGTCACCTTCCCCAATGCTCTATGGGGAACTCTGTTTTGCACATATACCGCTGTATTGCAGGCTTCTGCCCATAAGAATTTGGGCTTATCTTGGTTGTACAACATTGCCCTTGCAGCTTCTATTATGGTCCGGTTCTTCCTTTCTGTAACTCCATTTTGCTCTGGATTGTATGGAGCTGTCCATTCTCTCTTGATGCCTTCCCTTGCAAAGAAATTAGTGAAGTCCTTATCGATATATTCTCCACCGTTATCTGATCGCAACTTCTTGATCTTGTTTCCTGTTGAGTTTTCTACCAAGGCTTTGAATTCTTTGAACCGACCAAAGACTTCATCTTTGGTTTTCAGAAAATAGATCCAAGTCTTCCTGGAATGATCATCAATGAAGGTAGCAAATACTTTGCACCACTGAGAGCAGTTGTGGACATTGGACCACAAATATCAGAGTGTATTAACTCCAATACACCCTTGGCCCTGCTGCTGCTTTTTGGAAATGCTGCCTTAGCATACTTCCCTAATACGCACCCCCTGCAGACTTCATCTTTCCTCATGCTGAGTTCAGGAGCCCCTATGACCGTATTCTTGAGAATCCTCAAGGCTCCATGATGTAGATGCCCCATCCTTCTGTGCCATAATTCATTCAGATCTCTGTCGTTTGTATTGCCAATCAAGGCCATCGGGAATTCAAGTTGGAGTTTATATAGCTTGTGACTCATTACTCCAATTTGTGCCTTTTTTCTCCAGCTAGGGTGTTTGACATAAACCTTATCTCTAATAAAGTATACGTCATAGCCCTTGTTTTGAAGTTGAGACACTGAGAGTAAATTCGTCCCCAACCCTGGTACATGCAGAACATTCATGGTCCGAATCTTGTTGCCATCTTTTGTCTAAAATGTTATGGTACCTCTTCTAATGGGGGCACATTTTGCCTTGTTTCCCATAGTTATTTGGAAATTCATTTGTTCTTCTTGGTAGCTCGAAAAACATTCTCGAACCCCCGTCATGTGAGTAGATGCTCCACTGTCAATATACCAAACACTTGGAGGAGCTGTGCTCGATATACAAGCAAGATCCTCCTCTAGTCTGGATGCCATCACTTTCATGTAATGTTTCCTCTGCATTTTTGCGTGCTCTGGAGGACTGCATGAGTCCCTCTGACTGCGTGAACCCTTCCAGATGTTGGATCTCTGGTCCATGGCAAATCCTCCTCTTCTGTCATTAGCCTTTTGCTCTGATACTGTGTGAAATTTTCAAGTCTTAAAATTATTACTGCAATGATTGGTTTATTTCTCTTTCTTATGAAATAAGTTATTTACAGATGCTTCAGTAAAATCTGAAATAAACACATTTGTAGTACCTCACTCTAATCAAAAGCATAAGAACAGAAAATTACACAAGTAGCACAATAGAAACAACCATATGAACACAGTGATTTTTGGTCAATTTTCCTTGAAAAAACCCAATGTGGGAAAACTGGTGCAGTAGATGAGGGTTTTGTATTGATCTTCAACAATGGAAAGTTCATTTACAAGAGTCCTGATGAGAAAAGTAAAATTAGCATACACTTGGCTGAATTTTCTGGAACCTTTAGAAGAATTTCAGACCCTCGGGGTGACCTCCCACGCCCTCTGTGTCATCCAACGTGAGAGCTCTACGCAGTCTCTCCCTGGACTGCGTAACTCTGCGTGTAGGGGTTCTTGCTGCCGATCAGCTCACCCTTCCCTTCATCCTCCAGAATTCTGCTTCTCCGTTAACTAAATCCTCCCTCCTCCTTCTGCTTCTGCAAACCCGCCCTACAAACTCACCCACTGAAATTAAATTCTTTTGCTTCAGAATCGATTTCCTTCGAGTACTGAGAATGTCCCTGGCTTGATTTCCAAATGACCCCAAGCCCCTTCTTATAGTCTTCTCGTTGATGAATCAACAACCAAGATTATATCGTTAATCAATGGCTCAGATTAAAAGATGACTTGATCTTCGTTTTCTAGAAGATTCACACGCTGCTTTATTAATACCCTTTAATTATTTAATTTCCCTAAGTTTAGACTTAGGGTTTGCATTAAAATAATTAATTATTTTAATAAAGCCATATCTGAATGGAATTTCCACAAACGATTTCTGGTTTCTCTGGATAACTGCTGTCGAAGCCTCTCGACCAAATATGAGACTTGGAACACTTCCTGATGATATAAAAATCAACAAGTACATGGGTAATTGATAGTGGAGCTTCAAGGCACATGACAAGGGAACACGCTCAACTCAAAACTCTATCAAAAGGAAACTCCTCTCATTTAGTGGAACTCGGAGACAAGAATAACTACTCAGTCAAAGGGATTGGATCTACCTCCTTGGAGTTGGAATCTGGTGGCAATATTCATCTCAACAATATTCCTTTTGGTCATCCTCAGGCCTACTGCAGGATGCCCTAGATTCAGCAGACATCTTGCTTGTTACTAAAACACACGCGAGTCCTGTTCGCCCTCTCCCGGACATCACAGCGTGCCAGTGGTCCTCAGCGTACAGACAGGAGACACGGAGCTCAGGAGGAGTCAGAGGTTCGGGAGGAGTTGCGTGCCTCGTCGGAGAAGGTCTCAGGGATAGAATATTTGTGGTAGCGACTGACGATCATGCCAGATTCATGTGGATCCAGATCAGGGTTAGCACCCCCTCCTCTATGAGGGACATCTACATAGCAGTTTGTTACTTCCCCCCCACTTCCTCTGCCTTTGCCATCCATAGCAGTGACGACGACCCCTTCACGGACTTATACCCGGACATCATCAAGTACTCAACGATAGGGGACATCATTATCATGGGGGATTTTAATGCTCGTACCAGGGATCTCTAGATGCCCATTCATTATTGTACAGAGGATGTCTTCTGCACCCGAGGGATAGACCCAATCTTGGTGAACATGCATCGTACATCAGATGATAGCCAGGGCCCCATGACAGCCTACGGGAAGTACCTTCTGCAGATGTGGGAGTCTCATGGTATAATCATCCTGAACGACCTCCCTTGTTTTCCCTCCTCCCATTTCTTTACTTGCTGACCCCATGGAGGGGGGGCAAGTGTGGTCGACTACGCTCTTGTGAGCCCCGATCTCCTCCCGTGCATTCAAAGCTTCTCTATCATCCCGATTCCCCTAGTTGATCATGCACGCCTCTCCCTCTCTCTTCAGGTCGGCAACACGCGGAAACCGCCCCCCATCACCCCGCACGGGCCGCCCCGCACCCTCTTCAAATTCGAAGAAGGTGATCCTGATATCTTCTCCTCTACCATCAAACAAACACTCCCTCCTTTAGCCCAGTTCACCTCCCTCAGATCCGCCACCGACAAATACCACTGCCTCTCGTCTACAATATGGGAGGCCGCTCTCCAGTCCTTCCCTTCCTCCGCCTGCTCCGCCTCCGTAACCTCTAGACCTGGAGGATGCCCTATGAATAAATGGTATGACCACGAATGTAAGTCACTGCATCGGAATCTCTGGTACGCCTTCAAGTACGCCCGACAGGCTTTCTCCGCTATTTGTTTGGCATACCGCCGCCTCCTTCGCAGCAAGAAACACCATTTTATCTCCCACCAGAGACGGATCCTTTCCGATCTTCTTCTCCACTCTCCTAAGAAGTTATGGAGCACCGTCCTTTCCAGGCGTTCTCCCACCCCTACTGACCTCGACCCCATCTCCATGTTCTCCCACACCACCAAGTTATATGATATCCCTGGGCAACCCCCCACTCATGTCGCCTCCCCTCTGACCACCTGTAACTTCTTTTCTGACAGAGACATCAGAGAGGCAATTTGGGCTCTAAATAGTAGCAAAGTTGCAAACGAAGAGGGCTTCTAGGCGGAATTCCTCAAATTTGTGCTTCTCCTTTGATTGGCTATCTAGCAGATCTTTTCAACCAGGTCATACGGGATGGCTTCCCTAAGGAGTGGTCCCATCATATTATCTATCCTATCCATAAAGCAGGGCCTACTTCGGACCCAAACAACTACAGAACAATCATGGTTGGGCACACCTTCTCCAAGTTGTATGTTACCGCCCTCCACAGGGGGCTCTCCAGATTCCTAGAACAGAAGCAACTCAGGGCCAAGGAGCAAGCTGGTTTCAGACCAAGTCATCAGACCATCGACAATATCTTCACTCTTCGAGCACTAATCGAGGAGGCCCGGCATAGGTCCTCCAAAGTTTACTGCTGCTTTGTGGATTTCGGGAAGGCTTTCGATTCGGTCCTGAGGGAGGACCTTTTCCAGAGATTGAAGGGGATTGGCATCTCTTTGACTCTTTTGACCGCTATTATGCGTCTCTACGAGTCTGTGCTTGGACGTCTCCGCACAGTTGGAGGGATGTCGGAGTTTATTCGAAGCACTATTGGAGTCAAGCAGGGGTGCCTGCTTTCCCCCACTCTGTTCAGGATCTACATCGATGAGCTAGAACCCTTTCTTCGAGATCACATCCAGGAGTCCGATGGGTGCCTGCTCCACCAGGTCCTGATCTCCATTCTACTTTTCGTAGATGATATTGCCCTCTTGGCCTCCTCTCCAGAGGGGTTACAGAGACAGCTTGATGCTCTTGCTGCCTTCTGTGACCTTCGGCACCTAACGGTGAACCTGAGCAAAACCAAATTTATAATCTTCAATGGGACGAAGAAATCCTCAAGCTACCACTTTCTATTCAAAGGGGAAGAAATCGAGATCGTCAGCAGCTACACCTACTTGGGAGTTCAGTTCTCAGGTCCCCGTTTCAGCCTTCGTCCAGCCCTTCAGCCCAAAATAAACAAAGGGTACGGATCCTTGGCCCTTCTTGAGAGACAGTGCTTCCGCCACCATTTCCAGGACATTCCATCCAAGATGAACATCATGGATACCTTGAACTGCCCCACTGTGCTTTATGGATTGGAGGTCTGGGAACCCTCGCTACTGGGGTCAGATTGGGCCTCGGTTGAGCGAGTTCAGACTCTTCTCCTATGCCGCTTCATTCGGTGCAAGCAGACAGTCCCTCATAACATCATCCTAGCAGAGTTCGGAGCCAAACCCTTCCGACTGGAGGCAATCTTCAGGATAGTCTCTCATCTTCATCGGATCCGTGGCCTGGCAGACATGAGAGAGGGGAAAAACAGATATCCTTACCTGGCCTACTGTTCATCGGAGAACATCGCTCATAACCGGAATAGCCGCACCAAGTGCTGGTTCATAGGGATGACTGAACTCCTTGGTCTTATCGGTATCCAGCCAGATCATCTCCCCCCCTTCCAGTATTCACTGAACGGCCCGGGGCACCTTCTCCCGAATCAGCAGGAGCTTAACAAAATAATCAGGGAGGACATCTACAGGCAGTATATTCAGACCACATGGGTCAATCCTCCAGGCGGTCTGTGCCCAAAAATGGCCTTTTACGCTAAACACTTTTTGGAGATCAAAGAGGGGCTCATTACTCAACCCCCGTACACCCTCCAGCATTGGACGCATGCCACTAGGATCCCCCTGGGGCAGTTCAGAGTGGGGTCGCACAGGCTTCGGGTGGAAACAGACCACCACATTGACAGAATGGAGAGGATTTGTTAACTTTGTCACTTATAGGAGGAGGAAACCGAGTCACACTTCATCTTCAGATGCCTGGTATACTATGAGATCCACAGGCGCTTCTACTGCTTATTCAGAGGTCCTCAGAACCTGACCAATTTCCTCAGATACCCGGACCAACGATGCTTGG
The DNA here is from genome assembly GCA_034641835.2 of Pinus albicaulis. NCBI lineage: Eukaryota > Viridiplantae > Streptophyta > Pinopsida > Pinales > Pinaceae > Pinus > Pinus albicaulis. The sequence goes on from CM076579.1 coordinate 847,628,816, forward strand.
CTCTCTACTTTCAGGAGACTTTCAGATACCGCTCGACCCTACTCCAACCTCCTTCTACCTTAGCCACCACTCAGAGGATCACAGACTTCTTCAGAGTCCTCTCAGCACCACAGGGCACCAAGAGAAATTCCGATCAGTCCAGAGATCATGACTCTAGATCAGTGCGGATCCGGGATTCTTTCCCCACCAGAACACTTCTTCGGCGTCCCAGAGCTAGACACCCCCCTCCACCCAGGGGATGCCCCAAATCCTCAATGCAGCAGAGCTTACAGTCCAGGACCAACTCCGCTTCAAGGTAGCAAACATTAACAAGTTTTCTCCAGCCCTCTTCTATCGGCCTCAGATGATAGGAGAAGGAGTTTGCCGCCGGTCAGGAGGCCCATCCTTCTGCTCTGGCACTTCTTCATCAGCACAGCTCATTGACTTGGTCCACCAAGCAATCAGTTCTCTAGTATTTACTTTATTGCTTTGTATTTCCCACCTTTATGTTGAAAGGGGACCGTTTGGTCCGCTTGCTAGTAATATGGAACCATTGTAACTAGTAGTCCCATTGACCCTTGTGGTCATTCGATGGACATTAATAAAATTATCTTATCTTATCTTATCTATGTTCCAAGTTTGAAAAAGAACTTGCTTTCTATTTCTTGCTTAGAAGATAAAGGTGATAGGGTTGCATTTGTTGATGGCAAAGTTATTGTATGGGCAAAGGGATCTAGTATTGAAAATGCAAGGAGTATTGGGATTCGTGAAGGGAGGCTGTATAGACTTCTAACACCTCCTCCTCAAGCTCTAGTGCATTTAGATATCAACGCTTGTGAATTATGGCATAAAAGGTACGGTCACCTTCATTATAAGATATTTCCATCATTGAATCATATGGTTACTTGCAGTGTTGAAAATATTGGTTTCGACATGTTTGACTTAGGGGCAAAGGGATCTAGGGTTGCATTTGTTGATGGAAAAGTTATTGTATGGGCAAAGGGATCTAGTATTGAAAGTGCAAGGACTATTGGGATTCATGAGGGGAGGCTGTATAGACTTCTAACACCTCCTCCTCAAGCTCTAGTGCATTTAGATATCAACCCTTGTGAATTATGGCATAACAGGTATGGTCACCTTCATTATAAGATATTGCCATCATTGAATCATATGGTTTGCAGTGTTGAAAATATCAGTATCGACAAAATATCAACGAGGGTCCAAAAAGCATCTTATCGACAATATCGGCAAGTATCGACAAACATAAAATGCATAATATATTCATTATTTTCAGATTTTTAAACATATAAAGCAATAACAACATGAAATAAACCCATTGGCACATAAATATGAAGAAAGCACTGATATATATGATGTAGTGAATGTAAAATAAAATTGTTACATCAAAGGCGATACCAAATCCTGCTGATCCCTGATAATTGTCCAATCAAGGACTCAAATATGGAGAACCATTACAAAATAATGTCACATATATAAAAGTATCTCATCATCATGAGTTGTATGTAGAAAAACAAGTAAAACAAGTAAAACTAGTAGCTATCTATCTGAAATCAATGCTCTCTCCCCCTTTTACGGGAAAACATGATGGGGTATTTGCTTGGCCTGCCCCTAACAGTAGAAGGTCCTGCCCCTGCACCTAATGTCAAATAATGACTCCTGGGTGTGGAGTTGTGCTATCCTATATCTATAACAGATGATGCTGATGCTGATGTTCCCACAATCTCCTCCTCCTCCTCCTCCTCCTCTTCCTCCTGCTCCTCGTATGAAAAAAACTAATGAGTCTTGAGTCTTAACACTTGAGGGCCATAAATTAAAATTGCAATAAATGTAATTGCTCAACTGAAGGCTAAAGCTCAAAGTTATGCCTGTTGCACTTTTTGGAGTGTATTTTCTCAAATACACTCCAATTGCGCTCACACCCTGAAGAGGTACATGTTTGACTCAGGATTCTTATGGCCAATTTTTGCAAATTTGGTGCTCTTGCACCATAACTTTGCCACCAAATATCTACAACAAAATAAATAAATAAAAATGTCAAAAACTTAAAACATAATTAAACTTTCAAATAAAAGTTACATAACTGAATTTTAAAAATCTAGAATTATAAATAAGTAAATTCTAAATTGAAAATTCTAATGAGTGATGACTTGTCACCTACGTGGCATGAAGAGGGTCCTTTCCCTAATAGCATCATCAAATCCAAATATGCCAACACAATCTCGATAAAACTGCATCTCAATATTGATTTTGCTACGAAGCTAAGGATTAGGTACCATCCTCTGAATACAGGAATGGAGCCCTTCCATCAACTCGCCATCAAAATCAAAGGCGCATTTGTATGAAAACGCTGGGTTGAGGAAGAGTGTTGCTGCATGAATGGGTTGATGAAGCATCCCTATCCACCAACTATCAATCACATCCCATAACATCATATGTCTATCAAGCCCAGTAGAACCCTTGTCTGCATAATAAGAACGATTGGCCTCCTTGGTCATATCCATGTCCTCATACAAATAAGCCATTGTAGGGCTTTTCCCCATCTACTAATCTCAGAACCTTTACTATAGGTTCACTAACTAAGCACACTTCTTCGACTCCCTGCCAAAATGTGTCAGTGTACACCATTTTTGCAATGGCTCTTCCGTCTTGTCTCTTGTTGTATCTACAATCATGCCACTCATCAAAAACAAACATTTGCTTCCACTCAAATTGGCATCGAAGAAAAGGCTAAAGAGTAATAAATTTGGTGGCAAAACGTGTGATTGCAGGACGCCGCAACTCCTTGTTTCTAGTGAATCTCCTCATGAGGCTAAGAACAAAAGCATGGTTATATATAAACTTGGGGATGCTCCTAGCCATATCAATCACCTCCTTGATGAAGGAGAGTTTCCGCATATCATCAAGGAAAAAATCGATACAATGTGCTGCACATGGAGTCCAGAACAATGTGCGTTGCCTCTCCATAAGCATCCCACTACCAGACACATAATTAGTTGCATTATCTGTTATGACGTACACTGCATTCTGCACACCAATCTCTCGGATGATCCCATATAACAACTCACATATCATTGCTGCATCTTTTATATGTGCTGATGCATCCACTGATTTAATTAACATCGTACCTTTAGGGAAATGTACCAAAAAATCTAGAAGGGTCCTACCCTTCGTATATGTCCAACCATCAGACATCACTGTGCATCGAGACACTTCCCATGTCTGTTTCAATTCCGCCAATATAGACTTGATGTCTTGATTTTCTGCTTGAAGGATTGGCCCCCACAACTCCTCATATGTAGCACTTTTATACCCTGGGCCCACAACAACAATAACATCACACATTGACTGCCAAAATGGACTGGTTTTGGTGATGTTGAGAGCTAAGTCGCTCCAGAAAAGACACCTCCCCATAACTCTATCTGCTTCTTGCTTCTCCTTTTTTTAAAAATTGATTGTATGGAAGGTTGTGCTCCATGTCCTGTTCGTGGAACAAAAAATGATGACCTCCCACCCCCAATAACATTAACACTAGTAGGTGATGCTGTGGAGCCCCTCCCATTACCCTCAACCTGAAAATTAGAAGAAGATATCCCAAAAGATCTACCTGCACGTTCAACCTTGTTTTTTTCTGCCTCTTCCTTCTTTCTGTCTTTTTCATCACTTTCTTTAAGAGATTTTTGTATAAGCTCCACACTAGAAATTGTACAAAGCCCAACATCATATCTAGGGAGTCTAGCTAGATGGTATTTCAATTGCGTAACCCCTCCTGTCATCTTGGTCCCACACAATTTGCATGTAATATTCCTAACGGAAATATACAATACTAAACAAGCAAACATAGCAAAAACACATACAAAAATTTGCACACAAATCAGACACCCAATATAGAGGCATAAATTGCGCTGTTCTAAGCCATTTTATTATAAAATCATGGGGTTACAATCTGATATTTGGAAAGTGTGCACCTAGGCCTGCCCAAAACAAGCTAGCAAAGCCCAAGTGATGAAAGCAAGTGCCCCAACTGTTGCGTTGTTGTCCCCTTTGTGGCTCTGCACTGATCACCTAAAAACTCAACTGCTGGCTGTAAAGAATGGTTGATTTGACCCTCTTCTGGTGCTCAGAAAATTCCCTAAAATTAACGCCGGACTCTCCAGCAATAACCCACAAAAACCCATGAAGAAATTGTACAAATGTTGACCTCGAAATTCCGGCCCAATTTCCCCCTAGCTCCTCTAGCTATTGGTTGAGTTGGGATCACTGTTGGACCCCTCAAATTCGCCCAGAAAATTCTTCCAATTTATTTTTGAGGTCCTTGTCAAAAACCCAAAAAAACCTAGAAAGGGTTTGCTCTAGTTTCGATGCTCCAAAATTAACCCCAAGCCTGACCCTCCTCCACAAGCAAAAAATGTAACCTGCAGCAGGTGATGCGTTTTCTTGGTCACCAAATTGTTGGAAAATTCCCCAAAATTGCCTCCAATCACCCAAGAAACTCCCTTTTGGTCTACCCCACAAGTTTCAGCCCCAAATGATCTTCACTCCTCAACCCCCACATGTGACCCCAACCTCTACTACGTAGTGCCTACGCAACTCTTGGTGATCCTGGTCCCAACCTACAAAATGCAGCTCCTGGATCAGCTGAAAATGGATAAGACTCCCTCCTTGGGATGACATTCGAAGTCCACCGAAGCAAGGGTCGAGATTTCCGCTCGGAAACACTCGTGTGCTAAACAACACTTGCAAACTTGGCTTCAGCTCAAGCGTGCTTGTCAAAGACAAATTATCAAATGATCAATAATGATGAAATGAGTGCCTTCCCTTCCTTTTTGTCAAAGTGCCTCCAAAATGCCCATGTGGGCCCATCTCGATTTCTCCCCACCAATATCGCACCAATGAGTGCGTATTCCTCATGTTGGTCGTATTTTTCTATGGGTGTGCCCCACGCTCCACTAGAGCCGCAATATTTCCCCTCCAACTCTATTGTTTGGGCTGACTATAATAAAAAATAAATATGGGGCCTCTAAACCCACATTTCCTAAGTGCAAACAAGAATTAAGAAAAAATGGACGAAATTGATATTTCACTTAGCAATAATGCTAAGTGGGAATATCACATTGCATGATAGATATGCCCGATTTAAGCCTCCATCAGGCTCCCCATACACTCAAAATGGGTCCAAGGCTTTTGGCATATTTGTAGTGAATTAATTCAAACTAAGGGCACCAAAAAAACAAAACATTGGCATTAAACACCCATACACAAAAAATAATAATTGATAACCACCTTAATTTTAATTTTTTTACTACAAGTACATTATTCGCAATGTGAATGAAATATGGAAATAAGAGGGTGCATAAGAAAGTTAAAAAAATAAATGAAGCTGCTTGTCCAAATATGGAGAAAACCCTTGCATTGGCTCATGGGCATGAAAATCATAGCAAATGGAAAAAAACAAAGAAGCAAAATGTTGGTAGGAAAAGAGGCAAGCAAGCATAACTTTACATCAATGAAAAAATTCATTAACATAGGAGTTTTTAAGAACATACCTGTTAATGGAAGAAATGAAGTTTGTCTCACTGATCTTCAATCTTTCATCAACAAAAAATTCTTAGTCGATGGTGATAATGGTTGTTTGATCCTCAATCTCTCCTCGACAACCACCACAAAGCTCTTCCCCTTCTCGAGGACTAAGAAACCATAATGAGCAAATGAAATGACCAAATTTGCTTTTTGTAGCCGCAACTTAGTCAGCCCGACGATATTTGCCATTTTCGCGCGATATTTTCCCAAAATATCGGCAATATTTCGGAAATATCGCGATATTTTCGAGAAAATATTGCGCAACGATGGCAAAATATCGCGATATTTTTGAAGATCGTCGATATTTCAGCGATATTATCAACACTGGTTACTTGTATCCTTGAACTGAAAGAAGAGCATGAAGGGGTCTGTAAGGGATGGAATATCGTCGATATTTCGGGAAAATATCGCGCGACGATGGCAAAAGTATTGCGGTATTTTTTCGGCAATATTTCAGCTCGCTGAAAATATCGCGATATTTATGAATATCGTCGATATTTCAACATTATTATCAACACTGGCTACTTGTATCCCTAAAATGAAAGAAGAACATGAAGGGGTCTGTAAGGGATGTGCTCTTGGCAAGAATGTGAAGAAACCTTTTACTAGCAGTGACACAAGATCCAAGGAAATTTGGATCTCATACATTTTGATGTTTGTGGACCTATGGCAAAGAAGTCATTTGGTGGTCATCGATACTATGTAACATTCATTGATCATCACTCTAGAAAGACTTGGATATACCCTCGTAAAGTCTAAGGATGAAGTATTTGAGAAATTTCAAGGGTTCAAGGCAGAAGTAGAAAATTTGGCAGGAAGGAAGATCAAAACCCTAAGATTAGATAATGGTGGAGAATATACTTTAAGAGACTTGTGGTTTTTTGCAAAGAAGAAACTAAGGAGTTGATAGTACCCTACAATCCTCAACAAAATGGTGTGGCTGAAAGGAAGAAATGATTCATTGAAGGATGTGTTAGAGCCATGCTACATGACCAAGACCTTCCCAAGTTTTTATGGGGAGAAGCTTCTGTAACAACAATATATATACCAAATCGAAGTCCTCATAAAATTCTTAATGACATGACCCTAGAAGATGCATTCACAAGAAAGAAGCCAAGCATTGATCATCTTCAAATTTTTGGATGTCATGTATACTTCACATGCCCAAGGACTAAAGGAAGAAGTTGGACCCAACAAGTGGAAGAGGCATCTTTGTTGGATATAAGACTTCATCAAAATCATATCGAGTCTACATCAAGGAAGATCGTCATATTGAAGTAAGCAGAGATGTCATTATACAATAAGTCTAAGGATATTCCTTTAGATTCTGATGAGGAAGAAGAACCTATCTTTACAAATGAAGAAGTTTCAAGGCATGACAATATTTTAGAACCTACAACCAATCATGAAGAATTTGAAGGACCAAGTGAACCCATGCAACAAGTCATCATCCCAGAAACTCGAAAGAGGCCAACTTGGTTAAAAACGACTCTACATGAAGCCGAAGGGCATGCAACAATGAAGATAAAGAGAGAAGCCTAAGATATATTCAGGTTACATGACTAAACTTACATGAAGCAGGACCTACCACTTATGAGAAGGAAGTCGAAATTGAAGAATGGAAGAATGCAATGCAAGAAGAATACTAGTCAATAATGAAGAATGGTGTTTGGGGAATTGTTCCCAGACCTAAAGACAAATTAATTGTGACTTCCAAATGGTATACAAGATCAAGCATGCAGTTGATGGAAGTATTGACAAGTATAAGGCAAGGTTTGTGGCAAGCGGATTCTCATAACAAGAAGGAATCGATTATGAAGAATCTTTTGCTCCAACAACATGTTGCAAAGTGTAACTAGGTCGGTCTTCATGTTGACTATGTATTTATATAAAGAAGAAGACAGATAATAAAATGTAATTTTGTTGTACTTGATTCATGGGCAAGATTTATTATAGGTCTCTAGACTTCTTCTTGATGTCTAGTAGGGTCTGTCTTATGTTTATAAATGTAATCAAGGGTCATGTTTATGAAGTGTCTAGTTCGAAAATGTGCTCCAAGACCTTGTGAGAAAATAGTTGGTAACAGACCTCATGAAGTCACCCTTAACGCTGAAGTATACAAGTCTTCACGTCAACCTAAAATCTATGCTAAAAGTCGACTTACATGTCAGAGGTATGGTTGGCCTAAATTAAGTGAACGCACTCTTATATATATACACATAAGTTGCGAATTTTTTGGGTTGAAAAAGTGCAAAAGTGGTAGACAGTCATATAAAGAAAAGAGCGGATATGTTCTGGGTTCATATAGCTATGGATGCGGATAAAGAAGAAGAGATATGCAGTTATCTGCAGAGATAGTTCTCGATCATTGATAAACCAGTCTGCTGTAGAATTTCAGTGCAGATCTTTCATAAACGTAGAACACAAACTCCAGTGCAGTCAACACAGTGTGGTCAATATATCATATATAGTGCGGTTATTAAAGTGACAGTCTGCGGATATCTAAGGAAATGCAAACATCCAAGAGACTACCTTTGCGGATTCTTAAAGACATGTTTTAGTGACATCCCTTGTGTATTCTTAAAGACATTTTCTGTGCGGATTTCTGGGAGGGTGTCTCAGCGCAAAGGATGAAGAACTTCTGTGATGACTACATAATATACAACATTGAAGCTGTGCGGATCAATCTGAAACAATAAGTGCGTATACGTGAAGTATGACAAATGCTGGTGTAATTGCTCATTTCAGGAAGCAGTCATAAGGTGGCATTTGCGGATGTGTCATAGTCAATAGTTCGCATTCTAAAAGAAGAATGAAAGTGAGGAAGGTAAATCTGTGATTTACCTTCCCATCCACAACACAACAAGAAAATCTTGGTGACTGAGTTTTTCAAGTGAAGAACAGAGCAGATCATTGAAGAAGATAAGAATCAAGTTTAAAAGGGCAGTGATAGGATCTTGGAGACATTCCTAAGTCTGGGGTCTGAGTCTGGGTCATGGTACTTGTCATTTAAAGATCCATAAGAAGAATTCTTTGCGGGTTTTCCTCTCCAAAAGGGAGAGGTTTTGCCCTGGCACTAGGAGCCTAATTTTGTGTCTCATGCATTTTGATAATTGACTTGATGAAAGACTAACTAAGCTAAAGAAAGAAAGACATAAGTAACTCAAGCAAGTTTACAAGTAAGTATCAAGAAGAGAATTTGTAATAATATACAACCCTCCAAATTCTCAACATGGTTTCAGAGCTAAGGTGCTAAACTCAAGGGTTGTTAGACAAAGGAGACACTCCAAGAAGTGAAGATCAAAAGTCTGGGTTGGAAAATCAAATCAATTTGAAAAGGAAGACTCTCTAGCTACTTCAAGATCTCCTATGTCATTTAAATGATCAACTCAATCAAGAAAATAATCTTCTGTTATCAAAGATTCACATTCAAGACATTGTTAGAAGGAGGACTTCAATATCTGAAGATATACTCCATCATCAAGGAAGCTGCTGAAGGAAAAAGTCACTCTATCAAGTAAGTATCTATGACTTTATCTAAATCTATCAAAATGTCTTCTTTGCAAAAGAAAGCAACAGACTGGTTAGGGTTTCAAAACTTTCTTGCATGGAAGACAAGGACAATGAAGTCATACATGAAGGGAGATATAAGAGCCCAAAAGATTCTTACAAAATCCATAAAAGACTCTCATCTTCGATTTATCAAATCTAGAATCATCAAAAGGAATATATGAGAAATTGGTGGAGCTATTCTCTGAGAGTACTGTAGGAGAGACAATCTCTCTGAGATCATCTGCAGGAAGAGGGAGAATCATCTTCCAGATGAATGAGGAAACTTCACTTCAAAACTATATGGGAAGAAGGAAGCGACACCATTCCATGATTTAGGATCTCTATGTAAAATAGAGGTAACAAGATTGAAAATCCAAAGGTATTACAGGATCAAGTGAAGGGAATCAAGCCTTTGCAGTCACATCAAGAAAGAAAGGAAAATTCAGTAAGATTGATCCTCAGAATAGTATGGACAAAGCACGATGCTTTGGATGAGATGAACATGGGTATTATAATAGAAATTGTCCTTAAATCTGAAAAAGGACAAGAGAAATAGGAAAGAAGCCCATGTCTCTGAAAAAGAACCTGACACAAAGAAATCTAAGAAAGAAGAAGCAAGGGATCTCCACTACAATTAAGATCATCTTCTCCTTTAAGTAATTTCTGTTGATTGTATGATAGGAGGCAATGTAGCATCCTGATCGAAGCATGGTAGGAGCTCCTGGTGAATCAACTTCGGGAAAAGAACCTCTCTGACAAACGTTACTAATGGAAAGTAGTCATCAAGAGCAAGGGTCAAGGGAATGACATATTGATAAAGCAGGGATGTGATGACATATTGATAAAGCAGGCCAAGGGAATGAAGCTCTTCATTCTTGAGAAATTGCTATAGGATGACTCAAGGGAAAAAGGTATGAGGTATGTATATATTTATATGTTGACATTGGATGTTGTGAAGTCATATGGTTGTAGGTAATGGACTTCTGGACTTAGAAGTATGATCTATGGAGGAGTATCTCTCAATGCACGAACAAATGAAATTAACATAATATGTCCTGATGGAATATGAGGTGGTTGTATATGAATGAGAAACTAGAAAAGTTGTATGTTCCTGGGAATCAAGAATGTGCAGAGAGGAAGAGATCATGAAATGCAACCATGTCAAGAGGCAATTATCATTTGGAGGCCAAGAAGATGTGACTAGGAGATCTCCTAGAAAGATATGTAGACTCTGACGGAAGTCTGGTAAAGAAGAAGACGCTTGGAAAAACATATCATTAGGAGATGTGTCAATCTGTATGAAGGATGCTGATGCCTATAGGAAGATGTCATGGTGAAAGATTATCACTGAGGTAACTTTTGTTTTAAAAGTTCATATGTATATGTTTATCTGGATGAATTTGTGCAGGGCTTCTAATCATGAGAAAGGATGTATGATCCTGGGAGATGATTCAAAGGAAAGCAACATGGCACAATAGTGGACTAGATAAGGAAGTCTGATGAATCACTTTCTGACATCTGACATGACTCAGGATGAAAGTGATGGATGATCTGTGCCCTATGAAGCTAAAAATTGAAGATTCCTCAATATCGAAATCCATGACATCAAGGACAGGAATTCTTTATGAGTAGCTGGGTGTCTCACCATTGCTGCTGGAGGTCCCTGGTTAAGAGGGAGCATGATGACGAGTTTCTTACTTGGAAGAAACTTGGTAATTCCTAAGAATGAGCTTAGGTACATTCCTTGTATAGGAATGAGTACATTCCCTTGTGGAACAGGTCCTCCCTGGTTGAGAGGGAGAGATAGACACATCATTCTAGCCTCACCTTGGGAAGATAGAATGACATCGGTACTGCTCATATTCGATACTTCTGAATGTATTAGCATTCAAGATAAGAGTAGTCGGGGACCAATATTCTTTGAGAGCTAGCTAAACAAGAGAAGAATAGTCCAAGAAGGTCATACTTTGGGAACACCCGGGTGGAGTATGTACCTTGGAGAGACAACGATGGTGGAATTTGGTAAGTCATGTGTTCAGCCAATATTGTAGCTCTATTGTCTTGCTGAGAGAGGAAGAAGTTAGTCAAGGCCTTGTGCTAGGACAATGTCGTCGATATGATGCTATACAGATGCGATTACCAATCCGATTCTTCTTATGAGATTCTTCAGTTTGAAAGTGACCATGTACCTGTATGAATACCTCCCTAGTTAAGAGGGAGTGTTGAAAAGTGTAACTAGGTCGGTCTTCATGTTGACTATGTATTTATGTAAAGAAGAAGACAAATATAATAAAATGTAATTTTGTTGTACTTGCTTCATGGGCAAGATTTATTATAGGTCTCTAGACTTCTTCTTGATGTCTAGTAGGGTTTGTCTTATGTTTATAAATGTAATCAAGAGTCATGTTTATGAAGTGTCTAGTTCGAAAATGTGCTCCAAGACCTTGTGAGAAAATAGTTGATAACAAACCTCATTAAGTCACCCTTAACGCTGAAGTATACATGTCTTCACGCCGGCCTAAAATCTATGCTAAAAGTTGACTTACATGTCAGAGGTATGGTCGGCCTAAATTAAGTGAACGCACTCTTATATATACACATAAGTTGCGGATTTCTCGGGTTGAAAAAGTGCAGAAGTAGTAGACAATCATATAAAGAAAAGAGCAGATATGTTCTGGGTTCATATAGCTATGGATGCGGATAAAGAAGAAGAGATATGCGGTCATCTGCAGAGATAGTTCTTGATCATCGATAAACCAGTCTGCTGTAGAATTTCAGTGCGGATTTGATCACCAAAAGTTACAGTGCGGATCTTTCATAAACATAGAACACAAACTCCAGTGCGGTCAACACAGTGTGGTCAATATATCATATACAGTGCGGTTATTAAAGTGACAGTCTACAGATATCTAAGGAAATGCGAACATCCAAGAGATAGCCTTTGCGGATTCTTAAAGACATGTTTCAGTGACATCCTTGCGTATTCTTAAAGACATTTTCAGTGCGGATTTCTGGGAGGGTGTCTCAGCACAAAGGATGAAGAACTTTTGTGATGACTACATAATATACAACATTGAAGCTGTGCGGATCAATCTGAAACAATAAGTGCATACGTGAAGTATGACAAATGCCGGTGTAATTGCTCATTTCAGGAAGCAGTCATAAGGTGGAATTTGCGGATGTGTCACAGTCAATAGTTCGCATTCTAAAAGAAGAATGAAAGTGAGGAAGGTAAATCTGTTATTTACCTTCCCATCCACAACACAACAAGAAAATCTCGGTGACTGAGTTTTTCAAGTGAAAAACAGAGTTGATCGTTGAAGAAGAGAAGAATGAAGTTTAAAAGGGCAGTGATAAGATCTTGGAGACATTCCTAAGTCTAGGGTCTGAGTTTGGGTCATGGTACTTGTCATATAAAGATCCATAAGAAGAATTCTTTGCAGGTTTTCCTCTCCAAAAGGGAGAGGTTTTGCCCTGGCTCTAGGAGCATAATTTTGTGTCTCATGCATTTTGATAATTGACTTGATGAAAGACTAACTAAGCTAAAGAAAGAAAGACATAAGTAACTCAAGCATGTTCACAAGTAAGTATCAAGAAGCGAATTTGTAATAATCTACAGCCCTCCAAATTCTCAACACAACAAGATATACAACCATTAGATCACTCATTTCTATTGCTGCTGCTATGGGATGGATCATTCATCAAATGTATATAAAAACAACCTTTTTGAATTGGACAATTGAAGAAGAAGTTTACAATGAGAAACCCCAGGGATTCAAAGTTCATGATAAGGAGACACATTTGCAGGTTGAAGAAGGCTCTATATGGTTTGAAGCAAGCACCTAGAGCATGGTATGCCAGGATGGATGCATATCTACTAAGACTTGGTTTTGTCAAAAGTTCTGCAGATCCTAATCTCTACATCAAGGTGGTTAAGAATGAACCCGCGATCATACTACTATATGTGTATTAGCTACTAATAACTGGTGTGGAGCATCATATTAAAAAATGCAAGAAGCAACTTGCAGCTAAATTTGATATGAAGGACCTTGGCCTAATGGATTACTACTTGGGATTAGAAGTATGGCATAAACCTAGTGAGATCTATCTTGGTCAAGGGAAATATGTGATCAAGAAATTGTAGAAGTTCGGAATGATGGACATCAAGTTGATGACAACTCCAATGATCAGTAATTTGAAGAAGTTAAAGAGTTTAGATTCAAGCCTTGTTGATCCCACCTCCTATCGACAGTTGATTGGCTCGTTGATGGACCTTGTGAACACCTGAACATACATGTTTTGTAGTAAACATTTTTAGTCAATTCCAGATGGAGCCAAGACATGATCATTGGATAGTGGCTAAACATATTTTGAGATATCTTCATGGGATTATACATCACTATCTAAGATATGTTGGTAATCAGATATAATTGTTGGGCTATACAAATTCAGATTGGGGAGGTAGTGATGCAGATGGAAAGATAACTACTAGTGGATGTTTTAGTTTGGGATCTTCTATGATCTCGTGGTTGAGCAGGAAACAAGGTTTAGTTGCATTGAGTAGTGCTAAAGCCAAATATATAACAACTAGTGAAGTTGGCAGAGAATTTGTTTGGCTTAGAAAGTTGCTTTTAGATTTGTTTGAAGGACCATTGGACCCTACCATTATACACTGTGACAACCAAAGTTGCATAAGGTTAACAGAGGACCCAATTTTTCATGCTAGGACAAAGCATATCAATAATAAGCACCTTTATATTCAAAGCTTGGTACAGGATGGGGTCATGAAGCTACAATACATCTCCATTGACGAACAGGTTGCTAACATGTTGACGGAGTCTCTACCAAATAAGAAGCTTGAGTATTTGAGAGACAAGCTGGGACTTGTGGATATTTCCTCCCTAGTTGAGAGGGAGTGATGAGGGACACCGTATTCGCCATGTGTCATGCACTAGGCTAGGACTAACAACTATAAGTCTAGTGAAGGCACTGGTAGGGAGAATGGAGGGTTGGATATGAATCTAGGACCGATACTTCTTGAGCATTCGCAATCCAAGATAGGACTAGTCCTAAGGATCGATACTCTTTGAGGATGAGTTGGGGCGTCCATTATAAGAGTAGTCCTGAGGAGGACTGATATTCTTGGAGGATTGGGAATCCAAGATAAGAATAGTCTTGTAAGGACGTACTTGGTGAACATCCAGATGGGGTATGTGCCTTGAGATGGGGTGGTGGTCGTGTCCAAATGTATGCATGCCAACATTGTTCTCTAATCTAGTGGTGAGTTAGAGCTTATTTGTCAAGGCCTTGCTATTTTTGAAGATGCTTATCAGTCCAAACAATTCTTATGAGAATATTTCAATTTGAGTATCCTAGTATCCCATTGTGTAATTATGAATACCTCCCTAGTTAAGAGGGAGTGTTGAAAATGTAACTAGGTTTGGTCTTCATAACTATCTTTATACTTGTATCAATATGTATTTCATGTAGAGAACAAAAAGAAGAAAAAAATAAATTTTATTATCATTATTATTTTCTAGTCAAAGCATGTTCTTCATGCTTCTAGGGTTTATTGAGTCAAGAAGAAAATTTCCCATGTGGTAAAGTCCCATTTGGACAATTTATAACCAAAAAAAAAAAAATATTTTGAGTTAAAAAAAAAGTCATTTTGTTCGACAAGACCAAGTTGACCTTGCCTTATCAAGTCAGCATTGAAGAGGCCGTATTCGACCTCCTAGATGTCTATAAAAGAAGAGACTTTGACATCATTTGATCACTCACTCACACACTTAAATTTTTGTGCAAGAGAGAAGAAAAGGAAGAGCAAAGGCCAAGGAGAGAGAGAAGAATCTAAGGAAAGAAGAAAAATCGAGTTTTCGCTTATCTTTGTTCACACGTGAAAAGTTGTTAGGGTTACTTCACAAATTATAGGGCCAAAATTTTGTTTTTGCGAAGGTGCTGGGGCAACTCTGCGAGGTTGTAGGTCCGAAATTTTGATCTGAAGAAGTTTTACCAGCTTTAATTCTTGTTGACTTGGTTTGGTTGGAGGAGATCTGAAGGAGGGCTGACTTGGTTCCTTGTGGAGGTGTTGGTCTTGGGTCTTGGATGTCTCACTTTGATTTGATTTTTTTACAACAAGTAAATTATTTGCAATGTGAATGAAATATGGCAATAAGAGGGAGCATAAGAAAGTTTAAAAAATAAATGAAGCTTGTTTTCCAAATATGGAGAAAACCCTTGCATTGGCTCATGGGCGTGACAATCATAGCAAATGGAAAAAAACAAAGAAGAAAAATGTTGTTAGGAAAAGAGGCAAGCAAGCATAACTCTAAATCAATGAAAAAATTCATTAACATAGGGGTTTTTAAGAACATACCTGTTAATGGAAGAAACAAAGTTTGTCTCACTGATCTTCAATCTTTGATCAACAAAAAATTCTTAGTTGATGGTGATAATAGCTATTTGATCCTCAATCTCTCCTTGACAACCACCACAAAGCTCTTCCCCTTCCTTCTCTCGGACTCAGAAACCAAAATGAGCAAATGAAATGACCAAATTTTCTTTTTGTAGTCGCGACCTAGTCTGCCCGACGATATTTTCGATAGTCGCGCGATATTTTCCTGAAAATATCGCGATATTTCGATATTTCAGAAGTATCGCTATATTTTCGGGAAAATATCACACAACGATGGCAAAAATATCGCGATATTTCTAAATATCGTCGATATTTCAGCGATATTATCAACACTGGTTACTTGTATCCCTGAATTGAAAGAAGAGCATGAAGGGGTCTGTAGGGGATGGAATATCGCTGATATTTCGGGAAAATATCGCGCGATAATAGCAAAAATGTTGCGATATTTTTTCGGCGATATTTCAGCTCGCTGAAAATATTGCGATATTTCTGAATATCGCCGATATTTCGACGATATTATTGACACTGGTTACTTGTATCCCTAAAATGAAAGAAGAACATGAAGGGGTCTGTAAGGGATGTGCTCTTGGCAAGAATGCGAAGAAACCTTTTACTAGCAGTGACACAAGATCCAAGGAAATTTGGATCTCATACATTTTGATGTTTGTGGACCTATGGCAAAGTCACTTGGTGGTCATCGATACTATGTAACATTCATTGATGATCACTCTAGAAAGACTTGGATATACCTCCTAAAGTCTAAGGATGAAGTATTTGAAAATTTTCAAGAGTTCAAGGCAGAAGTAGAAAATTTGGCAGGAAGGAAGATCAAAACCCTAAGATTAGATAATGGTGGAGAATATACTTTAAGAGACTTGTGGATTTTTGCAAAGAAGAAGGAATTAAGAAGGAGTTGATAGTTCCCTGCAATCCTCAACAAAATGGTATGGCTGAAAGGAAGAAATGATTCATTGAAGAATGTGTTAGAGCCATGCTACATGACCAAGACCTTCCCAAGTTTTTATGGGGAGAATCTTCTGTAACAACAATATATATACAAAATCGAAGTCCTCATAAAATTCTTAATGACATGACCCTGAAAGATGCATTCACAAGAAAGAAGCCAAGTGTTGATCATCTTCAAATTTTTGGATGTCCTGTATACATTCACATTCCCAAGTACTAAAGGAAGAAGTTGGACCCAACAAGTAGAAGAGGCATCTTTGTTGGATATAACACTTCATCAAAAGCATATCGAGTCTACATCAAGGAAGATCGTCATATTGAAGTAAGTAGAGATGTCATTATACAAGAAGTCTAGGAATATTTCTTTAGATTTTGATGAGGAAGAAGAACCTATCTTTACAAATGAAGAAGTTTCAAGGCATGACAATATTTCAGAACCGACAACCAATCATGAAGAATTTGAAGGATCAAGTGAACCCATGCAACAAGTCATCATCCCAGAAACTCGAAATAGGCCAACTTGGTTAAGGATGACTCTATAGGAAGCCGAACGGCATGCAACAACGAAACATTAAGAGAAAGCGAGAAGCCTAAACTTACATAAAGCAAGACCTACCACATATGAGAAGGAAGTCAAAATTCAAGAATGGAAGAATACAATGCAAGAAGAATACTAATCAATAATGAAGAATGGTGTTTGGGGAATTGTTCCCAGACCTAAAGGCAAATTAATTGTGGCTTCCAAATGGGTGTACAAGATCAAGCATGCAGTTGACGGAAGTATTGACAAGTATAAGGAAAGGTTTGTGGCAAGCGGATTCTCATAACAAGAAGGAATCGATTATGAAGAAAATTTTGCTTCAACAAGAAGATATACAACCATTAGATCACTCATTCCTATTGCTGCTGCTATGGGATGGATCATCCATCAAATGGATGTAAAAACAACCTTTTTGAATGGGACAGTTGATGAAGAAGTTTACATTGAGAAACCCTAGGGATTCAATGTTCATGATAAGGAGACACACGTTTGCAGGTTGTAGAAGGCTCTATATGGCTTGAAGCAAGCACCTAGAGCACGGTATGCCATGATGTATTCATATCTACAAAGACTTGGTTTTTTCAAATGTTTTGCACATCCTAAACTCTACATCAAGGTGGTTAAGAATGAACCCGTGATCATACTACTATTTGTGTATGAGCTACTAATAACTGGTGTGGAGCATCGTATTAAAAAATGCAAGAAGAAACTTGCAGCTAAATTTGATATGAAGGACCTTGGCCTAATGGATTACTACTTGGGATTAGAAGTATGGCATAAACCTAGTGAGATCTATCTCGGTCAAGGGAAATATGTGATCAAGACATTGCAGTAGTTTGGAATGATTGACATCAAGTCAATGACAACTCCAATGATCCGTAATTTGAAGAAGTTAAAGAGTTTAGATTCAAGCCTTGTTGATCCCACATCCTATCGATAATTAATTGGTTCCTTGATGCACCTTGTGAACACTTGGGCATACATGTTTTGTAGTAAATGTTTTTAGTCAATTCCAGATGGAGCCAAGGCATTATCATTGGATAGTAGCTAAACATATTTTGAGATATCTTCGTGGGATTATACATCATTGTCTAAGATATGTTGGTAATCAGATATAGTTATTGGGCTATACAAATTCAGATCAGGGAGGTAGTGATGCAGATGAAAAGATAACTACTGGTGGATGTTTTGGTTTGGGATCTTCTATGATCTCATGGTTGAGCAGGAAACAAGGTTTAGCTGCATTGAGTAATGCTAAAGCCAAATATATAACAACTAGTGAAGTTGGCAAAGAAGTTGTTTGGCTCAGAAAGTTGCTTTTAGATTTGTTTGAAGGACCATTGGACCCTACCATTATACATTGTGACAACCAAAGTTGCATAAGGTTGACAGAGGACCCAATTTTTCATTCTAGGACAAAGCATATCAATAATAGCACTGTTGACCAACACTTTCTCAACGACCCCATAGCAATACACCCCCATTTTTTCAAATGGGACTTATCATGTTCGAGGCTTGTGTCATCTAGATTTCATCGCCAGACGACAGTTTTTATAAATAATATAAACCCATTCTGCATGTTATGATGTAAATGATCTAAGTATGACTGTCAATGTATGTAACAACCTAGGTAAGCCTAGTATGTTGTTGATGATCTCTATCCTAGGAGGTTTTTTGTCTCACTGATTCACGAAAGTGATCGGCAGAGTTTTTCCCTCCAGCCTCACCCCAAAGCTAGGGTGGATTTTTTCATCAGCATGCTAAGTGAGTCCTAGTGTTTTTTATCGAGTCCTTATAAAAGTAGTTTCAACTACTTGGTCTACTAGATCATGTTTTGAGTCGCAGAATTGGGTATTTATTTGAGGGTCTATACGAATGGGTATTCCCTCTTCATGTATGTAAATGTATTATCTCATGTAAAAGAGGGTTGGAAAAATAATTATAATCCCCTCTCAGTCAATTAATTAAATTTTCTGGTCAATTAATTTAAAAAATCTTAAACCAGAAATTTAATTAATTTAGGGTCCTAAGTTAGGATTAAATCTTTAAATGCAAAATTTGTGGGTCCTTGGAAAACGATTTTTGAAAGCCCCAGGCCAAGGGAATATTGAGAATTTGAAGAAATTTTAGACCATTGGGCCTTGGTGTTTAAGTCAAAGTCAAAATTTTGGGGTAATTAACTCAAAAATAATATTTTTGAGTTAATTAAAATTAAATTAAATGATAAATTCGTTTTTCCCCAAATTTATAATTTCAACGCTCCTGATTAAAAGATGATTAAATCTTTTGGATAGTTGAAATTATTTTGATGAGGATCATCCAAACTAACCGTTAGAGATTTTGTCCTATAAATTTAGAGGTCTTTGTCATTCTTAAGTCATTCGATCTCAGGATCATGCACTTGTTCTTAGAAGCTCTTGTAAATTTTTTGAGGAATAAAGCATAAAGACTTTGGGGTTACAAATTTTTATGTTCCTTCTCGGATCTATGTGGTGAATTGTTTCTAAAGTCTGCTACTTTGTTTTTGCATTTTATGGTTGATGGCCTTCATGAATTAATCTGCATACAGGTATCTTGTGCAGTTTTCTGGATTCATAAAATGACATTTTGATTTTTATAAAGGATCTCATGTTATTTTCTTAAATCTCTATCAATCTAAGGTTCAGATATAAGTGTGCAGGAATTCTTTTTTTAAAGATTGAGCGTCTGGGGAAGTCTTCGGTTGGACCAGCCGACTCTCAATAAACATAAATCTGAAAAGCTCTTTATTTGTTAATTTCCAGGTCTATCTTACGATATTTGTGATTTTGCAGGGTTTCAAAGGCTTGTGCCTCTCATTTAAAAAAAATTTAATTTCTAAATTGTGCTAAAATGTTTCAAATCTGGCCATGAGGGTTTTAAATCTGTAAACTAGTTGTAAATTTGTAAATTTTCTTTTAGGATTGTAAGGGTTTAATCACTTTCTGGGTGTGTTTTCAGGATCCGACTTGTTTTCTTGCAGGTTGAGGGTTTAAATCAGAATTTTTTTTTAAAGATCTAAGGCAGATCCAGCCTCCAAGGGTCAGATCTGCCCTCAATTTATTACTGTGGATAAAATCTGGACATCATTCGATTTGAGGATCATATAAATCAGAGTTTGACGAATTTTTTTTTTTAGTTTTAAAGTTTGTTGGACGAATCTATTTGTACTGGGTTTCCCATCACGCTGATTCTAGCTTCTCTGTCTACAGTCCCTTCTTTCTCCTTCGCTGGCGTCTCGTTCCTCCATCGATTTTCCACGCTGCCTCAACTTGTTATTTCCTACACCTTTGCACCTATCACCCTGCTCTGTCTCGCTTCCCCGTCGCTACTCATCTGTCCAACCTGCAACTGTAAACAAATACTAAACATACAAAAAAAAAGGGGGGGCACAAATCATAATATCCAAGCCAGCTATTCCGCTGACAAACAGCTCCAGCTCTGCCATTCGAATCTGCAAACCATTCTCGTTGCCTCGAGCTTCCTCTATTTCCCATTTGCCATCGAACCCTTGCACTTATTCGACACTGTCCACCTCGCTGCCGCCGTCCAAGCTCCCTCGCTCCATTCCGTTCGGCGTCAAACCTGCAAAACGACAATGAAACGCAACATATGCATACACCATATTAAAATTCAGAAACCGCTGCGTTAAATTTTATTTGCATTCCTTTTTTTTTAATGGTAACGTAGGTTCTAGATTTCGATATTTTATTTGATAGTTTTAAATTTTAACTTCATGGTTTTGTTTTTTTTTGATTTGTTAGTCGTAGAGTTAGATTTTAGATTTATTCGATTTAGAGTTCTAATTTTGTTTTAGTATTAGAACGTTAGTTTTAACTTTTAGTTTTTTTAGATTTTAACTTAGTTTTATTTTGTTTTAATTTAGTTTAGTTTTAACTTAGTTTTGTTTTAATTTAATTTTAATTTAGATTTTAAATTTGTTTTGTCTAGTTTTAGCGTCTAGATTTTAATCTTGTAAGTTTCATTTAGTTTTAATTCTAGTTGTATTTTAATTTTGATTTAGATTTTTTAGCTTGTTTTAGATTAAAAAAATAAAAATAATAAAATAATAAAAAATTCCAAAAATTCTAAAAAAAATTTAGAAAACACAAAAATAATAAAAAATTATAAAAAAAATTCTCAAAAATTTCTCTTTTATGGTCAAATGAGCTTTTGAAATTTTATCTTAAGAGTGACTATATGACATCTTTGATCTGTCTGGATCGAAATTAATTGGAACATTTTAAATCTTGGCATTTTCATCTTATTGCTTCATGGTTGTAGCGTTTTCAATTAAATATCATTGTGATCAATCGTGTTTTAATAAGCAACAGTTAATCGTCACTTACTTGTTTATAATCGCATAACGGGATTTTGTTTGACTCCATAAGGCTCTGGTCTTTAACGTGAAATCTAATTTAGATCTGTGAAATCCTGTAAATTTTATCAAGTATTTGGTGTTTTAGCTGTGTCTCCTGGATTTGTCCTTCATTTATAATAGGGTCTACCTCCCTTAGCTTGCAAGGAGACAACTTAAATAGAGAGATTGGGGATAAGGGTGATAGCCCCCAATCTGAGCCGTTGTTGCGGTGCCTTGACAATCTGTGCAACAACTTCTTTTGGCGCCGTTGCCGGGGATAGAGTTTTTTCTGTCCTTGGTCTTAGCGACATTTTATAATCTTCAGATCTTCTTTCGCCATTCATTAGCCTGTCGCAAGAGATCACATTTTCTGACGACTTTTCATCTCTGCATATTTTCATCGTCTTATCTTTCGTCATATCACTAATCATTTCATCATCGCATCTTTAGCACCTGGACATTTCGGTTGGCTTCTTGTTTGGGTGGCGACTCCACTTATTCATCTATTTACTCCCAGACAAGAATCCCCCCCAATATCCATCTGCTATCTCTCGATTATTTCTTCTGTTTTAGAATTAGTTTCATGTTCAAGTGGCGACTCCAATTCTTTCATTTCTTACAAGAGTTCCTGCCAAGAAGTTCGTTTCTTAAGGACCTTTTGACTATTCTTGAACACGGATCTATTTCTAAAATCTAAAAACGATATCATGGATGTTTTTGCCTCGTGTAATTTTGCTAATATTCAGGGTTATCCCCATGATTTCCCTGAAATGGATAAATTACTTACTTTTCAAGGAAATGATGCAGTTAGTGTTAAATCTCATTTGTTTGCTTTCACTAACTGGTGGAATAGATTTGCAGTTGCAAATAATAATTTCGATGATGTAAAGATGAAAACTTTTGTTCTTACTTTTGGCGAGGATGTTGCTAAATGGTTTATGGAAAAGCCTGATAATTCATTCAATATTTTTGAATCAATTGTAACTGCCTTTAAGGAAAAGTACGGTGATAAAAGGGAAGATAGGCATTTGGTAAGAGAGATCAGTACCATAAAAAAGAAAGAAAATGAAACGACTGAAGAATTTAACAGGAGATTTAATGGTATCCTTAGAGAAATATCTCAAACTCATAAACCTCGTGATGGATCTCTTCTGAATTTTTACATTGATGCTTTTGATTCTGATACTTCATATGAGTTAAGGCGGGCTAAAACTGCAAATTATAGGGCTTGTCAATCTTTAGCTGAAGAGCTTGAAAAAGATAAAAAAGCATCTGGGAAGTCTGAAATTCCTGGTTTTGATAGGGCTTCAACTAAGTTAAAAGCGCCTAAAGGAAAAGAACCTCTAGAAGATGATGATGACCCTATGAAAAAGTTAATGCAAAAACTTGAAAGCATGGAGCTTAATCATGCTAAGAAACTTGAAAGCATGGAGCTTAATCATGCTAAGGAAATAAGTGTCTTACAGGCTAGGATGGTTCAAATGGAAAGGGCTCAAACGCAGAATTTTCGACCTAGAAATAATAATGCTTTGCAGGAAAGAGGCCTATCTAATGAGCAGAGATCGACAAATCAACTCGAGTTTGCAAATCTTGTGGATGAAGCTCTGCCTTATTGTAGAGCCTGTAATGATCTTCATGAAGAGGTTACTTGCCATGTTGTCAAAAGAATCATAGCTAGTAGAATGGCAGGGTCGAGCCATCAAATTAATGTTGTTGGTAAGGACTATCACTTGCATATAGAAGATCATGAGAGTCAGGTTAAGGAACCAGCTCAGATGATTAAGGATGTGCAACCCAATCATATGCAAATGATTTAAAACATGGAAGCTAACCAAATCAATCTACAAAATAAGCTAACTTCCATGGAAGCAAGTCTTGCATAGGAAATAAATGTCATGGAAAACAGATTGAAGATCATAGAATTTAATCACTCCAATCAAATAATTGCCATGGAAGAAAAACATGTTAAGGAAATGACGATCTTGGAAACAAATCATAAGAAAGAGATGAACTGTATGCAAAGTTTCTTCACGGCCATGAAAGCAGATAATGATGAATCAATAAAAAACATGGAACGCAAATTGTTGACGATTGAGGAAAGTCATGCACAGGAAATAAATGTCATGAAAAACAGGTTAAAGATAATGGAAGTTAATCATTCTAATCAGATGTTTGATATTCAAAAGAAGTTGGAAAAAATGGAAAGATCACACATGCATGATTTCCAACCCAAGACAGATTATAGGCTTCCCAGTTTGCTAAAGCAATTCCTATCTCATCACACGGAGGTCACTTTGCCCATTAAGGAAGATTTAACTGTGGCATCAAAGGATATTGAGAAAGACCAAGCTTATGTGTCACCATTGACAGAGTGTATCCAGAATAATATTGGTCACGCTCCAGGTTCTTCAGATATTTTGTACAAACATCTTCAAGATGAGGATGAGAAATCTACAGTGGTCTCATTGTTGACATCACAACCCACTCAGAAGAAGAGAAAGAAGCAAAAAAGAAGAAGTAAGTGGTTTGATTCGTCTGATGGTCGAGAGCAGCTTGACATTTGGATAAGACAGAGTCCTACATTATGCAAGATCGCCCATGGCACATCTGAAAAGCAGCCTACAGACTTGCCTGAAAGCAGGCAAATGCTCAGCATGCACTATATTGAGCACATCTGATGCCACAGGGCATCCTCTGTATCGTATTTTTAACCCTACTCCTCGTTATTTCAGCATTTCATTTTGCAGTTAGAGTAGATTTACTTTTCATGTTAAGTAGAATAATAAATAAAAGAAGAGCTTCTATTTTTCATGAGCTTAGTGTTATATGATGATATTTGGATGGACGCTACTTATGTAATCTTGTGTGTTGCTTGGATGCAGATTCTGGATTCTCACATTCCTTCAATAAAGCAACGTGTCCCCAAGTAGAGCCAGATGTTGACCAACACTTTGTCAACGACCCCATAGCAGTACACCCCAATTTTTTCAAATGGGACTTATCATGTTCGAGGCTTGTGTCATCCAGATTTCATCGCCATACGACAGTTTTTATAAATAATATAAACCCATTCTGCATGTTATGATGTAAATGATCTAAGTATGACCGTCAATGTATGTCACAACCTAGGTAAGCCTAGTATGTTGTTGATGATCTCTATCCTAGGAAGTTTTTTGTCTCACTGATTCACGAAAGTGATCGGCAAAGTTTTTCCCTCCAGCCTCACCCCAAAGCTAGGGTGGATTTTGTCATCAGCATGCTAAGTGAGTCCTAGTGTTTTTTATCGAGTCCTTGTAAAAGTAGTTTCAACTACTTGGTCTACTAGATCATGTTTTGAGTCGTAGAATTGGGTATTTATTTGAGGGTCTATACGAATGGGTATTCCCCCTTCATGTATGTAAATGTATTATCTCATGTAAAAGAAGGTTGGAAAAATAATTATAATCCCCTCTCAGTCAATTAATTAAATTTTCTGGTCAATTAATTTAAAAAATCTTAAACCAGAAATTTAATTAATTTAGGGTCCTAAGTTAGGATTAAATATTTAAAGGCAAAATTTGTGGGTCCTTGGAAAACGATTTTTGAAAGCCCCAGGCCAAGGGAATATTGAGAATTTTAAGAAATTTTAGACCCTTGGGCCTTGGTGTTTAAGTCAAAGTCAAAATTTTGGGGTAATTAACTCAAAAATAATATTTTTGAGTTAATTAAAATTGAATTAAATGATAAATTCGTTTTTTCCCCAAATTTATAATTTCAACGCTCCTGATTAAAAGATGATTAAATCTTTTGGACAGTTGAGATTATTTTGACGAGGATCATCCAAACTAGCCGTTAGAGATTTTGTCCTATACATTTAGAGGTCTTTGTCATTCTTGAGTCATCCGATCTCAGGATCGTGCACTTGTTCTTAGAAGCTCTTGTAAATTTTTTGAGGAATAAACCATAAAGACTTTGGGGTTACAAATTTTGATGTTCCTTCTCGGATCTATGTGGTGAATTGTCTCTAAACCAATGTGGAAAAAGTCGAAGTCGGGATTAAATCGGCAAGGGTAAAAAAGTTGAAAAAGTCGGCAAAGTCGGGACTTTTTTGAAAAAGTCGGCAAAATTAAAAAAATACAAAATTATTCAATTTTTTTCAATTTTTTTAGCATCTAAAGTATCCAAGACATCAAATAAATGCATTTCCACATAAACATGTAAAGAAAGCTAATATATAATATGTATATGAAGTCTAGTGCTACATCACATATCAAAATAGTGAATCGAGTCCTGAATCTTGAGTCTCAGTCTCAAGAGTCAAAATATCAACAAAAAATATAATAATGTATATCATGAGTCATCTCAATGTCATAAAGTAAATCACTAAGATGAAGATCCCCTGCCCCTTTTACGGGAATAGGGAATGGCTTTGCCTTTTCCTCTAGAGGAAGAAGGCCTTGCCCCTCGGAATACAGATGGATCCAGTCGTCCTCTAGAAGCAAAAAAAACAGGTGGCCTCTCTCCTCTGTCGCTGACGCTGCCACTGCTACTGCCCATCCTAGATGGTCTCACCTCCTCCTCCACATCCTCCTCCTGCTCTGCCTCCTGACCTTGCTCCTCCTCCTCTACCACTGGCTCCTCCTGCTGTACAACTGCTTCCTCCTCTGGCACTAGTGCCTCTAGATCCACATATAACCAATCAGGGGTCGATTCCATGACCGACCTCTCAGTCTCGACCCTCCATGCAGCAGTGGTATCAATATTGTCCAATGAAATGGCATCCATATCGGGAGTTTTCTGAATTTGTCTCATCCACAATCGAAGATTGTAGTAGACATACACCATGTCATTGAGACGTTGGGATTCCAATCTGTAGAAGGGTCATAGAATCATAGATTATAAATTAGTACTTAGAAAATTTATATAGTAAAAATAATCAAATTATTTCAAAAATTTAATTTGAATTTTTTTTACCTGTTGCGCTTTTTGCTATGTATTTTGTCAAAGACACTCCAATTGCGCTCACACCCAGAGGAACTGCATGTCTGGCCGAGCATTCGGATGGCAAGCTTTTGGAGATGGGGTACTCTACCACCATAGCTTGTCCACCAAGCATCTACAAGTTAAAATAAAAATGAGAAGCAAAAATTATGAAGAGACAATGAATTATTAAATTTGAAAGTTGAAAGTTGAAACAAACTGAAGCTTACCTGGCATTTTGGTCGTCCTACTCTTAATAGCCATGGTAAAACCAAATGTGCCACCAACCATCCTATATATTTCCATTTCTTTGGAAATTTCTTCACGTTCTTGCTCAGATACCACCATCCTCTCAACACATGTGAAGAATCCATCCATCACCTCGGCATCAAATCTAAAACCACAAGAGTAAGAAAATGCGGGGTTAAAGTAGATACCTGCAGCATGAATGGGGCGATGGAGGGTATTGTTCCATCGGTCATCAATCACTCTTCATATGACCTGTTGTTTCTCTAACCCCTCATCTCCAATATCTGCATAATAAGCACGAATGGCTTCTTTGGCCCTATCAATGGCCTCATACAAGTAGCCCATTGCGGGCTTCTCTCCATCAACCAACCGAAGAACCCTTACCAAAGGTTCTGAAATGGCACACACCTCCTCTACTCCTGCCCAAAACTCCTGATCATATGAAACAAGTCTGCATATGCCCTCTCCCTCTGGTTTGCGGCTAATAGATAACTCACGCCAATCCTGTGAAAGAAACATGCTCTTCACGTCCCACATAGAATTCAACAAAGACTGAAGAGATATGAAAGTAGTGGCAAAGCGTGTTATCGCAGGACACACCAACTCTTTGTTGTTGGTGAATCTTCTCATCAAGCTAAGCACAGATGCATGATTGTAAATAAATTTTGTTATGCTCTTGGATGATTCAACAATATGTCTCACCATAGGAATCTTACCTATATCCTCCAACATCAAGTCAATACAATGAGCAGCACAAGGTGTCCAAAACAGGGTAGGATACCTCTCCATCAACAACCTACCAGCTGCAACATAATTTGCAGCGTTGTCCGTTATGATTTGGACAACATTCTGTGGGCCTATTTCCTGAATGAAGATGTCCAACAACTCACATAATAAATGCGCTTCTTTAATGTGTGCAGATGCGTCAACAGATTTCATAAACATTGTCCCCTTGGGACAACTAACCAAGAAGTTAAAAAGGGTCCTACCCTTCTGGTCAGTCCAACCATCTGACATGATTGT
The DNA here is from genome assembly GCA_034641835.2 of Pinus albicaulis. Lineage (NCBI taxonomy): Eukaryota > Viridiplantae > Streptophyta > Pinopsida > Pinales > Pinaceae > Pinus > Pinus albicaulis. Next base: position 847,656,476 of record CM076579.1, read on the forward strand.
GCATCCAGTGTGTTCCCAAGATGCCCTAAACTCCTCGAGTCTAGCAGTGCAATCATTCTTTTCCTCTTGAAGAAGAGGCCCTCTCAACTGTGCAAAGGTAGGGGCTTTGTACCCCGGGCCAACGACAGCAACAACATCAAACATAGGTTGGTAGAATGGGTTTGTCTTGGCAATGTTGAAAGGAACATCACTCCATAGAAGACATCTACTCACCAACTTGTCAGCTTCTGCCTTTTCCTTTTTTTTAATTGCTGATTTGATGCCAGGTTGTGCACCAGGTGTCGTTCTAGGGACAAAAAAGGATGAAAAAGCTGAGGGGTTGGAACTGGAAGGTAATGCTGAAGCAGAAGAAGCACTCTCACTTACCCCCAGTCTTGAGCTCCCTAGAAGTTGCCTTTTTATTACTGCCCTGGTGTCTTTGCCATCTTCTTTTTCCATCAAGGCTTTAATGGCCTGTCGGATCATTTCTGGACCCGGATTTGGGCAAAGTTCTACATTTTGCCCTGGAATTTTCCCTATATGGCATTTTAATCTGGCGATACCCCCTGACATATGCTTTCCACAAAACTTGCAAGACAAATACATTCTATTGAGTCCTCCAGTTTCGGGTATAGAATCAGGTTCACCATACTGCCAGAAAGGATCCAAATTCCTTGGCATTTTGTTTGAAACTTTTTGATGTTTGAACCTGGGCACAAAACAAAAATTAAAAAAAAAATTAAAAATTGCCCATCACAACAAAAACCACTATTACCAAAGTTAATAAAATCTGGGATCAATAAATTTTAATAATTTGTCATTGCAGTTACTGTTGGATACTTTCTATTCCCTTGACAGTCAAAATGAATTGAAGCGGTTCAAACAAAAAGTTCAGCTTTGTGTGGAATTCTTTGTTTGAATTTATCTTCATCTTAGAAAAAGCCATCTTAATTATTAATAGGATAACTCCTGTAGCTAGTTTATTGAATTCGCTTTCTTCAGTTTGAAAGAAACTACAAAATTAATTTTATTGGGTGCCTAGCTTGAAGAAGGACTTATAAGTTATAACAGTCATGAACATCAATGCTTATTGTAAATCATATTGACAGTGAGCTAGTTAGTGAGCTGAGTAGACAATCTATGCAACGGTTGTGACTGTCAACAATATTCGTAACTATTTAAATTATGTGACTAGTAGAGTCTAGACAAATTTCTGTAACAATGCTCCTGCCAGGACGTCAACATTGGAGCATAGGCTTGACAAGAAATTTGATAAAATAAAATAAAAAAATACGTTTAAGAGCATGTTATCGTTTCAGTTTGGTGCATTAAGCAGCAGTTGTAGAATACGTTTTAAGACTTAAGTTATTAACTGTGGCATGTTAAGTTATTAATCGTGGCATTTGGAAATTGGAACTCACCTGGCCGCAGCAGAAACCCCGGCAGCCGGCACCTCAAACTTCAAAGTCGAGCGGTGGTCTGTGGAGAAATGGAAGCCCTTGAGCGGTGGTCTGTGGAGATTCGGAGAATGACAAACGTAAACCTTCAATCGAGCAACCTCGAGCGGTGGTCTGTGACTCCAATTTTCAACGCCTGATCACTCAAACTCTTAACCCTCTCGATTCTCACAACGCTAAACAGTCAACACAGCAAAGTTGCAAACCGATAGCAAATCGACAAAAATGACCAATAAAAATCGATTTTCAGGCTTTTTTTTTGCCGCACGGATTGACTCACGATTTTTTCATTTGAGTCGGCAAAAAGTCGGGATTTTTACGATTAAATCCCGATTTTTTCGATTTTGAAAAAGTCGCGAAAAAATCGACCGATTTTATCGGCTGCTTCAAAAAATCCTGATTTTTTCAAAAAGTCGCGATTTTTTCCCGACTTTTTCCACACTGCTCTAAATTCTGCTACTTTGTTTTTGCATTTTATGGTTGATGGCCTTCATGGATTAATTTGCATACAGGTATCTTGTGCAGTTTTCTGGATTCATAAAATGACATTTTGATTTTTATAAAGGATCTCATGTTATTTTCTTAAATCTCTATCAATCTAAGGTTCAGATCTAAGTGTGCAGGATTTTTTTTATAAATATTGAGTGTCTGGGGAAGTCTTCGGTTGGACCAGCGACTCTCAATAAACATAAATCTGAAAAGCTCTTTATTTGTTAATTTCCAGGTCTATCTTACGATATTTGTGATTTTGCAGGGTTTCGAAGGCTTGTGCCTCTCATTTAAAAAAATTTTAATTTCTAAATTGTGCTAAAATGTTTCAAATCTGGCCATGAGGGTTTTAAATCTGTAAACTAGTTGTAAATTTGTAAATTTTCTTTTAGGATTGTAAGGGTTTAATCACTTTTTGGGTGTGTTTTCAGGATCCGACTTGTTTTCTTGTAGGTTGAGGGTTTAAATCATAATTTTTTTTAAAGATCTGAGGCAGATCCAACCTCCAAGGGCCAGATTTGCCCTCAATTTATTACTGTGGATAAAATCTAGACATCATTCGATTTGAGGATCATATAAATTAGAGTTTGACGAAATTTTTTTTTTAGTTTTAAAGTTTGTTGGACGAATCTATTTGTACTGGGTTTCCCATCACGCTGATTCTAGCTTCTCTGTCTACAGTCCCTTCTTTCTCCTTCGCTGGTGTCTCGCTCCTCCATCGATTTTCCACGCTGCCTCAACTTGTTATTTCCTACACCTCTGCACCTATCACCCTACTCCGTCTCGCTTTCCCGTCGCTACTCATCTGTCCAACCTGCAACTGTAAACAAATACAAAACACACAAAAAAAAGGGGGGGGCACAAATCATAATATCCAAGCCAGCTATTCCGCTGACAAACAGCTCCAGCTCTGCCATTCGAATCTGCAAACCATTCTCGTTGCCTCGAGCTTCCTCTATTTCCCATTTGCCATCGAACCCTTGCACTTATTCGACTCTGTCCACCTTGCTGCCACCGTCCAAGCTCCCTCGCTCCATTCCGTCCGGTGTCAAACCTGCAAAATGACAATGAAACGCAACATATGCATACACCATATTAAAATTCAGAAACCCCTGCGTTAAATTTTATTTGCATTCCTTTTTTTTATGGTAACGTAGGTTCTAGATTTCGATATTTTATTTGATAGTTTTAAATTTTAACTTCATGGTTTTGTTTTTTTTTGATTTGTTAGTCGTAGAGTTAGATTTTAGATTTATTTGATTTAGAGTTTTAATTTTGTTTTAGTATTAGAACGTTAGTTTTAACTTTTAGTTTTTTTAGATTTTAACTTAGTTTTATTTTGTTTTAATTTAGTTTAGTTTTAACTTAGTTTTGTTTTAATTTAATTTTAATTTAGATTTTAAATTTGTTTTGTCTAGTTTTAGTGTCTAGATTTTAATTTTTTAAGTTTCATTTAGTTTTAATTCTAGTTGTATTTTAATTTAGATTTAGATTTTTTAGCTTGTTTTAGATTAAAAAAATAAAAATAATAAAATAATAAAAAATTCTAAAAAAAATTTAGAAAACACAAAAATAATAAAAAATTATAAAAAAAATTCTCAAAAATTTCTCTTTTATGGTCAAATGAGCTTTTGAAATTTTATCTTAAGAGTGACTATATAACATCTTTCATTTGTCTGGATCGAAATTAATTGGAACATTTTAAATCTTGGCATTTTCATCTTATTGCTTCATGGTTGTGGCGTTTTCAATTAAATATCATTATGATCAATCGTGTTTTAATAAGCAGCAGTTAATCGTCACTTACTTCTTTATAATCGCATAACGAGATTTTGTTTGACTCCATAAGGCACTGGTCTTTAACGTGAAATCTAATTTAGATCTGTGAAATCCTGTAAATTTTATCAAGTATTTGGTGTTTTAGCTGTGTCTCTCGGATTTGTCCTTCATTTATAATAGGGTCTACCTCCCTTAGCTTGCAAGGAGACAGCTTAAATAGAGGGATTGGGGATAAGGGTGACAGTCCCCAATCTGAGCCGTTGTCGCGGTGCCTTGACAATCTGTGCGACAACATTTTAAATATTTATGTACAGTTGTCAAACTCTGTATTCTTTCTTTTCTGCCTTTATATTCAAAGCTTGGTACAGGATGGGGTCATGAAGCTACAATACATCTCCATTGACGAATGGGTTGCCGATATGTTGACGAATTCTCTACCAAATAAGTAGCTTGAGTATTTGAGAGACAAGCTGCGACTTGTGGATATTTCCTCCTTGGTTGAGAGGGAGTGATGACGGACACCATATTCTCCATGTGTCATGCACTAGGCTATGACTAACAACCATAAGTCTGGTGAAGACACTGGTAGGGAGAATGGAGGGTTGGATAGGAATCTAGGACCGATACTTCTTGAGGATTGGAAATCCAAGATAAGACTAGTCCTGAGAATTGATACTCTTTGAGGATGAGGTAGGGCATCCAACATAAGAGTAGTCCTGAGGAGGACCGATATTCTTGGAGGATTGGGAATCCAAGATGAGAACAGTCTTGTAAGGATATACTTGGTGAACATCCATATGGGGTATGTGCCTTGAGAGGGGTTGGTGGTCGTGTCCAAATGTATGCATGCCAACATTGTTCTCTAATCTAGTGGTGAGTTAGAGCTTGTTTGTCAAGGCCTTGCTATTTTTGAAGATGCTTATCAATCCAAACTCTTCTTATGAGAATATTTCAATTTGAGTATCCTTGTATCCCATTGTGTAATTATGAATACTTCCTTCGTTAAGAGGGAGTGTCGAAAATGTAACTAGGTTCGGTCTTCATAACTATCTTTGTACTTGTATCATCATGTATTTCATGTAAAAAAAAAAAGAAGAAAAAATAAATTTTATTATCATTATTATTTTCTAGTCAAAACATGTTCTTCATGCTTCGAGGGTTTATTGAGTCAAGAAGAAAATTTCCCATGTGGTAAAGTCCCATTTGGTCAATTTGTAACAAAAAGAAAAAAATTATTTTGAGTTAAAAAAAAAGTCATTTTGTCCGACAAGACCAAGTCAACCTTGCCTTATCAAGTGAGCGTTAAAGAGGCCGTATTCAATCTCCTAGATGGCTATAAAAGAAGAGACTTCAACACCATTTGATTACTCACTCACACACTTAAATTTTTGTGCAAGAGTGAAGAAGAGGAAGAGCAAAGGCCAAGGAGAGAGAGAAGAATCTAAGGAAAGAAGATAATTTGAGTTTTTTCTTATCTTTGTTCACACGTGAGAAGTTGTTAGGGTTACTTTGGGAATTATAGAGCCAAAATTCTGTTTTTGCGAAGGTGCTGGGGCAACTCTGCGAGGTTGCAGGTCCGAAATTTTGATTTGAAGAAGTTTTACTAGCTTTTATTCTTGTTGACTTGGTTTGGTTGGAGGAGATCTGAAGGAGGGCTGCCTTGGTTCCGTGTGGAGGTGTTGGTCTTGGGTCTTGGATGTCACACTTTGATTTGATTCTATAAGAAGAAAATTTGTTTAGGTTTTCCCCCTTGTGGGTTTTTCCCTGGCTTGGAGCTTATATCTTGTGTTCTTTGTCTCGTGTGATCTTCATGCACTTTATGTTTTTGGTAATTGCTTGATGAAGAAGACATAATTAAGTAATAAAAGCCAGCAAACACTCACAAGTAATTATCAATTAAGAGAAATCGACCCTAATCTACGAGCATATTGATTTCTCAACAAAGAAATCCTTTGTAAATACAAGAAACTTTTGAGAAACCAAGTGGAAGAGAATTTCTGAACTAATGGGAAGTACTTGTGAATGTTTTAGGCCTTCTTTACAATTTAATTCACTTCATTAAGTAACTACTCTTCAAAAATTAAATGAACAATAAAGAGAAAGAAGAGATCACAATGCACAAGAACAAGAGATACCAGAATTAGGTCAAAGACCAGGGCAAAACCCCACGAGGGCTAAAACCAAATCAAATCTTTCATAGAAAGATCCTTCAACAATCCATCAAGACAAAGATTATACTGACCCAAGAAAGCTACCACAAGTGCTAAGTATCCACAACTGAATGTCCAACAAAAATCATTGAGAGGTTGATCCACACATCATATCACAGAAGACAGTCAGATTAGAGCTTAGATCTAAGACCTAGACTTTATATTACTATAATAATTAGCAAGTGTCAAACAAAAGATTTCAGATCACAATGAAAATAAGTAGATCTCAAATACCGGACTTCAGATCTCGATGATAATAAGCAGATCTCAAATACCAAATTTTAGATCTCGATGATAATAAGGAAATCTCGATTACCAGACTTCATATCTCGATGATAATAAGCATATCTCAAATACTAGACTTCAGATCTCAATGATAATAAGTAGATCTTGAATACCAAACTTTAGATCTCAATGATAATAAGTAGATCTCGAACCTCCGACTTCAGATCAGAAGTATAATGAGCATATCTTGAATCTCTAACTTCAGATCATAAGTATAATGAGCATATCTCAAACCTCTGACTTCAGATCATAAGTATAATGAGCAGATCTCTAATCACTGATTTCAGATCATAAATGTAATGAGCAGTTCTACAAATCTTGGATCACTTCACATAGGAGAGTCGGTGAGTAAGTTATGTGTGTTCCAATAGCATACAAAGGAGAGCGAATTAACCTCTCTCTATATAGCCATCATATGGTCTGAATGAGTGAATTTATAGGCAAGACAACTAGCCATCATGTGATTCGAATGATAGGGTTTCAAGGCAAGCCAACTAGCCATCATGTGATCTGACTTAGCACTTGTGGAGCCACTTAAAAACTTAAATAAAATAATAATTTTCTTCTTTCCAAAAATACATTTTGACCAACTCAAAAGCATGAAGAACATGCTAGAAACAATAATAATTTTGTTCTTCTCAATTACAATGATAATTATGAAGACGGACCATAGCTACACATTCTTCAACACTCCCTCTTAGCTAGGGAGGTATTCAAAGAAAAAAGGGAAGTTTGGGAAATTTGGTCCTAAAAAACGAAAGAAGAATATGGCAAAGGTTCAATGCTATGGATGTCAAGAATATGGGAACTATAAGAGGAATTGTCCTAAGCTCAAGAAGGACAACAAAAGAGAAAGGGAAGAAGCCCATATCGCTGAAGACGCTGAAAAGAAGAAATCCAAGGAGGAGGAAGTAAAAGATCTCTACTAGGAATGAGATAGTCTTCCTCACCTAGTTCCTTTTCAAGCTTCTATTTCAAATTTTTTATTGTAAAGTATAACTATCATGGTAGGAATCATTAGAAGCATGATATGATGCATCAAGTTAGGAGATGGCATCAAAGAAGTAGACGATTGAAAGCAAGAGCTCGTGACACATTAGGAAGCATGAAGTATAATTGAGATAGAAGTCCATGGCAACCACGTATAGAAGGATGTAGCTCTTGGTAACCTCATTAGAAGCATAAGTAGTACCTATGGGAAGAAGAAAGTCATCTAGTATAAAAGCTCATCATACATCACTCATGAGGAGCATTTGCCGGATGAGGATGCTCAAGATCCTCCATTGGAATCTTCACTGGAAGGTTCACCTATTGATAGGAGCAAGTGTTTCACAGAGAATTCCACCTTGTATGGGATTCATGGAGTAGAGGTATGATGTCATAAGATGCAAAAAAGATCAAGGTGATTGAAGTTCGTTCAATCAAGGAAGCTGCTAAAGGAAGACTAAATGACCAAAAGAAAGAGACAAGGTATGTATGCTTGTACTCGATAAAATAGAGTCATGTCATATAGTTTCAAATATATGAATGAGTACTCTACCTCAAGAGCATGATCAAAAGAAAGGCTCTCCTCCTGTGAAAGGATGCATGAATGCATAGTTTACACATTGACTTGCTGAAATTTACATAATATGTCCTCATATGAAATATGAGGTGGTTGACAAAGTTGAAGGAACTATAATTGGGAGTTCCTGGGAGGAAATGTGTGAATAAAGGAAGAGATCATAAAATGCAACTATGGAGAAGGAAATCAACATCCAAGGACTAGAAGATTTGACTATGATATCTCCATGGAAAATATATGAAGATCCTGATAAAGTCCGAAAAAGAAAGAGACCCATGACATTGTATATCTTTTTGGAGATGTGTCAATATATGTGCAGGATGTTGATACAAGCAAGGAGATGTCATGATGAAAGACCATCACAAAGGTAATTTTGGTTTAATGATCATTTTTTGAACAATATCTGGATAAGCTAATGCTGGGCTACCAAGTGAAGAGTTGTAGATGTGATCTACAATTGACACTCATGTGGTAGGATGAAAGATCCTGAAGGAAACATGATGCGAAGAAGGTAGCAAGGTATGAAGGAAAGGCTAGAAATGGACTAATGGATCACTTTCCAATGAAAGGATGACATGATTGACATGATTCATGAATGAAAGTGATAGATGGTCGATGCCCTACGAAGAAGTCGCAAAAGGATGAAGACTCCTGAATAAAGAAAAAGACATTCTTGACATTGGAAGGAGGAACTCTTCAAGCAACTGGTTGTCCCATGATCTCCACCTAACGAGCTGTTGGAAGCAAAACCCTGGTCAAGAGGGAGCTTGGTCAAATCCCTGATTAAGAGGGAACTTGGGTACATTCCTTTTATAAGAACGAATACATTCCTTCATTGGTATGGGTATGTCCTGTTGAGATTTTTGGGTAGCATCAGATGTGCTCTAGCTCCCAAATTTTGTGGAGGAGCTAGAGTACATGAGATCTCCAAGGCCCATAAAGTGTTTGGAGAAATTCCATCCGGTTTAAGAGATATTCAAATAATTAATCTTTTTAATTAAGGACCCTAAGTCTAACTTAGGAAAATTAAAAGATTAAAGTGAATTAAATTAAACATGTGATGAGAATGTTCTAAGTGGCGCAGATCAAGTAGCTTCTAATCTTAGTCGTCGATTAGAGATTAGATCACGACCGTTGGTTTGCCAACGTGAAAAGTATAAGAGAAGGGCTTGGGGTCAGTTGGAGAACACACACATTGGCGGAGCACTGAAGCTAAGCTGGTGGTTTGCTAAGAATTTCAGGAAGAGTTTGCACTGCAGCAAGGGGTAGTATTGGCAAGGGGATGATTTGATCTCAGGACAGGAATACAACAACGACTGAGTGGCATCATATCTAACAACACGGATGGAAGCCAATGCTACGCAGTCCAGCTAAAGCCCAGTCAGGGAAAGCGCAGAGGCAGCAGGAGCCACGCAGGCCCAGTCAGGAGGAATAGTACAGGTCATACGCCTTATGAGCTAGTGTACGGGAAGTAGGTCTTGTTTCCAATCAAATTCTAGATTAAAACTTTTAGAACTGCAGTCCAATTGGGTTTGGATATCTCGAAACATAGCAGCAACGCCTTTTACAGTTAAATGAGCTTGATGAAATAAGAAGGGATGTTGTCCAACAAACTATCTTGATACAACAACAACATAGTAAATGGCATGACGAGTTGATCAAGAAAAAACAATTCCAACCAGGAATTGGGTGCTCCTCTATGATTCAACGTTTAAAATTTTTAAAGGGAAGCTTTGTACATGCTGGTTGAGGCCATATGAAGTAGTCAAAATTTTCGAGAATGGAGCAGTGGAGATTAAAACCATTGATGGACAGGGAGCTATTTTCTTAGTGAATGGGCATAGGCTTTAAGTATATTTTTAGCCCACCACTAAGGAAAATTTCATACAATAAGTGCAACCACAGTCAGATTTGAAGATGGTAGGCAGGGAAGAATACCAGCCTACTGTGAGTACTTTTTGATTCTCTCTTTTCCTAATAATAAAAATAAAAAAAATAAAAAATAATATAAAAAAAGACACATAAAATATATATATATATATATATATATATATATATATATATATATATATATATATATATATATATATAAAATACATGACTGTGAAAATCAGCTTGTTGGCGCAATCATGTAAGGCTTTGCTTGAAAACCAGCTTGCTGGTGGGCAGATTATTGTTGAAATAAAATGGGATGCTGCTTGATTTTGATATATGGCTAACTTGTCACTGAGAAGAAGCAGGTTTCCAAAAGGACTTCTGGTGGCAGAAAAAAGACAGAAAAAGACCGGAAGAAACTCAACCCTTACCATGTTAGGGCAAATGGCATGGCCAATTTTATGCAAGTAGAAAAAGTTTCCCGCTGCAATTTATTGACTCTTTTTACAGGGCAGAACATTATTTGATAGAGACATCAACCATTTGAGATAGACATTGTTTTTCTTCTTCTCCCTTTTCTTAAATTCCCTCTATTTTCATCTTTATCCTTATGTTGTAATATTCCCCCCTATTCTTCATATTCCTTTTCCCTATTTCTATTTTCTTCCTCTTTTCACCGTCAATTTTTTTTCACTTTATCCCGTTTTCCTACATCCCTTTTGGTAATTTTCCTTTTTCTTATTGTCCTTTATAATTTTCCTTCCCTTTCTTTATAAATATCCCTATCCCACATTTCCTCCCTCATATTTTTCAGGTTTTGATAATTTTGAAAGCCTTATTTATTCAGAACTGAAAACATGGCGACACTTGAACCTGGCGCTGAAGAACTCTTTAAATTCTGCAATCAGTTTGTATACAATCTAGCCTAATTTTTAATTTTTTTTTAAGGCAACTTGATTGGTTACTCCAAAACAAGAATTGTTTTTATTTCCAGTACTGGAATCCATTTGTACATTACAGGAACTCTCTCGTGCAGTGCAGGAACCTCTTCGTTGCAGTACAGGAATCCTGCTATAGTGCAAAAAATTTGATCACAAATTAAAAAAAAAACAGGGACCTGTTGAAAATTGATTTTGAATTTCTTTTTTGAGTTCGATTCTTTTAAAGAAATATAATGGTTGTGTGTAAAAATGATGGCCTTTTGTTAATTTTGGACAACTAGGTCCAAACTCCATGTTGTGATGCTCAGATGAAGATGCAAATATTTTTATTGGATTCCTCTTTCGGAGAGGTGCAAGATCGATCTAAAGATCATCTTGATCCGATGAGTAGAACATTTATTTTGAATTAATTCCACTTATGTGCAAGGTCGGCCAAAATTGAATTGTAGGCTTGAAGCCCCAGCAGATGTGTCACACACCCTCACTTATGGATATATATAGGTCAATGTTGGATGTCATTTCATCCATCACTCATCACACATTTCTCTCTCATCATCTGATTGGTTTGATCACCTTGGAGGCTCTTCTTCTCTCACATGTGGGAAATTGCAGTGAAGGAAATTTTAGTTTTTGACCTAGGGTTTCAGCGCAGATTTGACCAATGTTGACTTTTGGTCAATGCATGGTCAAACTGACCCTAATCTCTCCCAAAATTCCGATTTCTGCAGTCCGCATTTATTGGCATAGAAATCGAGGCTGGACGTTGACTTTGACCGGGCTGCGTTGGCTTTTGCCGCTGCTGTTTTTGCGTTGAACGTTGACTGGGACAACATTGACTTTTGTTGAATTTGGGTTGACTGATACAGAGCTATCCGAGAGGGTTGTGTGACACATTCTGGTTGGCTGACCGTATTGAGACTTTGTTGGTTGAAGCATCCTATTGACCACCGTAACGCACCACAACACATATTTTTCTGATTAAGTTAAGTGTATTTTTGTCTTGTCTTCTGTCAATCTATTGGTATGTTCTATCAGTATTCTACTTTCTTGTATATGTGATTGTTGTTTGATATTGGGGATAAAAGTAAAGTTGCATCAAGCATAAAACATCTACAAAAATTTACATGGTATCGGAGCTGAGGTGAAGACAAAGCCCAAGTTTGTAGCAATCATCGAAGAAGAGCATGGGTACCTCAAACTATAATGGCTTCAAAGCTGATGACAAATTGACTGGGAAGGAAGACTTCCATGCCTGGAAGATGACTTTGGATCTTATGTTGGAAGACCAAGATGTCATGGACCATGTGCAGGGTAAAATCCAAGAGCCTCCATCCTCTGCACCTGCTGCCACCATGTCAAAATATAGGAAGGGGGAAATCAAAGCAAAGCTGATGATCAGAGATTCAATTCATAAGAGTCTGGTAGCCTACATCTCTGAGCTGGGCACATCCAAGGAGATGTATGATAAGTTGGTCAACATGTTCAAGGCCAACAATGCAAATCAAGTCCTTTTCTTCAAGAACCAACTGAAGAATCTGAAGAAAGGCAGGGATGAATCCGTCCAATCATAATTTTTGAAGTTGATCGAAATCATAAATAATCTTCTGGCCATTGGGGAGACAATCGCTGATCGAGAAATGGTTCTCACCACACTTGGAGGTCTCTCCTCTGAATGGCATGTATTCAATACTACCATTCTCAATAACAATGTGATACCTGATTTTAACAAAGCATTATCGAGATGCGTACAAGAGGAAACAAGGATGAAGGAATATGAAAATGAAGGAAATACTGCCTTCACTGCTTGTGCTAAGAAGAAGAACAATGGTGGTCCAAGGAACAAAGGAAGAGCAGGGGCCCAAGGAAAGAAAGGAAAATGTTACACATGTCACAAGACCAGCCACTATGCTAGAAAATGCCCTTTCAAGGAGCATTCTCCTGATGATGACGACAACAACAACAACCAGAGGAATGGAAATCAAAGGAACAACAGGTTCAAAGGGAAGAGGATGGCTCCCTTTGGTGGAAATGGGCAACCTTTCAAAAGGTCGAGAAATTCCAAGTATGAGGAATCTAATTTGTTGATGATAAAAGAAATGAATTCATTCTTGTATCTGCCCTCTCTGCTGCATCTCCACCTGACACTATGGATGTCTGGTTGATAGATAGTGGTGCCTCAAGGCACATCACTAGGTTCAAAGAAGCATTTTCTGATATGGTTGAGAAAGATGTTAATCTGAAAATTATCCTTGGAGATAATGCCACATATCCCGTGAAAGGGACAGGGACTGTGACCCTCCACTTGTCTCAAGGTCAAGTCCTCTGCTTGCAAGATGTACTATATGTACCTGATTTGAAGAAGAACCTCTTGTCTATTTCAGCCATGGAAGACAAAGGTTTCAATGTGGCATTCATTGATGGAAAGGTGTGCATCTGGAAGAAAAGTTTTAAGGAAGCTGTCACGATTGGGTTTAGAGTTGATACACTCTACCAGATTCGAGGAAGTCCACTGGGAGCAATGACATGTGATACTATCCGACAGACTGAACTATGGCACCGAAGGTTTGGACACCTTCATTACAAAGCCCTTCCCGAAGCAAGGAAGGTGGTGACGGGGATGCCTAAATTCAAGAATGATCATGAAGGTGTATGTCAGGGCTGTGCCAAAGGAAAGCATACAAGGGGACCTTTCCCCTCAAGTGTCACAAAGACATCTGATGTCTTGCAATTGATACATTCTAATTTGTCTGGTATGCTGCTCGTGACATCCTTGGGAGGAGGTTCTTATTATATGACATTCATAGATGACTTCTCTCGCAAAACCTGGATATACTTCTTGAAGAAGAAGGATGAGGCTTTCATGTGGTTCCATACCTTCAAAGCCTTGGTGGAAAATCTAACAGGGAAGAAGATCAAGATTTTGAGGACCGATAATGGCACTGAATATGAGACGAAAAAATTCAATAACTTTTGCAGAGAAGCTGGCATCAAGAGGGAGACCACAACCGTATATACTCTTGAGCAAAATGGCATTGCTGAAAAAAAGAATAGGACCATTGTGGAAGCTGCCCGTGTCATGCTATGTGACCAAGGTCTTTCAAAGTTTCGGGGGGGAGAAGCTCCAAACACTGTTGTGTACATACAAAACCGATGCCCCCATTCCGCTCTGGACTCCAAAACTCCTGAAGAGGTTTTCTCTGGTTGTCCCGTTTATTTTCATGTGCTGAAAGAGAAGAGGAGCAAGCTGGATGCTTCTGGGAAGAAGGGAATGTTTGTGGGCTACAACGAAACTTCGAAGGCCTATAGAGTCTATGTGCCTGGTCAAAGGGAAGTGGAGATGTGCCATGATGTTACCTTTGATGAAGATGCTTCCCTCAGGAAAGTAATCAATCTTCCAAACTCTGAGGAAGATCATGAAGTAAGGGCTAGAAATCAAGAAGAACAGAGGGATGAGACGATGCTTGATTTTGAAGGACCAATGGACCCTATTGATCCACCTCCTTCAATGAAGAGAAGACCATCATGGCTCAGGGACACTCTCGAGGATGCTGAGAGACATATGGCCCCAAGGGGGACATTCTGTGAAAGCAAGAAGCCGAATAGATAGCAAGGGTATCTAGCAACCATGAGTACAATCGTACAATTTGAGCCTGGATCTTTTGAGGAAGCCATAAAGCATCAAGTCTGGAAGGATGCTATGCACGAAGAATATGAGTCCATTATGAAGAATGATGTCTGGGATGTGGTTCCTAGACTGGAGGACAAAGCAATTGTCACCTCGAAATGGCTTTTAAGATCAAGCATGGATCTGATGGTAGTGCCGAAAAATTCAAGGCAAGATTCGTTGCCCGAGGCTTCTCTCAAAAGGAAGCCGTAGACTATGATGATATGTTTGCACTTGTGGCCTGATATACCACCATCCAATCTATCGTAGCCCTTGCTGCTACGCAAGGATGGAATGTTCATCAGATGGATGTGAAGATCACATTTCTGCATGGTGCGATAAAGGAAGAGGTGTATGTGGAGCAACCTCTGGGGTTCGAAGTCCAGTATCAAGACACCCATGTATGCAAGTTGAAGAAAGCCCTCTATGGGTTGAAGCAAGCACCCAGGGCTTGGTACGAGAGGATAGATAGCTACCTGATGAAGTTGGGCTTCACTCGTAGTAATGCTGATCCAAACCTTTACTTCAAGGTTGATAGAGAAAAGCCTCTCATTCTGGTGTTGTGTGTGGACGACCTCTTCCTGACAGGTGTTGATCCTCTCATTCATCAGTGTAAGAGGGAGCTCACTTCTAAGTTCGAGATGAAGGACCTAGGTCTTATGCATTACTTCCTAGGCCTAGTGGTGTGACAAAGAATTGGCGAGATTTTCCTTTCTCAAGGAAAATATATTGTGAAGTTGCTGGAAAGATTTGGAATGGTGGACTGTAAGTCCGTGTCGACACCGATGGAGCTCAACTTTAAGAAGTTGAGTGGCAGCGCTACTGGGCCTGTGCTAGCAAATCCTACTGAGTATTGTCAACTCGTTTGGGCCCTGATGTTCTTAGTGAACACTCGTACGGGCGTATGTTTTGCAGTGAACACTTTGAGTCAACACATGGTTGATCCTCATCACATTCACTGGGTTGGTGCCAAGAATCTGTTGAGATATCTTCGAGGCATGATAGACCATGGGCTAGGATACATTGCCGGGAGCGTGACACTGAGATGTGCTGATGCCGATTGGGTTGGCAGTGTGGTGGATCGCAAGAGCACATTTGGATGCTGCTTCACACTTGGGTCTACTTAGATATCATGGATGAGCAGGAAGCATAAGTTAGTGGCTTTGAGCACTGCTGAGGCCGAACACATTGCAACAAGTATGGCCTGTTGTGAAGTAGTTTGGTTGCGAAAGCTCTTCAGTGAGTTGTTCGGGCATGTTCTAGATACCACCGCGATACTCTGTGATAACCAGAGTGGGATTCAGTTGTCCGAGAATCCCGTGTTCCACGATCAATCCAAGCATATTGATATCAGGTACCACTTTATCTGGGATATGCTACAGGGAGGCGTCGTAAGGCTCGATCATATAGGAACTGATGAGCAGGTCGTGGATATTCTCACAAAGCCCATGGGGAAGGTCAAGTTCCTAACCTTCCGTGAGAATCTTGGAATCGTGGAACGACCCTATGCTGAGGGTCTTGTTGGGACGATGAGCTCTGGGAGCTCATGGAGGCTTTGGGGATAGCTCCTCAGAGCTATAAGCAACCACAGGGCTAGGCTTGCTGAACCTTGTTGGTGTGCTTGTGCCCCACCATTATGATATTGAGTTGGGTCACCTCTCATGATCTGTGCCCCGTATGCATCCTACCCATTAAGTCCCAGACTCATGGGAAGTAACTCTCATTTGGTTAGTGAGGTGGGAAAAGCTAGAGACCAGTAGCAAAGACCGATGGACGCATTAGAGATTGCCGTACTCTCTATGTCTACGATGGCACGTGTCCAACCACCTTATTTGGGATCAAGTCTAGTGAGGTTTCAGACCTCCAACTGACTGCGGGTCAGGTAAACCAACTTCGGGTTGGTATGTGATTCCTTTGAGTCCTATAGAGGTTTCAGACCTCTGAGCTGAATTTGCCAGCCATGATTGATGTCTTTGTGACTCACCTTTTGTTTTGAAATAAAGAAGCCAGCAAAGAAAGTTACGGCGGGATGACGCACGATGTTTGAATGGCACAGGTGGATGGAGTTCTCCCTAGTTGAGAGGGAGTGTTAATTTTGGACAACTAGGTCCAAACTCCATGTTGTGATGCTCAGATGAAGATGCCAATATTTTTATAGGATTCTTCTTTCGGAGAGGTGCAATATCGATCTAAAGATCATCTTGATCCGATGAGCAAAACATTTATTTTTGAATTAATTCCACTTATGTGCAAGGTCAGCCAGACTTGAATTGTAGGCTTGAAGCCCCAGCAGATGTGTCACACATCCTCACTGATGGATATATATAGGTCAACATTGGAGGTCATTTCATCCATCACTCATCACACATTTCTTTCTCATCATCTGATTGGTTCGATCACCTTGGAGGCTCTTCTTCTCTCACACGTGGGAAATTGTAGCGAAGGAAATTTTTGTTTTTGACCTAGGGTTTCTACGCAAATTTGACACAGAAACCCTAATCTCTCCCAAAATTTCGATTTCTGCAGTCTGCATTTATTGGCACAAAAATTGAGGCTGGATGTTGACTTTGACCGGGCTGCATTGAATTTTGCTGCTACTGTTTTTGCGTTGACCATTGACTGTGACAACGTTGACTTTTGTTGACTTTGAGTTGACTGATATAGAGCTGTCTGAGAGGGTTGTGTGACACATTCTGGTTGGGTGACCCTATTGAGACTTTGCTGGTTGAAGCATCTTGTTGACCGCCGTAACGCACCACAACACATATATTTTGCTGATCAAGTTAAATGTATTTTTGGCTTGTCTTCTGTCGATCTATTGGTATGTTCTATCAACATTTTACTTTCTTGTTTATGTGATTGTTGTTTGATATTGGGGATAAAAGTAAAGTTGCATCAAGCATAGAACATCTACAAAAATTTACACCTTTGTACCTATAGTTGTATATGTGACATTATTGTTAAAGCCTAGAAGGAATAAATGATTAAAGTACAGGGATTAATGTTAGATCTAGGCGACCTTATCATAAATGAGCAATTACCATTCCCATAATGTCATGGTGAGGGCCGAATGCTTGCATGAAGGTAGTTTCACTCCTTGTCATCATATCCAAATTTTTGCCACCATTAAATTCATTTTTCCTCCACCATGTGTAATCTAACCATTTTTACCATCCATCCCTAGAAATTATAACCCATATAATCGCTGCTTCCAATCATCACTACCTTACCTGTCTTAAAGATCATGCTGAATCTATTGTCCTCTTAACCAGACTTTGTATTGACAGGTTGCCAGTTGCTTTGATTGGTGATGTAAAGTTTGAACGAGATGGTGTCAATTCGTGAATTGGGAAGGTGAACCACATACGATTTGAATTAACATTTGATGCAGGAATCGTGCGGTAATAAAAATAATTATTCCTGCACTTCCTAAGCTTTATGTTTTGATGTCGTGAGGATTCTTTTTGAGATTTTTCTTTGAAGTTCTGAGCAGACTGGAGGATTGTAGGTAGTGACAGTCTCTTGCGTGTTCTGGTGCCAATTCGAATTGAACCTTGGTCTATCAAGGAAATTGAGGGAACGGTCGAGTATGAGAGTAGTTTTCCTATCCTGCAAGAAGCCGATTTTCTTTCCTTCCTCTATAAATTCGATGGCTATGATGCTGCCATCGCCCAGGACTTTGCACGAAGTTTTGATGGAAAATCAACCACTGTAGGTCCATTGAAATTTGAGGTGACAGAGCAATCTATCTCGCAGGCTACCGAGTTGCCGCTACAGGAGAGAAATGGTTCAAGAAAGGCGAGACGCAGAAAGTGTTGAAAAGTGTAACTAGGATCGGTCTTCATACTGACTATTTAATTATGGATTTATGTAAAGAAGAAGACAAATATAATAAAATGTATTTTGTACTTGCTTCACGGGTTTCATGAGCAAGATTTTATTATATGTTAATAGACTTCTTCTTGAATTCTATCTAGGGTTTTGTCTTCTAGGTATAAATGTAATTAAGTGTTATATATATATATATATATATATATGAAGGATCTAGTGTAAAGGAATGCTCCAAGACCTTGTCCTAGAAATCGTGGAAGAATGGCTATTATCAACCCTCAATGTTCGCTGAAAGATAAGCTTACAAGATGTGTCAAGTCAGCCTACAAGTAAGAGGTATGGTCAGCCTAAAATCAGTGAACCTGTTCCTATATATACACTTATTCTGCGGTTCATTTTGGAGAAAAAATTTCGGACATCTCTGAGTTTTTGCAGACCTTTGGACAACGTATAACATAGACTTAAGACTGAAGAAGAAGCGGATATAGTTGATGATACCTTAGTATAATAAAATGCTGCGGTCTACTAAGAATAGAAGTGCGGACTGTCTCTGACTGTCCATGAAAGCTTGTGCGGATAAATCCTGAAGTGGTTACAACGTATAGGGTCTGACTCATGCAATGTTTAAGGGCAGTGTTTATGTATTGAAATGTGGACTTGTCTGAGAATAGTATGCGGAATATCTTGAAGCAAAATTGCAGATAAAAAGTTGACATTGGTATTCATCTACAACTCTTGTAAATTTGGATCAGTGGTCTAGGCAAATCTTGTAAATATTCCAAAGAGAAAGAACAGTGAGAAGGTGATAGAAAGTAGGAAAGTAAATCTGAGATATACTTTCCTAACTACAACTCATATATATATCTCAAGTAACTGAAGTTTCAATTGTATACAAAGGAAGTACTGGTACAGAACAATGCAAGTCGGTGAAGGAAAGAAGGATCAACATTGAAGGACATCAAAGAAGTAAGGACAAGTTCTTGGATGCATATATAGGTCAAGGGTCTAATTCCGGGTCATGGTACTTGTCATCTAAAAATTTATAAGAAGAATTTCTCGTGGGTTTTCCTCTCCAAGAGGGAGAGGTTTTTCCCTGGCTCTAAGAGCCTAATCCTTGTGTCTTGTGTATTTTTGATAATTGACTTGATGAAAGATTTAATAAGCTAACAAAGAGAAGACATAAGTAACTCAAGTATCCTCACAAGTAATTATCAAGAAGTGAATTTTGAAATAATCTCTACCCCTCCAAATTCTCAACATGGAATCAGAGCTAAGGTGCTGAACTCAAGGGCTCCTTGACAAAGAGACACTCCAGGAAGCAAAAAAAAAAATCAAATTTTGGGTGAAAAGTCAAATCAAGTTTGCAAGAAAGACTCTCAATCTATTTTCGAGAAAGATCTTCATCTGATTTAAAGGATCAACTTTTCAAGAAAATAATCTTTGCCATCAAAGATTTACATTCAAGACAGTGGTAGAAGAGGACATCATCTTTTGAAGACATCCTTTACCATCAAGGATCCAAGATCACCTAGATTGAAGTTTTCTATCTTAGAAGAAGCCCCTAACTTCTTCATCAAGGAAGCTGCTGAAGGAGAAAGTCACTTACTCAAGTATCTATGACTTTACCTAAATTTGTCAAAATGACTCATTGTACAAAGAGCAACAAATTGGTTGGGTTATCAAACTTTAATGCATGGAAGAAAAGGACAGATCTGAACCTAATTGAAAATGAAGTTATGGCCTTCATAGAAGGAACTACAGTTCAACCTCCAAAAGAAGACATTCTAGCATATATCAAATACATGCAGGGAGACATAAGAGCCCGAAGGATTCTTATAGAATCCATAAAAGACTCTCTCATTCCCTATGTATCAATGCTAGAATCCTCAAAAGTAATATATGATAAATTGGTGGAATTATTCTCGAAAGGTTCTACAAAGGAAATAATATCCTTGAGACAAAAACTATACAAATAGAGAATGTCAAAGGAAGGAATAATTCCATATCTGATGGAGATTTTCACAATACGAGATCAAATACTAAAGTTGGGAGAAGTAATGTCTGATAGAGAAATACTCACTATGGTACAAAATGTCTTACCGAAAGAATGGAGAGGTTCCACTTCCAACATAGATGGGAGAGAAGAAGCCATGTCATTCCAAAGTCTAGGTAAGAGAGAAGAATCAAGATTGAAAGCAGGATCAAGTGTAGAGAATCAAGCCTTTGCCGCCATGTTCAGGAAGAAAGGAAGGTTCAGTAAATTTGGTCCTCAGAATAAGAAAGGAAATGTGGACAAAACACAATGCTTTGGATGTAATGATCTTGGGCATTATAAACGAGATTTTCCTAAATTTAGAAAGGACAAGAGGAAAAAGGAAGAAGCCCATGTCTTAGATATAAGAGAAGAACCCGATGCAAAGAAATCTAAGAAAGAATAAGCGAGGGATCTCCACTATGATTGAGATCATCTTCTCCTTTAAGTGATTTCTGTTGGTTGTAAAATAGTATGATAGGAAGCAATGTATATTATAGCATCATGATAAAAGCATGGTAGGAGCTCTTGGTGAAGCAGCTCCTGGAAAACCTCTCTGATAACATTACTAATGGAAGGCAGCCATCTAGATCAAGGGTCATCATGGAAACATAATTCTGGGATGTGATGACATATTGATGGAGCAGGCCAAGGGAACGAAGCTCTTCATTCTAGTAAAATTGCTACAGGATGGCTTAAATGATAAAGGTATGAGGTATGTATATATTTATATGCTGGCAATGGATGCTGTGAAGTCATGTCATATGGTTGCAGGTAATAGACTTCCATATTTAGGAGTATGATCTATGAAGGAGGATCTCTCGCTGCACTGACAGATGAAATCAACATAATATATCCTCATCGAATATGAGGTGGTTGTATATGAACGAGAAACTGGAAAATTTGTAAGTTCCTGGGAATGAAGAATGTGCAGAAAGGGAGAGATCATGAAATACAACCATGTCAAGAGGCAGTTATCATCTGGAAGCCAAGAAGATATGACTAGGAGATCTCTTGGGAGGATATGTAGACTCTGACAGAAGTCTGGCAAAGAAGAAGACCCTTGACAAAACATATCGTTAGGAGAATGTGTCAATCTGAATAAAGGATGCCGATGCCTTCAGGAAGATGTCATGGTGAAAGATCATCACTAAGGTAACTTTTGTTTTAAAAGTTCATATGTATATGTTTATCTGGATGAATTTGTGTTGGGCTGCTAATCATGAGAAATGATATATGATCCTTGGAGATGATTTGAAGGAAAGTAGCATGGCATAGCGATGGAACAGATGAGAAAGATTGATGAATCACTTTCTGATAGGGGACATGATTCGTGACTGAAAGTGATGGATGATCTGTGCCCTATGAAGC
Source organism: Pinus albicaulis (assembly GCA_034641835.2). Classification (NCBI taxonomy): domain Eukaryota; kingdom Viridiplantae; phylum Streptophyta; class Pinopsida; order Pinales; family Pinaceae; genus Pinus; species Pinus albicaulis. The sequence goes on from CM076579.1 coordinate 847,677,953, forward strand.
CGAAAGTTGAAGATTCCTTCATATCGAAATCCATCACATCGAGGGGAGGGATTCTTCATGAGTAGCTGGGTGTCTCACCATTGCTGTTGCAGGACCCTGATTGAGAGGGAGCCTGGTGGTAAGTTTCTTACTTGGAAGAAACTTGAAGTATGTCCTTCCTTAGTTGAGAGGGAGTGACGTATGTGATTCTCTGATACATGTGTCATGCACTAGACCAGGACTAACAAGCGTAAGTCTTAGTGAAGGCCATGTGGAGAGAATTGATAGGCACATCATTCTGGTCTTCACCTGCAAGACAAAATGGAGGATTAGGTAATCATCTAGCATTCGATACTCTTTGAGAATGAGATAGGGTATTCAAGATAAGAGTAGTCGAGGACCGATATTCTTTGAGGGCTAGCTACCCAATAGAAGAATAGTCCAAGAAGGTCATACTCTGGGAACACCTGGGTGGAGTATGTACCTTGGAGAGACAATGACTATGGTGTCTATAAGTCATGTGTCTCGCCAACATTGTAGCCCATTGTCTCGTTGAGAGATGGGGCTATTAGTCAAGGCCTTGCACTAGGACAATGCTAGTTGGTATGATGCTATACAGATGCGATTGCCAATCCGATTCTTCTTATGAGATTCTTCAGTTTGAAAATGACCATGTACCTGTATGAATACCTCCCTAGTTAAGAGGGAGTGTTGAAAAGTGTAACTAGGACTGATCTTCATACTGACTATTTAATTATGGATTTATGTAAAGAAGAAGACAAAGATAATAAAATGTATTTTGTACTTTCTTCATGGGTTTAATGAGCAAGATTTTATTATAGGTTAATAAACTTCTTCTTGAAGTCTATCTAGGGTTTTGTATTCTAGGTATGAATGTAATTAAGTGTTATATATATATGAAGGATCTAGTCGAAAGGAATGCTCCAAGACCTTGTCCTAGAAACCCTGGAAGAATGGCTATTATCAGTCCTCAATCTTCGCTGAAAGATAAGCTAACAAGATGTGTCAAGTTGGCCTTCCAACAACATGTCAAGTCGGCCTACAAGTAAGAGGTATGATCGACGTAAAATCAGTGAACCTGTTCCTATATATACACTTATTTTGCGGTTCATTTTGGAGAAAAGATTTCGGACATATCTGAGTTTTTGCGGACCTTTGGACAACGTATAACACAAACTTAAGACTGAAGAAGAAGCGGATATACTTGATGATGCCTTAGTATAATAAAGTGTTGTGGTCTATTAAGAACAAAAGTGTGGACTATCTCTGACTGTCCATGAAAGCTTGTGCGGATAAATCCTGAAGTGGTTACAACGTATAGGGTCTGGTTCATGCCATGTTTAAGGGCAATGTTTATGTATTGAAGTGTGGACTTGTCTGAGAATAGTATGTGAACTATCCTGAAGCAAAATTGTAGATAAAAAGGTGACATTGGTATTCATCTACAACTCCTGTAAAGTTGGATTAGTTGTCTAGGCAAATCTTGTAAATATTCCAAAGAGAAAGAACAGTGAGAAGGTGATAGAAAGTAAGAAAGTAAATCTGAGATATACTTTCCTAACTACAACTCATATATATATCTCAAGTAATTGAAGTTTCAATTGTATACAAAGGAAGTGCTAGTGCAGAACAGTGCAAGTCGGTTAAGGAAAGAAGGATCAGCATTGAAGGACATAAAAAAAGTAAGGACAAGGTCTTAGATGCATATATCGGTCAAGGGTCTAATTCTGGGTCATGGTACTTGTTATCTGAAAATCTATAAGAAGAATTTCTCGTGGGTTTTCCTCTCCAAGAGGGAGAGGTTTTGCCCTGGCTCTAGGAGCCTAATCCTTGTGTCTTGTGTATTTTTGATAATTGACTTGATGAAAGATTTAATAAGCTAACAAAGAGAAGACATAAGTAACCCAAGTATCCTCACAAGTAATTATCAAGAAGTGAATTTTGAATTAATCTCTAGCCCTCCAAATTCTCAATAGAAAGGTGCATGGTGCAAGTTCTTGACAAAGGCTGATTGTGCAGTTGATTGGAAGATAGGTGTGCAGAGAAGTGAAATGATTGAGAAGTGGTGACACCTGCTATACATCTTACAGAAGTTTCTTACCTGCAAAGGAAGATATTACTTAACCTACCTGTACCACATCCGACTATTGATGCATTTCGAATCTAGCAAGTTAATCAATTTTGCTTATTTCCTATTTAAAAGTTTAGATAAAATGTCTAAAAGTGTGCAGAAGAGCCAGGAGGACCAGATAGGTTTTAAACTCTATTAAGAAAGAGCTAGAAAATAGGGAAACTACTTGGAAAGGGTTTTTGAAATCGTACTGTAGTGGAAGTGCTATGAAAACTGCTCGCAACAATAGCCAGTAGGTGAAGAAGCATAAGGAGACTACAAAATCCAAGGATGCCCAACATCGAAAAGGAAAGAAACAACTTTCAGGGTGTGACTATGGTAAGAAACCTAAGACTATTAAACCTCAGTCAACTAAGCAGAAGATGAAGAAGAGTGTGAAGGATAAGGTCGAGGTTCCAGGACCATCCCGAAGGATTACACGAGGGATATTTAAGGGTCATCGTGCTTCTTCTAGAAAGAAGACATCTAAACCAACCACTATATCGGAGGTTGAAGTTATTGAAGACTCTAAGTCTGCTTAGAGAGACCGTGCCTCCCTTGAAAACCCTTCGTTGGACATCCCCATGGAAAACATGTTAGTACAGGATAACCTCTCCCTTTTGGCAGGTGTAGTAGCATTGGGTGCCTCGGTCATGAATCAAGGATATAGGGAAGATGAGGACGATGTTCCTCTAGCATCCTTGATGAAGAGGCTTAAGAGGCAGAAGGTGACCCATGGGCAAGAGGTCGAATAGGAGGTAACTAAGGAACAAATATAAGAGAAGCATGAGGATAATGTTCCTTTGACAATCCTGATGAAGAAGGGCAAGAAACAAACGGTGACTCAAGGGAAAAAGGGTGAACAAGAAGAAACTCAGGAGCAGGAGAGGGAAGAGAAACACGAGGATGAAGTCAAGGACTCTGCTCCTGGGAGGAAATTGAGTCAGACTCAAAGACTGAAACAACAGGTTTATCAGCTTGAAGTTTTGAACAAGCGTATAGAAGACCAAAACACAATATTAAAGACTAGGAATGGGGAATTGTCAGCAACAGTGTCTAAATTGAAGAAACAAGTAAGGAAGTGGAGGTTTCACTCGACCCACCTAAGAGTTTGTGTTAAGAAGTTGGTATAGCTCATGAAAAATGATCGAGTGAAGAAAGTCAAAGTAGAAGGTTCAGGGATTAACATTCAGATTCAGAAATGAGGAAGAAGATTTTCACTTTTTGTTTTTTGCAGAGGTTAGTGGTTGTGTGAGGACACACAACAAGATGAGGTTGGGGGAATGTTGGTGGTTGAAATTGTCCTATTTTTACCCCAAATTACCTTACCCTAGCCACTGCTTTACAACCTAGATAAGGCCTCACTACAAGCATTTTTGGCTTCTCTTAATGACTTTTTGGGAAAATGGATATGTTTTCTTATTTTAATTGAAATCTCAAATAGGTCTATATTTTTCCATGTAACTCATTAATTACATTACTTTATGGCTTTGCAATGAATGATCACTAATTTGAAGTCAAAGATTGTTGTGGTATAGGATCTCGATATTCATGCACTTGCCTCGGTTCCTGCACCAAATATGGATGGCCGATTGATTCGAGAAGATTAACTTAGAGTCCATCGTAGTTGTTAGAGGAAACGTCATACACCTACTTCAAAAGACTTGTTCTCATTTTCTCATAGAGGGTTTGGAGTGTTCAAGGGTTCCTAAAGATAGGGATTGGTTGCCAACAACTCCATCTTTTTGTTATTTGCTTGACACAACCGAGAGCCGATGTGTTATGTATAAATTGTAGTTTGATCAGAATATAGGGTAGCGATACTGTGGGAAACTATTGATTTTTGGTACTCTCAGAACTTGTATCGCCACAATCCCTCTAGGGGATGGATTTGTTGCTCTATATCATGTATTAAGTAGAAACTTTTATCGTTTTAATAAAATAGGCAGTGCCAGGTTCATGCACCTATTGTGTCTATTTCCTGTAATGTTAATCTTGCTCTCATAGATTAAGTGTTTTCCTTAAAGGGAAACGAGCTAGTTGGCTAGGGTCCATTCAACTCAACTCGTTCTCCCATTGCTATTATATTGTCTATCAAGTACAGGAAGTGATTTTTGTGGAGGTTGCTTATGAATGATGTGTGCAAGTGATTGAATGAGCTCTTGTATATTTCTCTTCCTTTGCAACAATGTTCTCAAATCTGAGGTTTTGTGTGCTGAAGTGTGTTTCTTTCCTTTACATTGAAAGCATTGCTTGGTGTTCACTTTTAAGCACAACAAGCATTGTGATCTGGGAAGTTTTAATTTAAATCACCTTTCAGTTAACGATAAGGGTTTGTAGGATTTCATTTGTTTTGACCTAAGTCACCTGATACGGGGATATGGGGATTCGATGAATCAGATTCGGGTACGGTGACCCTCGGAACAGGATACTTCTGGGATACGATACGTTATATATTATTTTATTAAATATATATATATATATATTAAAAATTAGATATTTTTTGCACAAATTCATACAAAATTCATTGATTCAAACATAGATACTCATGAGTCATACATGATCATTGATACATTGATACACCATACATGATACACTTGTCAAATTTACTCAGAAAGACAAGATTGAAGATAGTAAGATACTGTAGTTTTCTCATTAAGTCATCAGAATCAAAATGTGTTACATAAGTACACTGCCAATGGCAAATAGAAATAGAAATGTAATATCCCGAAAGGGAAATAGACAACAATACAAGCATACGACAATATAGAAAATGCCAGAAATAGAACATAAAGCAAATACTCATAAAAATGCCGGGAATGCTAAGCCATTTTATTAATCTGAGAATATAATGAAATACAATAGATGATCAGAATGATAGCACCTATTCTTGCTCAAGGCAAGTGAAGAACCCTCTCAGAAAGACAGGAAATCGCTGCTATAAGAAACTACGTCCCAGCTGCTGGAAAACTGTCGTAAAACTGCTGCTGCTGGAATGGACTGAAACTAGGGGCTGATCCCCTTGCCGGAATGAGTTGAAAATCTGCAGACCACCTGTACTCACCACCCCGGACAAACCCAGAAACCATATAAAAAATGGCCAGCCTCCGAAAATCACCAAAGAAACCCTCCTCAAGGAACCACGCTGCCTCTGCAAGGCTCAGCACAGATGCCAAATGATAATAGCTGAAACTGTGCCACAAACTCCTCAGGAAACCTCCTACTGGCAAAGACTGATCCTCTCCTATGGATATCAACTGAGACTCCTGAAGAAAACCCCGCACCGAAACACCTCCAAGTAGAACTGCGTCCTCTCTCCCAGGGACTGCGCAGTCACAAGAGAATCCCAGCTCCTCAGCAAAACAACCAACCCAACCTCCCGCTAAAGACTGAAGAAATGACCTTACCCGAGCAGGCACTCGAAGTCCCCCGGGGCTAAGGGTGAGATCTCCGACCGGAGACAGTCAACGCACTAAACAGTGCTGCAGACAGGCTAAACAGCCAGCGTGCTCAAGAAGACAAAAGTCTAGCTCAAATATCATCAACAACAAGAATGAATGAAATGAGAATGCTCCTCCCATTTTATAACGTTGGTTTCCCTCCAAAACCCCAACGTAGCCTCTCTCTTGCCACGTGCTCATCCTTATCTGCGCAGAAGCTTCTAGAGCATACGTGGGTCCCCTCTCTACGTGGTCTCTTGGCCCCCCCCTTGGCTCACTTAAGTTACAACGTTGTGTCTACTAGGGAGTGAACATTATTTTTAGAGTGATTTATGTCCCCCTCTACTCACTTTTATTTATAATTTAATTATATAAGGCAAAATTGATCAAAATTAATATTTCCAATGAGCTGCTGCTAATTGGGAATATTACAGTCCTCCCCGCCAAAAATTGCTTGTCCTCAAGCAATGCCTGAACAAGCCTCCTCTCTAGCTGATGCTCCCCACTGACACTGCAAAATGTGCCTGCGTCCCAGATGCGCCACTGAAACCTCTCTGGCGTTTGCATCACCCTGATATGAAGGGATCTCTCAATGCCAAGATCCCAAACTGATCTCTCACCAACCAACAGTCCTCTCCGATCCCATCGCCACCCTGGCCAATAATCGCCCAAGTCCCACGGCTCGGACTGCGCACTGCCTCTGGCTATGACTGATGCTCTAAGAGGCGAAGACCATGACCCATGCTGCGCTGTATCTGTGACTGTGTAAGTTGTCCCATCAGTTGTGTACCAACTCATCACCTCTCTCCAATCCAAGTCCTGACTCAATCCCACGGTGATCCTGCTCTGCTGAAATCGGGATGGAGTGCTGAAGAAATGACGACCTGTGCCCCCCTGCCATCTGGAATCTGTAACATCTACTATGTCCAAGGGCCCCTGCTCCGTTGTGCTCCCTACGAAGAGTACCCTACCATCAAGAGGGTACCAACTCATGATCTCCCGCCGGTCCATCCTAGAAGAAGAATTCGATGTAGCAACAACAACTACATATGGAACACGCCTGGAGTGTTGCCGCAAGCCCGTAATCAACTCCCACTGCTCTACCCTGTCTGCCAATGAAAGCTGCCTGTAGAAGGAAGCCCCTCTCTCTATAATGGGCCAAAGTGGGCAAGATATGCTGCAAGCTCCATCGATGTACTCCTGGAGAGTGCTACCCACTAAAAATACTGCAACTTTGCTGACTGCGTGTACATCTATCTGCGCCTCATCCCTGTGTCGACCCATAGATGGATGCTCCACCATATCCAACAACTCCTCCCACTCTTGATTAGGAATGTCATGCTCCCGCTGTCTACTGGCCCCCTGCAGAACACTCCCATCAACCTCCAACACCTCCAGAGGATATGGATCTGCAACTGCTGTCACCGTACTCGATATCAGTGCGTCTGACTGCCCCACCTCAATGGCTGACCCCAATGTTAGACGCATATCCCTCATCGGCTCAATGTGGGCGCCCATCTGGCTCTCCCCCAAAGGAATATCGTGCCTGATGTGAATAGTGTCCTCCTCTCTCGACTCAAGCTCCATCGCCTGCTGCTCTAGCCGAATCGTCACAAGTGACTCTTCACCCAGAGTATCTCCTGCAGAGTCGCGTGACTGCTCACCCTGGACACTGGAATGTAGCTCCGGTCTACTGTCACCACCTCTGCATGACTGCTCTCGCTCCCTAAGAGCGTCCTCAACTGATCCTATGGACTCATATGAAAAAGAGTCCTCACCCTGGCATACAGAAGGAATGCCCTCCTGTTCTACCTCCGCCACCTCATCTGCATTAAATATGCCATCCACCCTCTCGATAAAGTGTTGATACAATGTCTGGAGCCCAGACACATACTGGGATGCTACCTCTGCTGTACCCAGTATCCTCTGCTCATGCATGATCTCGACATGCTCGGAGGGAAAAATGACGCATGTCTCCCTCATGACCCGCTCCCCAAGTGTAGGCTCAGCAATGACTAATGTGCCACCCCTGCAGAGGATCATCTCATCCCCTAACCTGTGGCTGTCAACTAGTGCCCCGACCCAGTGCCACTGCTGAGAAATCTCTCCCCTAGTGTACTGAGTGTCATCCAAATATCTTGGGTGAACCTCGCATACCCCGCTGCTCATGCTCGAGGTGCCAAAGGACAACGACAAAATCCACTGTGCCCGTGAGTGATGTAGAAGAGGGTCAGGGGCGTGAGTCCCCACAGATGTCGTCAAGTATCGCTCATCTGTCTCCCCATCGATCCTGGGTGAAATGCCCCCAAAGGTAAGCCCGGTGTCCCTGTCCGTGAGTCTCCCTGGAGGCAATGCTCTAAGACCCTGCTGTGCAGCACCATACGCCCTCGCATACCACCGATCATCCATGTACTCCTCGACATGCCACTGCACACTGAGGCATACCCCTGTATACTGTTGGATACCCCAAGCTACTGTTGTACAACCCTGTACTGTCTCGTGCCCTGACTGTGTCCAGGCATTGGTCTCTCCCTGCGTGCTCTCAATGTGATGTGGGACACCCCTACTCCACAATGCAGTCCCACACACTACAGTACACCACCATGCAACTCCATGTCCACCGGTAGTCCACTGCTCAATGCTAGAGGCTCCCACACATCCCTGGATGTGATGACCTAGAGTTGTGCCTCTACATGTTGGACTACCCCCAATCGGTATCATCGTCTCCACCGTCACATCAATATACCCGTCGACGAAATGATCATCACTCCAAACCCTCCTCACGGGGTCTGAGAAGTGAATCTCCCTATGTGTCAGTAGTGTTACCACCACTGCTCGGCTCCGCTGCGTCCTCTGTGCCCCACACAAAGGTGAAGAATCCTTGGCCCCATACAAGGCGCCATCTGGTGGCCTGCCAATGCCACCTCCTCCGATAAGCTCCTGCCAAGGTATGTTGACCACCTCGTGATCCTGTGTATGAGTGTCATACCAAGACAACCTAGGGAGTCTGCCCAAAAACTGGTTGGCCACTGGGGCTGACCGAAACTCCCCTAGCGGATGCGCATGCTCTACTGCTAGGCCAACTGTATCCTCCAAGACATATTCAACCGACCTGCCTGGAAAATGATAGGTAATCCCGCCTAAAACCCAATGCCAATCTGGGGTTCCTGTATTCCCAGCACATGGAAACTCCTGCTGAACTACACCCGGGTCCACCACCATCTCCATAACCCACTCCATTGGGTACCAACTCAAAATCTCTTGCCATCCAACCTCAACATGTGGATGCTGCACCATGTGTGACCCTGATCGTCTCATCCTGCTAACCAAGTCAACGTATGAGATCTGACTAGGTGACTCCGTCTCTCTCTCTCTCCAATGGGAAGAGGTGTCCCAACAACACTGCTAGTCCCATCCATGCATGCCTGAAGGGGAATGGTCTGATGCTCCAACGTGCCCTCTGGTTGTACCATCAGGGAATCCAGTCATTCCCCAATGCGGGCCAACTTGGCCGCTGACTCAACACAAGCCACTCTCATGCCCTCCAGCTCCCTGTCTTGCAACAAAATGGCCTCCCGTACTGACGTGGCCTTCCCCTTCAAAACTAGAAGGTCTACCCGAAGCCAATGATACCACTGTCTGCGACCATCATCCAATACCTTTGTATTTCCTAGTGCCTCATCGAAGGTGGATACATCTCCTGACACCTCACCCATCTGTCGTATGCTGCTACCACTCGAAAACTCAGACATGGCTTTGGTCATCACCTCAATGGATGGCTCTACTAGGGTAGGCTCTACCTTCTCCACTACGATATCAACCGACACGGTCAAGGAGGTCTTTAATGAGGGTGAATCCTGTGTCACACTAGGTGTATCCTCGAAATCCCTGCAATCTTGTGTGCCCTCATCCTCCAAGTGCGAGGTAACCATTTTGATGGTTTCCCCCTCCGATACTCAGTCAAGCTGGAAAGAGGCATCTAACTTCTCCACCCAAGCTTTTTCTGAACGCTTGGATGACCCGTCAAATGTCGGTAAATGGAATCTTCCCACTGTGCACTGCAAGCCCCCGTCATGTGAGTGCTTGTTCCCTCTGTGAAAGTTGCGGGGTCTGCTATCCTGCTGGAGCTGAAAAAAATCTCTGAATGGAAGGGCATCCCTGAACTCCTACCCATATGCCTGATACTCAGCGAAATAATCACCCATGTGGCCAGGCTCTGGCTCCTGCTGTGCTCCTGCCCCTGTGTCTACACCGAGAAAAGTGGGCATAGTGGAACGTGTGGGTGTATGTGATGCCATATACTGAGTGGCATCATGCTCCAGAAAATGGTGGGATGTGCCTGATCCCTCGCCAATCTGGAAACCCCTTGGGGTTTCACACTGTCTAGCCTCCACAGTGGTGAATCTCTGCCCCATCACCTCAACCTGCCTCGACAGATCCTGTACTGATTTGAGGAGCATCTCCCCAAATCTCTTCGCATCATCATCACCTGCCATCGGCTCCTCTTACTCTGTATCTACAAGCTCCTCATGTTATGCGTCTATCACAGGCTCCTCATGCTCTGTGTCTATAGGCTCCTCCTGTTTTGCGTCTATCACAGGCTCCTCATGTTCTGTGTCTACAGGCTCCTCTAGAAACTGCACTGCTGCTCCAAGAATACACTTCTGCCTGACTTCGGCCTCTGATTTACCCATTGAAATTTGCTCAGAAAATTCTAAGAATTTGGGAAGGTGATCCTTTCCCAAAACCCAGAAAAACCCAGAAAGGGTTTCTTCTAATTCCAACCTTCAAAATATGACCCTTTGTAGTTTGGCCCTCTTCCAATTTCGTTTTTTGGCATTGCAGCTGCTACTGTCAATCGTTGCTCTCAGAAATCCCAGCAAACCTCTTCATATGGCTCTCCTATCAATTTCCCAACACCCCAGATCTAAAATCCTACCAATGAAGCTCCCACAAATGAGCCTCCTCCAATAATTGCGTAGGCCCTTCTAACCAAAATAGCCAAAATAGTTGCAACTGAAAACTGGAAACCCGCAGGCTGATCCAAGATTGTTGCTCTGATACCACTGTAATATCCCGAAAGGGAAATAGACAACAATACAAGCATACGACAATATAGAAAATGCCAGAAATAGAACATAAAGCAAATACTCATAAAAATGCCGAGAATGCTAAGCCATTTTATTAATCTGAGAATATAATGAAATACAATAGATGATCAGAATGATAGCACCTATTCTTGCTCAAGGCAAGTGAAGAACCCTCTCAGAAAGACAGGAAATGGCTGTTATAAGAAACTGCATCCCAGGTACTGGAAAACTGTCGTAAAACTGCTGCTGCTGGAATGGACTGAAACTAGGGGCTGATCCCCTTGCCGGAATGAGCTGAAAATCTGCAGACCACCTGTACTCACCACCGTGGACAAAACCCAGAAACCATATCAAAAATGGTCAGCCTCCGAAAATCACCAAAGAAACCCTCCTCAAGGAACCACGCTGCCTCTGCAAGGCTCAGCGCAGATGCCAAATGATAATAGCTGAAATTGTGCCACAAACTCCTCAGGAAACCTCCTACTGGCAAAGACTGATCCTCTCCTATGGATATCAACTGAGACTCCTGCAGAAAACCCTGCACCGGAACACCTCCAAGTAGAACTGCGTCCTCTCTCCCAGGGACTGCGCAGTCACAAGAGAAGCCCAGCTCCTCAGCAAAACAACCAACCCAACCTCCCGCTAAAGACTGAAGAAATGACCTTACCCGAGTAGGCAAAGTCCCCCAGGGCTAAGGGTGAGATCTCCGATCAGAGACACTCAATGCACTAAATAGTGTTGTAGACAGGCTAAACAGCCAGCATGCTCAAGAAGACAAATGTCTCACTCAAAATTCATCAACTCAAGAATGAATGAAATGAGGAGGCTTCTCCATCTTTTATAATGTTGGTTTCCCTCCAAAACCCAACGTAGCCTCTCTCTTGCCACGTGCTCATCCTTATCTGCGCAGAAGCTTCTAGGGCATACGTGGGTCCCCTCTCTACGTGGTCTCTTGCCCCCCCCCTTGGCTCACTTAAGTTACAACGTTGTGTCTACTAAGGAGTGAACTTTATTTTTAGAGTGAGTTATGTCTCCCTCTACTCACTTTTATTTATAATTTAATTATATAAAGCAAAATTGATCAAAATTAATATTTCCAATGAGCTGCTGCTAATTGGGAATATTACAAGAAAATACAAAAAAACTACAGTCTCCAAGACTACAAGCCTGAAACCTCAATGAATCAGAGTCAATGAGTCATCAATCCTCATCATCATAATCAACATCACTGTCCTCATCCTGATCATCATGCTCACCACTGCTCTCCTCTGGCTCTGATGCATCCTCCTCCTTTGTCATCTCTGCATCTGCTGGTGTGGAGGATGACGACTCTACTCCATCATCAAATCTGACAGGCTCTAGCACTGGCGCATTGAGATCCAAGTTGGCCAATGCCAACTCAACATTGTTGTCCAAACCCATGTCATCAGGAAAGACATCCCACATCTTTGTCTTTCCCTTCAACTAATCCTCCCTCTGCCTGTAGATGAGACGAAGGTTGGTGTGCACATACACCATTGTCTCTGCCCTGGACTGCTCAAGCCTGCTCTTCTTCACACTATACAAATTCCCATATGTGCTCCAATTCCTCTCACAACAAGAGGATGAAGTCACCTGAGAGAGGAGCCTCCTGGCTAACTGCTGTAGAGGAGGGCTTGTTGCCCCATGAGTTGCCCACCAAGAATAGGGCTTCTTAGCCCCCCTGTCTCGAATCACATCATAGCCTCCAAATCGCCCAATGCTAGTGGAAAAATCTGCAAAGGCATCCTCCACCTCATCAAGGGATGCCCTATCCTGAAAAATCCTCCTCAATGCATCTTTCCTCCCCTGTGAGATTTCAGCATCCATGTGAGGAGGAAATCTGTGGGAAGGTCCACCATTCAGCCACTCATGGCTGTAGTATTTTGGGTTCAAGGAGTGAGCCAAACAATGTAAAGGTGTGCAATTCTTGTCCCATCTGCTGACAAGAATATCATGTATGACGGTGAAGAAGGCCTCAGGTGATGTCTCATACTCTGGGTACTCACTCTGTAAAACAATGGTCCTCACAAACTCAATCATGGAATCCCATCCCTCGTAAACCTCTCCTAGGATGGGTTGGTCTGTATCTGCAAATCGGAGCAAGGAAATGATAGGCTCCATGATTTGAATAACTAGATCTACCTTCTCCCACCATATATCATCCAACACTGTGTCCTTCACCTTCTTTGAGGCTACTTGATCCGTCTTTCTCCAAAAAGACCAAAACTTTGAAATAACCATGGACCCAAGAGCGGTCTTGACCTCCCTCAACCTCTTCAACATGATGAATGAAGAGGCAAGCCGTGTATCTGCAATCTTCAACAATGATAGATTGCTGTACTCTTTGTAGATAGTGAGGGTATTTGTATGGTTTTGTACAAAGTTGCGGATATGTCGTGCATCCTCAATAATGGCTCCAATCCAAAGCACATCAGAAGCAATAGATTTCAGTGCCAAGTTCAATGAATGGACAATGCAAGGTGTCCAAAATACTTGTGGATATTTTGATTCCACAATCATGCTAGCGGCCTTGCAAACAAGTGCATTATCTGTAGTGATTTGCACACAACAATCCACAGTTACATTTTCAATAACTTTAAGAAATAACTCACCCATATATTGTGCATCCTTGTATTGTCCAAGTGCATCCACTGATTTCAAGAAAACTGGACCATTCAAGGATGACACCATGAAGTTGATGAGTGGGTGGCGTGCTGGATCTGTCCATCCATCAGAAACAATGCTAACCCCAGATGTTGGCCATGCTGATTTAATAGGCTCAAGCATTTTGTCCACCTCTTTCTTTGTCTTTGTCAACAATGTGGTTCTGAGCTTCTCTGACCCAGGAGGCACATACCTTGATGGAGCCCCATGACTAAGAGCTTGACACATCTCAATAAATAGAGGTGACCGTGCAACATTAAAGGATATGAAGTTCTGATAGAAAAAAAATGCAATGGTGAGATCAAGCTCTTCCCTCTACTCTTTTTGGAAAATCTTGTCCATTGGACCAACTACAGTTGCCTTTCTCTTTGCTGATTCTCCCCTACTAAAAGTCTTAAAAGGGAACTTGTTGCTGCTTTTCCTTAAGAATGGAAGGGGGTCATCATTCTTGTTTTTTTTTTTTAATTTTGCTGCCACATTTGCCTCACCAATACCCTGCTCTTTCTCCAATTCCTTCCTCTTTGGCGATTCAATTGTTGTACAACATTTAATGCCACAACCTGGAATACCCAACAAATGAGCTTTCACACAGAAATATGTGCAAGTGAAATGGCCGTTGCAAAAATTGCATTTCCATGAACAATTTCCTCCTCCTCCCTTTTTTCCTGCCCCTCCCTCTCTTGTCAGATATCTCCACAATGGGTATTTGGGGTCAACAATTTGTTTTCCTTGCACATTTGAAGCTGCTGTTGCAGCCCCACTTCCAATGGATGGAATACTTGCAGACCCTGATGAAAGAGGGACAGGAGGGGCATCTCCAATGGGGACATTCTTCCCCTTTCTTTGCCCCTGTCTTGCTGCCTTTGATTGAGCCATGAATACTGTAAAAAATAAACAAAAATAACCAAATATATAAAACATATGCACATGCAAACACTAACAGCAAACTAAATTCAAAATATAGAGGGACAATGCACTTACCGGATGCTTGAATCTCTTCGAAAGAACTCCCTTTCTCCTTGCTCACACTTGCTCCTTGCTCACACTAGCTCTCCTTCTCACTTCACAAAATGAAATGGGTGAGAAACAATGAGGAAAAACCTCACTTTATAGAAGAAACAACGCCTTTTTCTTAACCCGTAGGTCCGGCCGTATCCAGTTCACCGGGTACGGCGTCTCTGAACGGGGTACGTACCCGTTCGGATACGCTGTACCCGGTGAATTGGGGCTGAATCCGGTACGAATTCGAATCCGATACGGGGATTCGGGATTCGTCGACCCTTTTGGGTGAATCCGGTTACTTGGGTTTTGACCTTCCTTAATGATTAGCATAGATCCCGTTTAAAATTCTTTTATTTGCAGTAAGCAAGGAAAAACTCCTCGTTCTGATAAATGCATATTGTAACTGTGTAAGGAAGCTGATTTCTCTATGGAAATTGTCAAATCTAAATTGTGTTCTTGGTTTCGTTGAACATTTGTTCATTTAAAGCTTTAAGTACAGGAACTGAATACCACTGTTGTTCAATTTGAAGATCAGTTGAATCTTTTTGTCCGAAACAATTTCCTTTGCAAACACATAATTTTACCTGAGACAGTGTCAAATAGTTTAGAAGGGGATATAACAAAATATATTTAAGGTGGTTTCTCTAAGCACAGGGGTTTAATATTCGCATGCGATTTGATAAAATTCCATTTAAGTTCGCAATTTATTTTTTGAAGAAGCATGAGATGGTTTGGGAATTTTTTATCTTGATTTAAATTAAATTTTCCTTTTCGCACCTTTTGATTTCGGGCTTGATATCACAATATTTTTTGTTGGCTAAGGAATAGAAGATTGTTGAGTGCATAAACAGATTCGTTCCAGCACAAGAACAAAGTCGTTCTAGTGCAGGAACATAATCGTTCCAATACAAGAATAAAGTCGTTCTAGTGCAGGAACATAATCGTTCCAGTACAGGAACATAGTCGTTCTAGTGCTTTCTAGTGCAGGAACAGAGTTATTATAATACAAAAGTGAATTTCTCTATTTTCCTAGTACATGAATAGATTTTCTTCAAGAATATTTTGAGTTTTGCAATTGATTTGTTTTGACTTGATTGAGTGGCATGAATTATGAGTTCATTTATTTTTGAAGTATTTTTCCAGCAAAAGTCTTTGATTGTTATTTTATGTGTAAGAGTCCAGTTTCCAGAGTGGTGTGGTGTCATTGTGTCCACAAGTACAGGAAAAGGATTAGAAGGATTTTTTTAAATTTGTTCTTTCAGAATCTGAATGGTTTAATTGCTGAGATAGAAGTAGGATTTGTAGAATAAACCCATAATCTTTGGCATTACTTGTGCAACACCTTGAAGCTTACGTAGCCCTGGTTTGACAATTAAGTGTTGAGGAATTGAATTACAATTCCGACACCCAACAAGCAGCTTCTTCAAATGTAGATGGTTCAACTTCAATCAGTTTTGTCATATATGCAGCATATCTAGAATATCTTTTTGGCCTTTTACTTTCTCTAAAGGTTCCTTTCACAGCTTCATGTCCTTCAGCGTCTTCAAGAGTAGCTTTTAACCAATTTGGCCTCTTCCTAGTGTTCGGTATGATCACAGGTTGAATAGGCTCACATGGTCCTTCTTCTTCTTGAATTGTAGAATGATTGTCGCAGTATACTTCTTCTTTGAATATTTGCATATCTTCATCATCAGAATCAATAGGGATATCTTTGGATCTTTTGTAGGCATGATTTTCATCAAATATAACGTCCCTGCTTACTTAAATATGTCTTCCTTCTTTGATGTAGATTCTTTATTCCTTTGAGGAGAGACTATAGCCAATGAAGATCCCTTTGATGCTTGTGGAATCTAACTTCTTTCATTTGTCCTTTGGAACGTGGATATAGGTAGGACTCCCAAACATTCAGAGATGGTCCACACTTGGCTTCTTCCCTGTGAATGCTTCCTCATGTGTCATATTCTCAAAAAATCTATGAAGACTTCTATTTTGAACGTATATTGTTGTCATTGCTGCTTCTCCCCATAGAAATTTTGGTAGGTCTTGATCAAAGAGCATTGTTTGTATACCTTCTTCAATTGTCCTATTCTTTCTTTCGACCACTCCTTTTTGTTCGGGATAGTAGGGAATAGTGAGCTCCCTCTTAATTCCTGCTTCTTTACAATATGCAATCAATTCTTTAGAAGTGTATTCCTCACCATTTCCGGATCTTAAAGTCTCTATATGTTTATTCTTCTTTCGGTTAGGGTTTCCACTTCAGATCTAAAGTCCTTGAATTTCTCAAATACCTCATCCGTTTTTTAAATGGTAGAGCCATGTCTTTCTAGAGTGATCATCAATGAATGTTACATCATAAAGATGACCTCCAAGAGATTTGTCAGACATAGGCCCACACACATCAGAGTGACTGAGGTCTAATATTTCTTTAGACCTTGTTTCACTATTTGTAAATGGTTTTCTTGTATGTTTACCCAAAGAACATCCCTTGCAAACTCCTTCACGATCTTCTTTGATATTGAGGATGCCATGAATGTAATATTCCTAATTAGCGACAGCTAATTGGAATATTCGACTCTGTATTGTTTTGCCGTATGTGGTTTGTAGATAAATAAAAAGTGAGTAAAAGGGGGTCTAACTCACTTTAGTGGAATAAAACACCTTCCTAGTAGCACAACGTTGTAACTTAAGGGGGGAGCCAAGGGGGCCACACACCACGTGGAGGAGAGAGAGACTACGTTGGTTTTGGAGGGAAACCAATGCTATAAAAGGTGGAGGAGCCTCCTCATTTGGGGCATTCTTGTTGTTGATGATATTTGAGCTAGACTTTTGTCTTCTTGAGCACGCTGGCTGTTTAGCTTGTCTGCAGCACTGTTTAGTGCATTGAGTGTCTCCGGTCAGAGATCTCGCCCTTAGCCCCAGGGGACTTCGAGTGCCTGCTCAGGTAAGGTTGTTTCTTCAGTCTTTTGCGGGAGATTTGGTTGTTTTTTTGTGGAGGAGCTGGGCTTCTTTTAGTGATTTCGCAGTCCTTGGGAGAGAGGACGCAGTTACAGTTGGAGGTGTTCCGTTGCGGAGGTTTTCTGCAGGAGTTTCAGTGGATATCCAGAGGAGAGGATCAGTATTGCCGGCAGGAGGTTTCTTGAGGAGTTTGTGGCCCCGTTTCAACTATTATCTTTGGCATCTGCGCAGAGCCTGGCAAAGGCAGCGTAATTCCTTGAGGAGGGTTTCTGGGGTGATTTTCGGAGGCTAACCATTGTTGATATGGTTTCTGGGTTTTGTCCGAGGTGGTGAGAGTAGGTGATCTGCAGATTTTCAGCTCATTCCGGCAAGGGGATCAGCCCCTAGTTTCAGCCCATTCCAGCAGCGGCAGTTTACGGCAGCTTCCTAGCAGCTGGGACACAGTTTCTTGTAGCAGCCATTTCCTATTCTTCTGAGAGAGCTCTTCACTTGCCTTGAGCAAGAATAGGTGCTATCATTTTGATTATCCATTGTATTTCATTATATTCTCAGATTAATAAAATGGCTTAGCATTCCCGGCATTTTTATGAGTATTTGCTTTATGTTCCATTCCTGGCATTTTCTATATTGTCGTATGCTTGTATTGCTGTCTATTTCCCTTTCGGGATATTACAATGAACTAGTTGATTAAGAGTGGGAATGACCTTGTAGTGTAGATGACCATATCATCTATGCGATAGCTCAGTGGGATTGATTTCCATATGAACTAGAGCTTGAGGAGATGGTGTTATGACTCTATATAAGCTTCCTTCATGAACTCCAATAACCCTAGCTTTATTGATACTTGAATCTTTTCCCCAAACCAAAACCTTTCCATCAACAAAAGCAACTCTTATCCCCTTTATTTTCTAAGCATGAAATTGAAAGAGTTTTTTTTTTCAAACCAGGAACATATAATATATTGTTGAGATGTAGCTTAGCTCCATTCTCCAGCGTCAAAGATGTTGATCTCAGGCCTCTAACAACATAGATTTTGTTGTCTCCCAATTCCACTGCATGAGAATATGGTTCCTTTGATAGAGTGTGAAGTTGTTTACTCCCCCCTGTCATATGCCTTTATGCTCCACTGTAAATAATCCATGCATTATCATCATTAAGTGAACCTGTAAGTGCAACCAAGAACCCTTGACTTTTGACCTTGTTGAATAAGTAGTAGAAGATCTTCTTGATCCAGCTTCCTGCAGTATTGAATCCCATTCTCTTATAATTTATCATAGAGGGAGTAACCATTTCCTTTGAGCCAATAGAGTGATCTTCAATCTTCCTTGACCTTAGCTCTAATACCATGTTGAGAAATCAATGCAAGTAGACTTAGGTCTTTGATTCCTCTTTCTTGATAATTACTTGTGAATTATGTTGGCTTCTTTTACTTCTTTGTTATATTATCTTTCATCAAGCAATTACCAAATTATGTGTGTATGAAGATCACAAAACAAGAGACACAAGATGTAGGCACTCTGCCAGGGAAAATCCCCCATCTAGGGGAAAACCCAGTCAAAATCTCTTCCTTCAATAGTGTTTCTGAGATAATCCTCGACTCTTCACCCTAGACACAAACTTTCTCCAACCACCAAGTCAACCCTATTAGAGAAATTAAGGAGTTGGCAATTAATCAGTTTATCTTATTATGACATTATCTTGTGATGTTTTGTTATTATCATTTGTTCTTTCAATTTATCTTTTCTTATCATCAAGAGTATTGTCAATGCACAAATAGAAGAAGACACAAAATGTAGGCACATTTCTAGGGAAAAACCCCACTCTTTGGGGAAAACCTAGTCAAAGTTCTTCCTTCAGTAGATTTAAGATGAGACGACCAAGACCCTTAGACTATAGACTTCCTCCATCAAGTCATCCCTTCACCGTGTTAGCACCGAGATCTCCTTTGCTTACATTGTAATTTCATCCTTATCCAGACATTGAAATCTTCTTCATGAGGTAGCCTTCAGATCCATCTTCTTTTTGATCACCATTATACTAGCTCCAAGTTCTGTAGCACTTAATTTGTTTACTGAGATAGCACCGACGCATCATGACTGAGATATCATCATAGCACAAGTTTCATGACATCATGGCACCGAGTATCAAAACAGAGATAGCATCGTCGTAGCACCGATTGTCATGGCTGGGAATAGCACCGAGTTTGTGGTAGATTTGTGTTAACACTGGGACTTGTTTTGTTGTAACATCTTGAAACATTTACTATGGAAGTTACCCGAACCTTCATCATTGCAATATATCGAAACCCTGTCCTCTTGCAATGGCACCAAATTTGTGATGTAGTCCGAATTGTATCTTTTTCTCGTGATCTGAAATTTCAGAGATGATTCGAAATTCTGTGGTGAAATGTAGAACCTTAGTTAGGTATATATAGTAGTTTGTCCATAGGAAATGAGTTGACATGTGCTTCTTGAAGAGATGTGATACTTTTGTTAGGCCGACATGAGCATACCCGTCTTGAAGATTAATTTGAGGCCGACTTGAACTATGTTTATGTATCATTTGAGAGAGGCTGAATTGAGAGCTGTCTTTCAAGGATGTTCGAGGATGATGACCTTGAAGAAGATGACTTGATGGAGGAGCCTTTTGACCAAATAATAAACAACCTATATTACATGATTTAAAAGCCCAAAATGAGTCAATTTAAATTTGTAATGACTAACCTAGAAGTCCACAATGGGGACCTTGATCGAAATATGACCCAAGCATGAAACCCCTGCTTTAATAAGTCATTTAATGATAATGAATTATTTTTGACAAATATATTAATAATGAAGACTGAACCTAGTTACATTCTTCAACACTCCCTCTTAACTAGGGAGGTATTCATATATAAAAGAAGTACATGGAAGATCTTCACTTTATCTATGAAGAAGTTTAGGCACTGCAATTGCATGGACTAGATTCTTGCCCAGGAAAATCTATCCATTTGGTCTCTCAACAATTTAGGCACCGCAATGCTACGAACTAGATTCTTGACCAAGGAAATCTATTTGAGTGGGACTAGGATGGACTAAAGCTTTTAGCCTCTATGGTACCATCAGACTTACTGACTAACCATCAACCCAGGGAACTAGGTGCACTTCCACCTGATGCCACCCTCCCTACCAGACATCAACACAAAGTGTCGGCCCGATGTCTTTCCAGGCAATGCTTCACTCACAAAGCTGTTGGAAATACTGAGAGGGGGGTGAATCAGTATTTCTTTCCAATTGTTATTTTTACTAGTTAGATCACTTATATTTAGAACACAATATGAACAATAAGAATAAATGTTTTGATTAATTTCTTCTTTGCAATAAATCAAGTACAATATATGTAGGGCTCCAACCCTAAATGAAGACACGAATCTTCAATTTCCCAGGCTCCAACCTATATTTGCCAAGCACCGACTTGGACTTCCAAGGCTGCAACCTTGTCAATTCTGAGGCACCAACCTCAAGGGCTCCAACCCTATATCTGGTACAGGCTCTAACCTGGTCTCTTAAGGACTCCTATCCTCTAGGGCTCCAACCCTATCTTCCAAGGCATCGACCTTGTCTCTATGAGGCTCCAACCTCTTGGGCTCCAACCCTCAACTTCACTTCATCAAAATATGTTTGTTTATTCTTCACGGCTCCCAAAGTCTTCTTCAACAAGCCCTGTCACACTTAGTCTCCACGTCACATCGTCAATGACAACCTTGTTCTTCACATGAAGGTGTCTCCACAGCTCTTCATTGCACCCAAACAAAATATTCAAGGTCACATAATGAGTACTTCAATCAATGCATTATGACGTCTCAATTAATGTCTCCAAGGCAGTTATTAAAACGATGTTCAACAATACTGACTCCAAATAGATGTCCTCAAGATACTCTTTAGGTCTGCTTCAAGATCTGTCTTCACAAAGTGTCTCCAAGGCTGTCTTTTCATCAGCTAATAGAACACTTGCTTACTCATGGATACCTTCAATGCTTCCTCAAAATATCTTCAAGAACCTGCTTCAAAGTTATCTTCAAAATGGTCTCCAATAAGCTGCTTCAAGTTTGTTAAGAAGTCTTCCGCTAGGTCTTCACAGAAGTCTTCAAAAGTCTGGCCTAAGACACTCACCTAGGATCACAAGGGCACCTTAAAGGTATACTTCAAAAAATATGCTCTCCAAGGTCTTCTAATCTGCTATATTCTGCTCCAACAAGTGTCAATAAGATAACCCACAGGTAACTTTATCACTGCAAATAATCCGAGCGCTTTTGTCCACAATTTACTTCCACAGGATTGAGTTGAGGTTACTAAAGCTGCACCATGTAGCAGCAGGTTTGAACCCTCCAACACTCCACAAAACTGTCCAACAATCCAAGTTACTCAGGCTGCAAACCAGGCCTTTCAAACAGTGATCCGAGCTTCAAATGATAATTACTGGTGTGAGGTCTATTCTTTGCTATGGTAAACCAACACAGATCTGCAGTCACAGAAATGCAATGATATCTTCGTAACAGATCAGCAATCTTTATCGCTGGTGTAGCATTAAGGCACCAAGGATCCGAGCTCCACACAACAGGTCTGTTCACACATTGGCTGCCACAGATTTAAGCTTCTCCAACAGGTAGTTGTCTGAGCTTGAGGGATAATTGTAGTCCGAGCCGAAGGTCTGCAACTGTCCACAACTCCTTGCCCACCACAGGTCTGAGGTATTGAGGTTTATCACTGTTTGAGGTTTATAATCGAGCTATCACAGAACTGTCCTTAATCCGAGCTTGAAAGACCAATCCAATAGAAAAATAGCCCAACCAATAATTCTCCTCGACCTTTTGTGCTTCTAATCTGAATTCTATGTTTTTCACCGAAATTGGATGATGGAATGTCAAGTCTAGACGTCATATATATACTGGTTTTGATCATAAACGAAAAGACACGTCCCTTTGCCAAGGAACATGAGCCTTCACAAGTCGACTTAGGTCGGCTAGGATAAAATATATTATTTCATCTTCAAAAATCATTTTCTCTCAGTCTAAAAGGAGTTAGAGGGCATGTAAGGGCTTGTTAGAAAGGGGAAAATATCCTCTACATGTCTATGGCAGTTTCACCTTCAATTAGGGTCATTTTACCATCAAGAAAATTATATTTGTGAAACTGTTATCATTATTTTTCATTGCAGCCATTAGGATTTTATTTTTAAGTATTTAATTTTTAGGGCACCTTCGTCATAGACTTAGTCCATTAAGTTTATTAGGCTAGAGCTTCTTCATGACCTTCGACAATCATCACTATCATGAGTCAAGTCATTTAGGCTTTGGGGCTTCTTCATCAAGAACAAGGATGTCATATAGCAGGAGTTTCATGGTAAGCCTTCTTCTTTATCATAGATCATGCACTATGAGCATCTAGGGCTTTGAGCATCTAGAATTTCATTAATGCACTCATGTACTTAGGGTCAAGCCAAATAGATAGAGTTAGGTCTCCTAGGGTTTGCATGAGGTTAGAGCAACAATACAAGAATATTTGCCATCTCCAACAATGCCATATTGACATCAATGACAACCTTGACCAACAGCCTCAACACCCCTTGATCCAACAGATCAAGGTTAACCAATCTCTCCCAATCAAACTGATTGGTAATGTGCTTGCTATCAAATCCTTCGAGAGATACACCTGTTCAAACACAACCCCAATCAAAAATATACTTTCAAATACATAATCAAAGCAAACCTTCAGGGTTTCGAAGTTGCCCTTCAACTAATCTCAGTAGGACTATCAAGTGAATCTTTGGGACAAGATTCCTTGTCCTACTTCACATGTAGCAACATATCTTCCAGAATGTATTCTCCAATCAAAAACTATGTTATGCCCTCTCTCTTAACCAGGGAGAGTTCTTCTATCCAAGCTCCCTCTTAATGTAGGGAGGTTTAACTTCTTCCTTCAATGTTGAAGAATTTTTCATGGCTTCCATCCTTTTGATCATATTGATCATATAAACTTCTCTTCTAGACTTCTTCATCAATATGATGTACTTGCACAATTTGGATAGCAAGTACAAACAATTCTTATAGAAGCATGAAGTTAGTCATAATGAAAAGTTTACAGTAGCGGAAGCTTTTAGACTATACATAATTAACAAGAGACTATACTTCAATACTTCAACTTCAAGTCCAGGTTTGATACAAATCCTAAATTATATCAACAATTCAATCAAGATGACAAAATATTAGTTCTGTCATATAGCAATCCCTAGAATTAATTCAAAAGAAAATAAAGGTATCTAATAACTTTCAGAAGCCATATGATAGACTATCAACTAGGGTTTTATGTAAACCCTAGATTTCAAAGCATAGCATAAATAAATTCTACTAGGGTTTGATGTAAACCCTAGATTTTCCATCTATAAATTCTCAACAAACATTATATATATTCAAATTAATACACATACTAGAGAATTTTAATCATTACTAGGGCTTAAACGTAAAACCCTAGGATTTTCAATCATCCTAGAACTTCAAATTTTGACTAGGACTTGTTTCCAAACCCTACAACTTATGATCATTAAAAATCTGGTCAACACATATATCTAGGAGATTACCATCATGCAAAAGCATATCATATGTTAGACAATTTTAATATATTGGACATACAATGACCTAGATTAAGCTAGGGCTTCAATCAGAGGAACATATACCTAGGGTTTCATTCCTAGGGCTTTTCATAACAAGGATCTTGCTTGTGGACCTAACCAAAACCTAGGGTTTCGGTTGATATTAAAGCAAACCCTTATTATATCAAAACTTCAAAGGTTCGATATTTTGAACAACATCATTTCAACCCTAATAAGTTAGAGCTTCCATGATCATATCAAAACCCCAAACATGTCATTATCAATATATTAGAAATTTCTTCATTAACAACCCTAAGTAGATTTAGGGTTTCACAAAATAGTAACATACCCTTAGTTTAGGGTTTTCTAGAGAACCTTTTTAGGGTTCTTTTATACAAACAATCAAAGATATAAAGTGGGTAGATTCATCAGATGATGAATCACCCCAAACAAGAATCTCTTAAGATTCAGGAGAGCTAATCACAACCAACATTGCACGAAGCGGGGACGCGGAAGCGTCATTTTCCAATAATTTAGGAAGCGAAGCATTTTGGAAGCGTCTAGTATATATATATATACTTTTATTTTTATTTTTTGCATTTATATTCAAAACAAACATCCCAAATACCATATTAGTTGTAGAAGACATGAAAACATGCATATTTTTACATAAATCAAGATAGATATGACATCCATGATTCCATTGTACATCAATAATTAATTATTCAAGCATCAACCATCTAGAATCTAGATTCTAGATCCTAGCAATTACAAACATACATCAAATTTTTAAGCATGATAAAACATTTAAGCATACTATAAAACATAAAACATTTAAGCATACTATAAAACATAAATGATAAACATAAAACATTTAACCATATTATAAAACATAAAGCATATTATCTATCAAGTGAGCAACTGTCAACATTAGTCATGTCCAAAATTCAAATAATAATGTTTACAAAATAGGCCACTTGGCCACCACCAAGACAAAAAAGTTCAAATTCACAAGCCTACAAGTCTAATCTATGACAAAAGCAGTAAATTGTGAAAATATCTACTAATCTCTCCTCCTTCCACCACGAAGAGTACGCAACGGTGGGCCTCCACGTGGTGGCAATGAAGAAGATGGTGGTTGTGGAAGTTGTGGCACTAACACTACAACTGATGAAGACGAAGCCCTTGTTGTTGGTGTTGAACCATGGAACCTAGGAAGCAAGGGACCAGTGGGGGTTGGCATCTCAACTCGATCATCATCATCATGGATAAGAGCATCCTCTAATTGCTCTAATCGCAACACTCCATCCTCCAAATTGGCCTCCTTTGAATACATGTCCCAAACCTTATGGTCTTTATTATTCTTTGCATCATCACAGTAATGGGACAACAATCGCAAGTTGTAATGAACATAAACCAAGCTCTCTGCCCGGTCTAAACTCAACCTGTTCCTTTTAACACTGTGGATGAAAGAATAAGAGCTCCAACACCTCTCTGTAGAAGAAGTGTTTACCACCTGTGATAGCACCCGCAATGCCAAAGTCTGTAGAATTGGAGCAGCACCTCCATGCATGTTCCACCACTCAATAGAAGAAAACGTCTCTCGATCTCTAATAGCATGCATGCTCCCAAATGGACCAGTGGAAAGTGTATAGTTGCTCAATTGTTTATGTACCAAGGCAGCCTCCTCCTCATCAAGGACTAATCTAGTCAATGCAATCATATATTTTTCCAGGACCTCTGGATCTAGGTGTGGTTTTCTCCTGCTCCCCCCCCCCACAGGTGTTGGTGTTGAAAGCCATGATGGATGATAGTATTTAGGTGTCAAGACATATACTAATGCATGCAATGGAACATTTAGCATATCCCGTCGTCTTTCCACCTCTATACAAATATAACTATACAAGGTGATATCTCTAGGCTCAACAATGTCTTTAATCTGCCCCAACATGTCATCCATTTGCTCATACACCTCCCCAATTATTGGCCGATCTAAATCTGCAAACTTGATCATGTAATAAATTGGTTTGGTGAATTGCAAAACATATTTAACCTGTGACCAAAAGTACATGTCAAGAATAGTGTCCTTGGGTACATTAGCACCATCTCCATCAGTGTTAATTTCCTCCCATGATTCAGCAGTGACCATATTATTTAAAGCTTGTCTCACCTTCACTAGCCGCCTAAAGGTGAGGTAATAACTTGCAAATCTTGTTTTTGCAAGTTTAAGCAACTGCAACTTGGAGTAAGTGCCATAGAATTAGTTTACCCTTGTATGCCCTGTGATAAATTTAATGAGTTGCTTCCCTCTCTTGTAAAGCTCATTAATCCACCCACATTCTTTATGCTTCACAATATCATGCATCAAAAGGTTCAATGTGTGCACCAAGCACCCAGACCAAAATATGTGTGGATAAGTACGCTCAATAATTTTACCTGTTCCCTTACAATTTGTTGCATTATCTGTGATCACTTGAACCACTTTGCTAGGACCAACATCTCTGATTGATTTCAATAGGAGATCTGCAATGTTTTGGGAAGTTGCACTGACAGAGGAGGAATCATGACATGCAATAAACACTGCACCACTAGCAGAAACACCAAGAACATTTATCAAATGTTGGTTTCTGATATTTGTCTACCCATTTGATACAATGGATACCCCACTATCCACCCACTCATTTGTAAAACGTATCAAAGCTACTTGAACCTTTCTTTTTTCTCTTTCTAATAACACTGTTCTAGTTTTCTCATAATTGGGGGACTGGTATCCTTTTGGGGCTTCATTGATGCCCTTTATCATTTCATGCCAATAGGGAGAGCGAAGCACATTGAATGGTACACTGCAAGCACAAAGAAATCGGACTATCCTTCCATCCACATCATCCCTCCCAGCAACATTAAGGAAATCTGCTATTGTTTTTTTACCTCCAGAACTTGTAGAAACACCATGAGGAGATGAGCTACCAAATCTAGAGGTTGCACTTGATTCAGATTGAGTTTTTTGTTTTTTGTTTTTTTGTTGTGCAGCCTCCTCTATTTGGATGTATTTTCTTCTTTGTTCAGCTAGAACCTTTGGGCAAATTGCTATCCCCACAGCACCCTTTCTTTCATCACTGTCCATCACCCCACAAAGATGCCTCCTAACACGGGTATATGAACCACTATATGGTTTTCCTCCATGACAACCATGAGGGCACAAAAACTTGTAGCTTCCACCACCTTTTCCCCCTTCAAGTTTGGTCACATAGTTCCATAAGGGTGTCAATGCAGCTTTCCCCTCTGGTGTTCCAATGTTTTCATCAAAATCATCCCCTTCCTCTTCAAACCCTTCCTCCTCATCATACATTGGGTCACTCATATGGGGACCACTATGTTGTTCTTCTTCATGTTCTTCTCTTCTATTTCTACTCCACCTTACCATCATCAAAACCAAGATTGGAATGATACATAGAAGCCAAAAAAGCATCATCTTTGAATATGAATATAGATGGTGGACAACCTTCAAATAAATGAACAAGAAGAAAGAATGGGAAAGTGTAGGAGAGGGAGGAGAGAAAATACAAAAAACAATGACAGAAAAATGAGAAAGTTTGGGGTTTGCACTTACCTCTTTAGCTCTTATAGATGGAAGCCCTTCTTTACTCATCCAAGCTCCTTCTTCTTCACTCCTCCAAGCTCTCCTCAACTCTCTCTTCTCCAAGCTCTCTTCTCCTCTCTTCTCCAAGCTCTCCAAAAACACAAGTGAGCAAATAAGAGGTGAAAGAGAGCTTATATCTTTTTCATTCTATCCCTAACTCAACACTAACCCATCCTCTAACCCAACTAAAGCTAAAAAATAAAGAAAATAAAAAAAAAGTAATTTTTTTTCCTGTGCTAATCGGACCCGTGCACCGCTATATGGAAGCGGTCGCGATCTGTATGGATTCGCCTCCAAAGCGCGGCGTTTTCATGCACCGATCCACCATACAAAACGAGGATCCGGTGTACGGAATCGCGGATTTAGCTGTACGGATCCGAATTTCTAGGAAGCGCAAATATTTTTGCGAAACGCGTTTCGTACGGCGGATCCCGTACGGGACGCGGATCGGGGTACGAGTCCGGGGGGGGGGATGTTTCCTGCAAGTAATGTAGAATGTATTTGCCAAAGAGAATCAACAAAGCTTTATAATTTAAGATATATTTTTGTTCTTCGACAAACCTTCTTGTGATGCCTTCCTTCATATTCTTTTAGCAAGTCATTTCCTAGAAGTGTGAGTCATGGTCCTGCAATACATTCTTTCAAGAAAAACTGTGATACCAAGAGCATAATTTAATTTTCTCAGGTTAGACCTTTTATGCAACTATGGGGGATGGAATTCTAAGATAGCGAGGATCAATTTGATTGACAACAAGACATTTATTTTATAACTAGATTACTTTGTAGATTCTAGAGGACAAATATTAAGATTCTAACATGTATGCTATCTAAGGATCACAAATTAGACTAACTATAGGCAAGAATTATTAGATATAATAAAAATCTAGAAATTCATGAATATACATACCTTGTAGTTACATACCTTTGATTTGATAGCTCCAATACTTATTTGGTTCCTTGCACTTCAGATCTTTAGGGAGCCCTTTCTTATTAGTTGATTCCTTGCACTGTCAACTTCATTTTTCATAGGACAGACTTCAGATTCCTCTCAAACTCAATATAGGAAGTTATTCTGAGATCCTTGAGTGTACTATTTCATTGTATATACATATTACTTATTATTTTGTGCTTCAACTGTAACTACTTCACTGTACATGTCTCTGAATTCTATTGACCATGTCATTGTGGAAACACTGAACTGTGACACCCTTGTAGTTATAACAAAATGGTGACTTGTAATATCCCCAAATGGGAAAATGACAGTAATACAAGCAATAATAGACTAAAATTACAGCAATAAGGAAAACACCATTAAAAGACAAAATTTTGGAGCCAAATTCATTGTTGAGCCATTTTATTAATATGCTGGGAAAGAGTACAAATGAGGTGCTAAAATGTAATATTCCTTTTCAGGGATATCTCTAAAACACAACAAACTCTAACCAGAGATGGAGTGGGAGGGCATTTACCCGATATTTCACCTCTGAAAAGAGGATGAGATCTGGAGGCTATCTGGCCCTTTCCAGGCTCTGTCTAAGAGTGTGGGGAAAACACAACAAGTGGTATAGTACTCTAGATGCAAAAAGGGAAGAAATAACAGATTGCAGACATACAATAGCGTATATATAAGGCATGCACAGATACTCAAGAAATAAGAGAATACTGGGCCATTTTATTAATCTGATAAATACAGAGGAGTACAATAGGTGATCAAGTGATAGCATCTAAATCTTGAACAAGGCAAGTTAAGATCTATTCTCAGCATGCTGCATGGAATGACTGCGTTTTAGATCTGCGTCCAGCTGCTAAAAATGGCTATGTTGCTGCCCAGCAATATCTTGCTGCGGATCTGTGCTTTCCTCCCAATGATTCGGCCGCCTCTGTCTGTGATCTTCAATATTATGCTCTCTCGCTGATTCAGAAATCCTCAATAGACTAAGTTCCTTCATGAATACCCACTGGAGATTTCCCCAATACGGAATGTGTCCTCCACCCAGGACTGCGTAGTCAATAAACGCGTTGTTCCTCCACAGCTATACCACTGTAGTCAATAGATGCGCTGCTCCTCTATCGATACAGCGGATCGATCTTTCTATAAAGATACTGATGGGACTACCTCACCCAAGAAGGCACTCGAAGTCCCCTGGGGCTGAGGGTGAGATCTCCGAACGGAGACACTCAATGCGCTAAACAGCGTTGCAGACAGGCTAAACAGCCGGCGTGCTCAATAGTCGGAATGACCAGATTCAAATACATAAATTCTCCATGATCCCTGAATGAGGAAATTATCTTCTTTATATAGCGTTGGCCGCTCTCGAATCCTACGGCTGCCTCAACCCATGATACCACGGTAATATTCCTTTGCTGCGTGCGTCTCCACCCATGATACCATGGTAATACCCTCTTGCTGCGAGCCCAATTCGGCCCTCCTTAATTACTACGTGCATCTTATTTTAGAGTGATTCGTGGTCCCTTTACTCACGTTTATCCTCCATAAGCTAACTACTTAAAGCAAAATTGACCAAAATCGAATATTCCAATTAACCATTGCTAATTGGGAATATTACAATCTCCCCCGGCAGAATGTTGCTTGTCCCCAAGCAACTGTATTGATGGATGCTGCAAGATTTTCTCATTCTCCCAAGTAGCATCCTTATCTGGTAAATTCTTCCACCTCAAGCTCTGGTAATGAAGGTGGGCAGAAAATCTGAACTTGGCAAGCATCATAGCTTACCCCATGCTGTCCTTCTCTCCACTCATGACAAGTGTAGAGTGTATGCTGATCCTGGGCTGCAAAAGTATTGCCCTCAACTGGCAAAATGAAGAAAAATCTTCCAAAGAGTTCTCCTCCAACAATGAAGAACAAGATGGCCCAAAACAATCCATCCATGAAGAATAGGACATGGTCATCATGGAACATCCTAATGAGAAGTTTGCTGAAGGCTTTACATGATGATACATGATGCAAACAATTTCTCACAAGGATACAGCGCAGTCCCATCCACTGCAACTTCGGGAAATTACATGGCAAGCAATGTACATGATTCATCACATATACTAAAGGATAGTAAATGGCTGAATGTAACAACAATACATGATCAAGCACTTGCCCATGGTTGTACAATGGATGAATATCAATCTTATGGCCCATCTCAAAAGAGAACAAACATTTGGCTGTGGTGGCCATAGCTCCTCTCATGCTCCCATTAGAACATGTAGTGCAGAAATTGTGAGAATTCTTCCCACTCAAGGACACATCCAGCTCATGTGTCTCCCTCATAATCAAGCCTCCCATACAAATCTGATCTATATCAGCAAATGAAGACATGATCAACAACAAAATGAAGAAAATGTTGAAGGTTACAAGTGATGCAAGAAGGTACCAACAACTTTCCCAGTAGTGACAACGCAGTTTTACAAGTTGCTGCTTGATAAAAGTACATGGCAAAATGTTTCTTTTTACATGGTTAATCATGCACGTATTTATATGATACATGCTATAGTGCAGCAACTGAACATACATGTGATAAAACATTTGCCCAAGGCCACAAAAGAGATGGCTGCCTCCATCATGTAGATTGGCCCAATACAACTCATGGAGCAATTTGACAAGCTTGCCTTCTTGTGAAGCAATGCACTGCATAAGAATGGTAAGATCAAGTGCAATAAATATGAAATGATCCTGGAACCTGTGGGTTATGGATCCTCCACATTTCTGCTAGGCACACTTCATCCATAAGGCTCTGCTCCAAAGTGACAGCACTGTGAGCTTATGCAAATAAGCCCCTGTCAATACCAAACTCTGTTCTTTGACATGCTCCTTGTCAAAGATTACTCTAATAATGCTGCAACAAATATGGAATACTCCCCAAGATGGAAGAGCTCCCAAATCATCAAAGACCAAAGAGATAATGCCATTTTCTCTTCCTGCAACATCATGCAAAGTGTGAGAACAAATTTGCTCTTGCTCTCCCAGAAACAGGCAAAGCAACAAGACATTTTGCTGCCTCCCCATACCTCCATCATACCGATCATGTGATGAAGACATGATGAATGATATGAGTATCATATCAACACCATGCATCCATACTCTATGCTGCTCAATGATGTAAGTACCCATCCTCTTACTCTTAGGAAGAGTGTTTGCCAAGCGATGGCCAAACTCTTTCAAGAGTAACTAGCACAGCCAAGCCTCTTGCTGCCCCATATCATAGATCTACAAGTAGCCTCCTAGCTCCTTGCTCATCAACCAAATCCACTCAATCACTTGTGGATGCCCCCTTCTTCTCCTCATCTTGGTACTCCTCCCATGAGGGCTACCATCCTCTCAAATCAAATTCCTGTCTTTGCACTTCATGGGATTTTGAAATGTAAGCTTCTCAAGGATCAATAAGACCCTATCAAGAATCAAATAGGTGGTAGGCAAAAACCTCCCATCATGATGTGTATGGCTCAAAGAATGTCCAACACAGGCATGAGAGATGTTATCCATCTTAAGATGTCCTCCATCTTCTATCTGCTCTTATGAGAAAGGAAGAAAATGTTTGCACTCCATGGTGTGTTGAAGTGCACCTCTAATGAGATCTCTCCTTGAGAGCTCCCTTTTATTAATAGTCTTCCAAAACCAATGAGGTCTTGGATCTGAAAGTTGAAGTTCCTCTTTGAGTTGAGAGGAGCTCATTGAGAAAGTGTCACCTTGAAGGGAAAAAAGGGTTTCTTACTCCAAGATGTCTACCATCAATCTTCAAGGCTTCAAACCCCAACCTTCAATGTGATGTACAATCCAACAATGGCTCATGAGAATGATGGTTTGATTCCTTCTTGAGTGTTTCCATGTTGCACAGCGTAGTGCAACCAAGCTGCTCTATGGTAGCAATGGGATTTGACCCTTGGTCATGCAAAAGTAAATATCCACATTGATCAAAAGAATTTGCTGCAACAATGGAATGTGGAAATCTTTTCATACCTTGATGTGCATTTGCAACTTCTTGTAGGGCTGTAAGAGTCCCTTCCTCAAAAGTGTTGGCTGCCCCAACTGTTGATGCATGTGGCTGCTCCTCCATGAGTGTGACAGCGTTATCACAAGCCTCCTCAAGAGGTGATGTGATCTTTTCTTTCCTTGCTCTTTCTCCATCAAAGGTTTAGATCAACCTTTGAGTGAACTCTGCAAAAGTCTTCACCCTTGCATGGCTCAAGTGGTTGCACCACCAATCATAGGCTTCACCCTCCAAGTGCAGTGCTGAGATTTCAATAGCTTCTTTCCCTACTACAGGATGTAGTAGGAAAAATGCCTCCAACTTTCTCACCCAAGTTCTTGCATTAGATGACCCATCAAAAGTAGGCAACAGAAATCTATTGCCTTTTATTTCTTTTCTGCTACATGGTTTTTTCTCTTCCTTTAGCTGGATGAAATGAGGAAAATCTAGAGTCTCCCTGAAGGCTCTAGGTTGAGATCTATACTCAACAAGGTAATCACTGAGGATCTGATGATCCAAGTATCTTCCATGCTCAATATCTTCTTCTTGATGAGAATAGGAAGTGCATGGTACGTCCTCTTCTTTTTCTTCAATCTTCTTGACCTCCTCAAAGGTGGATGCATCTCCTCTGGATCTGAAAATAGATGAGAATAAACTCATCTTTTTCAACGTTCTAATCTTCTTGGGCTTAGACTCACTGGGTGTATCCACATGCTCCCCATGATCCTGTGTGCCCTCATCCTCCATGTGCATGGTAGCCATTTTGATGGCTTCCCCTTCCATTATTCAGTCAAGCTGGAAAGAGGTATCCAACCTATCCACCCGATCTCGAACAGTGAAATCAGTGGATCCATCATATGTGGGAAAAGGTGTCCTCCTAGTGGTACGCTGCAACTCTGAACTCTGCGTGCTAGACCCCCCACTGTTCCTTCCTCCTTCATCCTGCCTGAGCTGACAATAATCTCTGAAGGGCAAAGCCGCTCTGAAGTTTTCCCCCATGGACTGCCATTCGTGGAAATAATCTCCATCATGATAATGTTGATGTCCTCTGTGATGGTTGCGAGGTCTTCTGTCCCGCTTGATTTGAGCAAAGTATTTGAATGAAATGGCATCCCTGAACCCCTGCTCAGCTGCCTAGTACTCAGCAGAATAATCACTTATGCAGTCAGACTCTAGTTCCTCTTGTGCTCCGGCCCCAGTATCCACACTCAGAAAAGTGGGCATAGTAGCACGAGTGGGGGCATGTGATGCCTGGTGCGCAGCGGCAACCTTCTCTTGCAAATGGTGGGATGTGCCCGACCCCTCACCTACCTGAAAACCCTTTGGGATTTCACGCTGTCTAGCCTCTACAGCCGTGAATCTTTGACCCATCACCTCTATCTGTCTCGCCAAATCCTGCACTGATCTGAGGAGTGCTTCCCCAAACTGTTTTGCATCGCTATTGCCCGCCCAGGGTTGCGGGGAAGCGTCCCCTCCCCCTCGTTCCCGCTCCTGAAACGCGCTCCGTGCGGGAGCGTTCGGAAACGCGCTCCCGAAAACGCTTCCTGAGGGGAGTGTTTTCAAGAGCGCGTTTCCGAACCTGTTAAAACGCTCCCTGCCTTTTCGGGAGCGTTTTCGGAAACGCTCGGGAGCGAACGCTCCCTGAGCACTTCCGGCGTTTAAAAAACGCTTCGGGAGCGTTTTTTAAACGCCGGAAGCAGTCGGGGAGCGTTCGGGAGCGAATGCTCCCCGAAACAAAAAACGCTTCCCGCTGGGCAGAATTTTTTTTCAATGAAAAAACGATTTGTTTAGGGCCAGAAATGGGTTTTAGGGCTGATGTGGAGGTAAGGGAAGCATTGACATTTCATGGTAATGTTAAATTCTTAAAGTAAAAGTGACATTTCCTTTATTTTTCATTTTCCTCCTTTATTTTTCATTTTCATCCATAAAGGATGAGAATGAAAAATAAAGGAAATCTCACTTTTACTTAAATTTTTAACATTACCATGAAATGACTCAGGATGTTTAAGAGTGGTTTCGACCTCATTGGATTTCATATGGAGAAACTAGAATTTTAGGTTTCACTCAAAATTCAACAGACTTAATGGTTTTCAGGGTTTCATGGTTTGGGAATTTACAATGTTTCCATTTGATTCTATCATGTGTAAGGGTATGATATTGGCATTTGATCAAGAGCATGAAGTCCTTTAAGAACCTTAATGTACCCTTCAATCAAAGGAAAACAACTGGTTAGGCATGCTAATCTTTTTCTACCGCATTTTAAGGTTGAGGAGATGAACCCTTCAGTCAAACCAAAATCATTGGTTAGGCATGTTAAACTTTTTCAATTTCTATCATGTTATAAGGTTGAGCAATCCAAGTCTGAAGACTTTGAGCTAGATGATATTTATGTATCTCTTGTTGATGATCCCATTTCTAGTAGCGATGAATCAATGATGAGTTTCATGAGAGACCATGTTGCTTAGTGATTTGTAGTTTTGATGTCTATTTTTGCTACTACTACTACTACTACTAAAGTTGTAGAGGAGTTTTAGGAGTCCTCAAACTTTGAGCCATATTATTTATGTAGCTCATGTTGATGATCCCTTGTCTAGTAGTGGTGATAATTTTGATCATGATGAGGAGTGATTATGTTGTTGATCACTAATATGTAGTCTTGTATTAAGCCAATGGCTTCATAGCTTGTAGCATTGTTTTTTGGACTTTATGGGCCAGTTGGAGCCTCATTTCTTATGTATTTTTCGATGATATGTATTGCACTCGGTTCCATTTTGATATATTCACCTTTGCATGGTATATAAATGAGAAAACTTTGCATATTTTGTCTCTATTGGCTTGGAATCATGGTTGCAAATCTTAAAAATAGTTTTTTTTTATTAAAAAATAATTATTTAATGTATTTTTTTTAAAACTGGTTCATTGCTAAGTCACCTGATATGGGGATACGGGGATACCGGGATTCGAAGAATCGGATACGGGTATGGTGACCCCGGAACAGGATACTTCTGGCATACGATACGTTATATATTATTTTATTAAATATATATATATATATATATTAAAAATTAGATATTTTTTGCACAAATTCATACAAAATTCATTGATTCAAACATATATATTAGATACTTATGAGTCATACATCATCATTGATACTATAATACCAATTACAATGATACATTGATACACCATACATGATACAATCATCAAATTTACTCAAAAAGGAAAGATTGAAGATAGTAAGATACTGTAGTTTTTTCATTAAGTCATCAGAATCAAAATGTGTTACATAAGAACACTGCCAATGACAAATAGAAATAGAAAATACAAAAGCAACTATAGTCTACAAGACTACAAGCCTGAAGCCTCAATGAGTAAGAGTCATCAATCCTCATAATCAGCATCATTGTCCTCATCCTGATCATCATGCTCACCATTGCTCTCCTTTGCCTCTGATGCATCCTCCTCCTCTATCATCTCTGCATCTGCTGGTGTGGAGGATGACCCCTCTAATCCATCATCAAATGTGACAGGCTCTAGCACTGGCGCATTGAGATCCAAGTTGGCCAATGCTAACTCAACACTGCTGTCCAGACCCATATTATCAGAAAAGACATCCCACATCTTTGTCTTTCCCTTCAACCAATCCTCCCTTTGCCTGTAGATGAGACGAAAGTTTGTGTGCACATACACCATTGTCTCTGCCCTGGACTGCTCAAGCCTGCTCCTCTTCACACTATACAAATTCCCATATGTGCTCCAATTCCTCTCCCAACAAGAGGATGAAGTCACCTGAGAGAGGAGCCTCATGGCTAACTGTTGTAGAGGAGGGCTTGCTACCCCATGAGTTGCCCACCAAGAATGGGGCTTCTTAGCCCCCCTGTCTCGAATCAAATCATAGCCTCCAAATCGCCCCCTAGCAGTGGAAAAATCTGCAAAGGCATCCTCCACCTCATCAAGGGATGCCCTATCCTGAAAAATCCTCCTCAATGCATCTTTCCTCCCCTGTGAGATTTCAGCATCCATGTGAGGAGGGAATTTGCGGGAAGGTCCACCATTCAGCCACTCATGGCTGTAGTATTTTGGGTTCAAGGAGTGAGCCAAACAATGTAAAGGTGTGCAATTCTTGTCCCATCTGCTGACAAGAATATCTTGTATGACGATGAAGAAGGCCTCAGGTGATGTCTCATACTCTGGGCACTGACTCTGTAAAATAATGGTCCTCACAGACTCAATCATGGAATCCCATCCCTCGTAAACCTCTCCTAGGATGGGTTGGTCTGTATCTGCAAATTTGAGCAAGGAAATGATAGTCTCCATGATCTGAATAATTAGATCTACCTTCTCCCACCATATATCATCCAACACTATGTCCTTCACCTTCTTTGAGGCTGCTTGATCCGTCTTTCTCCAAAAAGACCAAAAATCTGAAATAAACATAGACCCAAGAGCGATCTTGACCTCCCTCAACCTCTTCAACATGATGAATGAAGAGGCAAACCGTGTAGCTGCAATCTTCAACAATGATAGATTGCTGTACTCCTTGTAGATAGTGAGGGCATTTGTATGGTTTGTTACAAAGTTGTGGATATGTCGTGCATCCTCAATAGTGGCTCCAATCCAAAGCACATCAGAAGCAATAGATTTCAGTGCCAAGTTCAATGAATGGAAAATGAAAGGTGTCCAAAATACTTGTGGATATTTTGCTTCCACAATCATGCCAGCAGCCTTGCAAACAGGTGCATTATCTGTAATGATTTGCACACAACAATCCACACCTACACTTTCAATAACTTTGAGAAATAACTCACCCATATATTGTGCATCCTTGTACTCTCTAAGTGCATCCATTGCTTTCAAGAAAACTGCACCATTCGTGGATGACACCATGAAGTTAATGAGTGGGTGGCGTGCTAGATCTATCCATCCATCAGAAACAATGCTAACCCCAGATGTTGGCCATGTTGATTTAATAGGCTCAAGCATTTTGTCCACCTCTTTCTTTGCCTTTGACAACAATGTGGTTCTGAGCTTCTCTGACCCAGGAGGCACATACCCTGATGGAGCCCCATGACAAAGATCTCAACACATCTCAATAAATAGAGGTGACTGTGCAACATTAAAGGATATGAAGTTCTGATAGAAAAAAAATGCAATGGTGAGGTCAAGCTCTTCCCTTTTCTCTTTTTGGAAAATCTTGTCCATTGGACCAACTGCAGTTGCCTTTCTCTTTGCTAATTCTCCCCTGCTAGAAGTCTCAAAAGGGAACTTGCTGCTACTTTTCCTCAAGAATGGAAGGGGGTCATCAGTCTTGGATTTTTTTGATTTTGCTGCCACATTTGCCTCACCAATACTCGCCTCTTTCTCCAATTTCTTCCTATCTGGCGATTCAATTGCTGTACAACATTTAACGCCACAACCTGGAATACCCAACAAATGAGCTTTCACACGGAAATATGTGCCATTGAAATGGCCATTGCAGAAATTGCATTTCCATGAACAATTTCCTCCTCCCTTTTTTGCTGCCGC
The DNA here is from genome assembly GCA_034641835.2 of Pinus albicaulis. Taxonomy (NCBI): domain Eukaryota; kingdom Viridiplantae; phylum Streptophyta; class Pinopsida; order Pinales; family Pinaceae; genus Pinus; species Pinus albicaulis. The sequence goes on from CM076579.1 coordinate 847,716,004, forward strand.
TTCCTCTCTTGTCGCATATTTCCACAATGGGTATTTGGGGTCAACAATTTGTTTTCCCTGCACATTTGAAGCTACTGTTGCAGCCCCACTTCCAATGGATGGAATACTTGGAGACCCTAATGAAAGAGGGACAGGAGGGGCATCTCCAATGGAGACATTCTTCCCCTTTCTTTGCCCCTATCTTGCTACCTTTGATTGAGCCATGAATATTGTAAAAAATAAACAAAAACAACTAAATATATAAAACATATGCACATGCAAACACTAACAACAAACTAAATGCAAAATATAGAGGGACAATGCACTTACCGGATGCTCGAATCTCTTCGAAAGAACTCCCTTTCTCCTTACTCACACTAGCTCTCCTTCTCACTTCACAAATGAAATGGATGACAAAATAAAGAGGAAAAACCACGAGCCCAGCCGTACCTGTCCGTACGGGATACGGCGTATCCGACGGGGTACGGTCGGGATACGGCGTATCCCTTTTCGGATACGCCGTATCCCGACCGTACCCGGTACGGATACGCCGTATCCTTTGAATTGGGGCCGAATTCGGTACGTGCAGGTGTCCGATACGGGGATTCGGGGATTCGAGGGCATTTTAGGAGTATTCGGTGACTTAGGTTCATTGAGATCTGACCGCTCTCGGTTAGACCGATTCCGGTTAGAAACCCGGTTCATTAGGTCCACCGGTCCGGTCACCGATTCCGGTTTTAATAACTATGCTCACACAAATCCAGAAGTAAAAGAGGGGTACATGAAGGCATTGGACAAGTTGGTACCTGACAGGGAGGAGTGTGCTAGATTGCGCCTTGAATTAGGCAAATACTTCAGTTGCACTGCTAACTTTGGTTCTTTCCATGCAATGGAAGACAGGGACAGATTTGATGCTCTCACATGGTGGGAAGCATATGGCGGCATGGGGCTTTTGCCAAAGTTGGCTAAAAAATTTCTCTCACAGGTTGTGAACACTTCTTTTGCAGAGAGGTGTTGGAGCACCTATAGCTTCATACACAATGTGAGAAGAAACAGGCTGAATGAAAACCGAGCTGAAAGCTTGGTTTATGTGCATTACAACTTGAGGTTGTTGAGCCATTACTGTGATCGAGCAAATGAGGATCAATCATACAGAGTCTGGGACAACAACCCAGAGGATGATAATTTGGAGGACAGCACGTTACATCTGGAAGAATTGGAAGCAGAACTTTTTAGGGATGATGATGAAGCATCAGCAGCACCGCCACACACAGGGCCAGTCCCACCATCTACTGGTAGCAGTGCGGGTGTGGGTGCCAGTGCCAGTGCCAGTTCTCGATATCACACTATTGTTCCTTTGCAGATCCAGCCTCCACCTTCTAGTCATGGTCGTGGTACTCCTGAGAGTACTAGAAGACCAACATTTCCTCGTGGCTCGCACAAATTAGACATTTCTCATGGGCGTGGCAAGGGGCCAGCCAGTAGATAAAATAGATTTGTTGTTTACTAGTCTTTTCTAATTGTTGTTGATAGTTGAACAGTTGAAACTTGACTCTTTCATATATTTAATGACAATTTAAGTTTGAAGTTTGAATTTGAAAGGTGAAACTTTGAAGTTGGCATTTATAAGTTTACTGTTTACAAGTCATTATGAATTATGAATATGATGCTACATGAAAGTTATATGGTGATCAATTAATCAATGATGATAAGTGTTATATAATATCAATGATGATAAATGTTATATATTGAATTTTGAAATCAATGAATCAATGATGATAGATGATATATATCAATGATGATAAATGTTATATTGAATTTTGAAATCAATGAATCAATGATGATAAATGTTAGATATTGAAATTTGAAATCAATGATGATAAGTGTTATATATCAATGATGATAAATGTATATTGAATTTTGAAATCAATGAATCAATGATGATAAATGTTAGATATTGAAATTTGAAATCAATGATGATAAATGTTATATATTGAATTTTGAAAGCTTGAAACCTTCAGATTGATGATTTGCAAGACTCAAGAGTCAATATGTTGTATGCTTCCAACTCGTGGGCGTGGTTGATGAAAATTATAACTTCTAGATGATTGATGTTATATGATTCAATCTATGTTTTTATGTTTTTTATGTCTAATTCATCATTCTACATGTTTTTGTTGACATATATGCATCAAAATATAAAAAAAATATATATATATATATATATATATATATATATATATATAAACGCTCCGGACCGGAAGCTTCTAAAAATGGCACTCCCCGCTCCCGCTCCGCGTTCCCGCTCCCGCTCCCAAGTAACCTTGCCCCCGCCATTGGCTCTCCCTACTCTGTGTCTACCACAGGCTCCTCCTGTTCTGCGTCCACCACTCGAACGCAGTCCCCTTCCCCACAGGTGTTCTCTAACCTATGCTCAATATCCCTGTACTTCCTACCTCTGTGGCAGATGTAGGGTTTTTCTTCCGATGACATAGACTACTAGCTCCACAGGCTGAGCCAGATCTATGCTCTGATACCGCTGTAATATTCCTTTTTAGGGATATCTCTAAAACACAGAAAACTCTAACCAGAGATGGACTGGGAGGGCATTTACCCGATATTTCACCCCTGAAAAGAGGATGAGATCTGGAGGCTATCTGGCCCTTTCCAGGCTCTGTCTAAGAGTGTGGGGAAAACACAACAAGTGGTATAGTAATCTAGATGCAAAAAGGGAAGAAATAACAGATTGCAGACATACAATAGCGTATATATAAGGCATGCACAGATACTCAAGAAATAAGAGAACGCTGAGCCATTTTATTAATCTGATAAATACAGAGGAGTAGAATAGGTGATCAAGTGATAGCATTTAAATCTTGCACAAGGTAAGTTAAGATCTATTCTCAGCATGCTGCATGGAATGACTGTGTTTCAGATCTGCGTCCAGCTGCTGAAAAATGGTTATGCCACTGCCCAGCAATATCTCGTTGCAGATCTGTGCTTTCCTCCCAATGATCCAGCCGCCTCTGTCTTTCATCTTCAATATTATGCTCTCCCGCTGATTCAGAAATCCTCAATAGACTAAGTTCCTTCACGAATACCCACTGGAGATTTCCCCAATACGGAATGCGTCCTCCACCCAGGACTGCGCAGTCAATAAACGCGCTGTTCCTCCACAGCTATACCATTGTAGTCAATAGATGCGCTGCTCCTCTACCAATATATCGGATCGATCTTTCTATAAAGATACTGACGGGACTACCTCACCCGAGCAGGCACTCGAAGTCCCCTGGGGCTGAGGGCGAGATCTCCGAACAAAGACACTCAATGCACTAAACAGCGCTGCAGACAGGCTAAACAACGAGTGTGCTCAATAGTTGGAATGACCAGATTCAAATACATAAATTCTCCATGATCCCCGAATGAGGAAATTATCTTCTTTATATAGCGTTCGCTGCTCTCGAATCCTACGGCTGCCTCAACCCACGATACCACGATATTATTCCTTTGCTGCGTGTGTCTCCACCCATGATACCATGGTAATACCCTCTTGCTGTGTGCCCAATTCGACCCTCCTTAATTACCACGTGCGTCTTATTTTAGAGTGATTCGTGGTCCCTTTACTCACGTTTATCCATAAGCTAACTACTTAAAGCAAAATTGACCAAAATCGAATATTCCAATTAGCCATTGCTAATTCGCAATATTACATAAAAAGATTGCACTTGGGCTTGCTCAAGGCATGCTGAAGGTAAATTCAAACCCAAGCAAAAACTCTGGTTGAAAATGCCTCTGCGTGGCTTAGTCTCTACGCTGCCTAGTCCAGAAATGCTGCTACTAGCTGACTTCGGATTGCTGGTTGGGCTGCTTCCTCCACTCAAAAAATTCCTGGCTTTTAACCCCTGGCTCTACTCACCAAACCCACAAAACCCGCGAAGGAATTGGCCAGATGTTGAACCCGGAATTTTGGCCCAATTTCCTCTAGCTCCTCTAGCTGCTGGCTGCGTTAGGATCTCTATTTGAAGCCTCAAACTTGCCCAGAAAATTCTGCCAAATTAATCTTGGCTTCTCAGTAAACCCAGAAAAACCCAGCAAGGGTCCGCCCAAAGCTTGACTTCGCAATTTGGCCCTCTTGGGCTTGGTGCACTATGCTGTTGGGTAAATCGAACCTCTGGATGAATCTGCTGGAAAATTCCTCCAGAGAGCTACCAAAATCCTTGGTAGGAGGTGGCTAACCTCCCCTCCAAATCTCTGCTGAAACTCTGCTACTCTACACACTCCCGGCACCCACATCGAACTGAACTGCATAATCACTGCGCAGTCTACTCTACCTTTGCGTAGTCTTGGAGGGGCTACGCTCTTCCTATTGTTGTTGCTGTGTAGTTCCCTCACCAAGATGCAAAACTCCTCTCCTGAGCGGGCACTCGAAGTCACCCGAGGTAGAGGTTGAGATCTCCGCTTGAAGATCTCGTGTGCTAAACAACATTGCAGACATGGCTTTCTAGCTCAAGCTTGTTTCAGTCAAAATGACCAAGAGACTTAAGATGAATGAATGAATGCCAAATGAGCCTTCCTTTCTTCCTTTTATCCATTGAGGCCCAACGTATGCCTTGGGTCTCACCATGGCCTGAGTTGCCTCTCCTTGGCCAATCACGTGTTGCCTTCCTCTAGCCAATCCCACACTGTCCTTTTCGTGCCTCTTCTACATTGCCACCTAAGGCCAATTTGACCCCACCACTAGAGCCGCAATTTTCCCTTAGGGACTTGTTGTAGCGGCTACAACACCCTCCAAAAATTTCACCCTCTAAGATTTTTTGAGCCCCCGAGCATCGAAAAGCGAAGTCAAAACCCGAAGTTCAAATCTTTTCAAGAGCCTTAAGTCGCTAAGTCGCAGAATAGGTCTTTTTCTCCAACTAGCGACCTAGCGACCTTGCGACCTATCAGATTGCCAAGTCGTTGAGTCGCATACCACTTTCAACTTTAAACAGTTGCGACCTAGCAACCCTGCGACCCCGCGACCCCCAGGTCGCAAGGTTGCAGGGTTGCGGGGTCGCACATCTCATTAACACGGCTTTTTCGCGACCCAGCGACCTCATTTATTGCCTGCACGCGCGACCCCTTTATAAATAGAAAGGTCGCTAGGTCGCATTTCACTCACGCGACGGAGACAAAAAAAAACGCTTTTGACAGGCCAACTGGAGCGCGATTTTCTCGGGTAAGTTGCCTAATCCTCCTGATGTTTCCATTTTTGCCTTTTGTTACCCCTTTCCCCTTATCTTAGCTCTTTTTAGCCACCAGCTACCCTCCATTTAGATCACCTTTTGAACCTGATTCTTCTTTGAACCTCCAAACCCTGCCATTCTCATGCAAACTTGTAGATGGAGCCAACCAGCCTCCCCTGTGTCAGTCTCTTCCTCTAATGACAACTTCATCTTCAATTTATGGGTTTTCCTCACTGTCTCCCTTTATTAATTTAAGTTAAAATCATGCAAAAGACCGTGCCACTGTCGAAGTCGCCCGCCCAGCCCTAGCGCAACCTCCGACCCCGCGACTGATCGTTAAGTCGCTAAGTCGCAAAGTCGCACCCTGCTTAAAACCGAACTTTTGCGACCTTGTGACTCAGCGACCCAGCGACCGGGTCGCAAGTCGCTAAGTCGCAAGGTCGCATCTCCATGAATGTTTAGACCGTTGCGACTCAGCGACCCTGCGACCTAGTCGCAAGTCTCCAGGTCACAGGGTCGCTCTCCTCTAAAGTTTTAAACCAGCGCGACCCGACGACCCAGGCAATGGGTTGCTGAGTCGCAGTTTCCCCCTTTCTTGACCTTAGTTGGGCAGAGTTAAAAGCAGTGTTTAGCATTCATTAATATGGCATTTGTCTTATCCTGGAATTGTTTTATGAACATGCCAGGGAACCTCGAAGCAGAGTTAGAGTGCATCTCTGTCTCTTCAGCCTCAAGTGACATGGGGCCCCCGGCGGTTCGCAAGAGAAATAAGAGCCCGGAGATAGAGATCCTAGAAAGTGAAGTACTTATGTCTCCTCCCCCTATCTATGGGGACACCGCATGTGTATTCAACAGGGGAGAAAGCATGAGTTGGTATCAAGTATACCAAGAGTTTGCACAACCTGAGTTCCCAGAGGATCTCCTAGACTGGCAGGTATATGTGCAGGTTAAGAGGTCGAAGATTCACTACGCAGGGGCCCACCCATCTATCTTCCCATGCACCGAAATCATTAACTGGATCATACAGAAGATTGAACCCAGGATGTGGGTGATTCGGGATCACGAGGGGAAGGCTTTTGCAAATATAAAAGGCCAGGATGCGGAGTACTATTACGCGCTTCCAGAGCGGGAACAGACGTTCACAGAGGAATGGGCCAATACCCATGCGGTTCCCATAGCAGACACCCTAAGGGGATGGTGGGAAGAATCGGAGAAGTTCAAGGTCAAGAAGGACCAAGAATATCAAGTAGCAGGCCTAAGAAAAGTCTATAAGCTTGTAGCAGCTATGCTTTGTAGGATGTATGGTCGTCCCGATGCCACAACTTTCAGCGGTGCTTGGGTATCTATGATGCACTTTGTTACCGTATACGACACTCGTTTCAATTGGGCCAGCTTACTAATAGGGGCCCTCAAAACCAACATATTTGCAGCACTAGCACCCGAGGAGGGATACTTGTCCGAATTTTACATGGCTTCCTATCTATTGGATGCAGTTTGTGCTAGGTGTCATTTTGACGGATGGGCTCACAACTGGGATCAGGAGCGAGCACGCCCAATTCACAAGGAGTTGCAGGGATTCTGGGACTCCAAATATAAGCAGAATATAGAACCAATCACGCACAATTTCATCCCTGCACTCTATGGGAAATCGTTCGGTCAGGATACCCCATGTATGTCCTGGCGAGCCATGGAAACGATAGTCAAGGTAGCACATTGGTTTCCATTTGGAGAAGGCACCTTCATCCGAGTCTTCGGTTCATTTAAGACTCCCCATGCTCTGCCCCGATTCGTCACTGATAGGATGCTACTTCGGGAAGTATGTTATCAGATGAATTCTGGCTTCTCGAAGGTCCTTACTAAACGCAAGAAGAAGCCATGGCCTACACTGCCGCTCACCATTGGTGCTTATTCGGTCAAGGATTTCAGAGAGGTGGAGGCAGAGGCTGAGCAAATCAGAGGATTTTTCCTGGCGCCTTTGGATTACTAGATATACGATCCTGAAAGAGTAGTCCCTGCTCATTGCAAACAGGCTAAGTTCAAATGGAGCTACCAACATACCGAATGACCAGTTGAAGATGGGGTAAGGAACTGGTACAACAAGGATAGAGAACTCGCCCCGAAAGCATTGACTGATCGGGAGGACCAAGATGATCATACTTTGGAGGAGAGAATCCGCGAGTTGGGAGGTGCCTCGTCTTCCCAAGCCAAGAAGCCCCGAACTAACACATGCTATAGCTCTTCCGCCCAACAGAAAGAAAAGGAAGCAAAAGCTCAGCAAGAAGCTGAAAAGAAGGCGAAAGAGGATGAAGATAAGCGTAAGAAACACCTGAAGGCAGAATAGAGAAAGAAACAGGCGGAGGATGCTCGGAAAAGAAAGGAAGAGCAGGAAGCAAAAGCAGAAGCTGAACGACATCTCAAGAAAGAATTAGATCAGGTGGAGGCTTAATGGAAAAGGAAGGAAGAGCAGGAAACAAAAGCAAAAGTTGAACGGTAGCTCAAGAAAGAATTAGATCAGGTGGAGGCTGAACATAAAAGGAAGGAAGAGCAGGAAACAAAAGTAGAAGTTGAACGAAAAAGGAAGGAAGAAGAGAAAACAAAAGCGGAAGCTGAGCGCAGACAAAAGGCAGAACAGGATAAGGCAGACGCGGAGTGGCTATTGAAAGAAGAAGAAGAACAAAAGAGAAAAGAGGAAGAGGATTGAAGATCAAAAGACGCCGAGACACCTCCTCCAGTAACAGGGGTACAGATAGAGCTGCTGCCCATCGAAGTACCTGCAATTAACACACGTTTTGCACTCTCAGAGCCTGGCACCTCTGAAGGACAGGAGGAGGAAGTGTTCAATCTGACGAGACTCACTTATGATCAATTCACTTTCAAAATCAGGCAGGAAAAAAGGAGATGCCTAGGACGAAACCCTGTCACGCCATTCACGGCCACGACGGAAAAGGATATAGTCCTGGACACTAGGACCAATCTAGTGATGATAGCATCAGCTGACGCTGCTTTTGCCGCCGCCACAGAAGAAAACGTGAGTCGGATGAGCAGGGAAATCCTCTCCCTGCAAAATAGATTGCAAGATTCTGAACAAAGGGAAGCCAGGACAGAGCAAGAAAAGAAAGCACCGAGGGAAGAAATCCAACAACTCCAAGATAAAAACACTCTTAGTAACAAAGTACCACTTACCGTCCAGAGAGAGTTGGTGATGCTGGAAGCCACCATGAGGCAGGTTTACAAGGAGATGTTCACCATAAAGCAAACAGTCACACCTTTACTGAGAGCTCAAGTGGAAACGAAAAAGAGAAACGAGCAACTGAAAGAGGCCTCCACCACCTTGGATAGAATGATTGAATGGACAAGCAGATATCCGCAGGCTCCAGAAAATTTGCCCAAGAAAGATTGGATTCACACTCAGAACGACAAGGTCCAAATTCACATAAAGGTGCAATCCAAGGAGACGTTATTTAAAGACCTAGAGAAGGTGATGACCGCCTATGAGCATTTGATCAGTGGCATTGACTTGATGGCTGAGTTGCACCATATTCCCTCTCTAGGTACATTGGGCGAAGACATGACATGGGAACAAGTAAACCAGGAAATTCAGGCATTCTTGCAACCTATTAGACAAGCCGCCGCTACACCTGATCTTCCGACATCGCAGGAGAACTTGGTTATGTTCGTCGTGACGCCAGTTTGGATTTACACCAAACTGGCTTCCTTATTCAACTAGGTCATAATCAAAAGAGAAACTCTGATCTTGAATGCCCTAGAATGCCTACACAGGTTAAGGGAAGATACTCCTCTGATCTCCCCGGTTGCTGCAGACTATCGTGCATGGCAAAATTTCCTCAAAGAACAATAAGTGGATGTTCCCGACCTCGTAATCACTCACACGCTCCCATGATCAGATCGTATGGTACAGCCTACAGGAAGGGTTGCAGGTCGCATCTTACATGGCCAGGTCACAGGTTGCAGGTCACACCTTCCATCCAGGTCGCAAAGCATACCAACAATCGAGAAGGCGAAGAGTCAAGACACCTAAGGGTCACTTTTGTCTTATATATACTCCCTTTGGGGACTTGTAAGGAGATCTTTTTTTTTGGACGCTTAAGGAGAGAAGAGAGTTGTAAAGCATTGAACAACCCTTTATGAATGAATACAAGCATTTGTTTTAAATCCACTATTGGATTCGATGAGAATCAATGTGTTGATACTATGAGTATTTTTCGTATATGTCTGATATCTTATGATTAATTGATCTGCGTTTTTTTATTACACTCTTGATGCATTTCAGTTTACTGCATGTGTTATGACGGTATGTTATTTACATAGGAGATGTTTGTAACTTTATTATTGACATCTATCTTATTCACGAAAACGCCCAAGTACGCATAAGTTGTTCTTACCAGGTAGAACTGTTTCTTCTATGGTTTGAATAATCTTACAAACACGACCTTAATGATGTGTTGCTCACAGCATCTCCTTCAGCTGCGTGTTTTCTTTTATATCTTGCTATTTGTAGTGTTTATGCTCATTGACAATCATCGATATTTATCTTGTATCATTCGATAACCGTATACCTATAACTCTGCAGGGCTCATTTGCATCCAGGAGAAGAAGTATTCAGCGGTAGCCGGACCCACACCTCGGACGAGATCGCTATCACAAACAATTCAGAGTCTAATTGGGACTTTTTGCCAGGGAGATCCCCTACTATTGATTGGACATATTTTCCCGTCAACAGGACTTTAGGAAAAGACTTTATTCGGCTTAATTATTAGTTGTGGGTCCCATACCCACTTTATTTCCGCCCAACATTAGGAAATACCAAAATAAATCAAAATTAATATTCCAATTAGCTGACTGCTAATTTGGAATATTACAGTGCTCCTCGCCAAAAATTGCTTGTCCTCAAGCATTGCCTGAATAGGCATCCTCTCTAGCTGACGCTTCCCCACGGTCACTGCAAAATTTACCAGGGTCCCAGATGCGCCACTGAATCATCCTTGATCTCTACATCGCCCTGATATGAAGGGATCCCTCAATACCAGAATCCCAAGCCATCCTGTCCAACATGAAGATCCCCCTGCTCCGCTCACCATCCTGCCAAGCATAAGTAAAAGAAGCCCTCTGCATACCATCAATGAGTAGGGAATCATGATGATATGGCACAGTGCCCCGCTCCTCATGAAGTTTCCCTACCAAGTAGTCCATCCCATGCACTCCAAGAGTAGACCCTCAAAGATACCACCTAATCCCTACAAAGATAGTGTCTTTCTCACGTGAGCTTCTTCGTATATCATGTTGCTAGCCCACCTTCCAAGCTACTGAGGTTCCCCATGCCATCGGGGAATCACTAAAGACCAATGGAAGATCTGCATGATCTCCCCCTATGGTAGCCAGCTCATCCCTAACGGGTATTTAGCTGTAAAGAGTGGTGATGATCAACCCCCTGTCGAACTCAAAGTGGTGCCACCATGCTAATGCTGCGCTACTCTAATTATGGCATACTCCCCACGGTGTGTAGATCGGATCCTCCTCTCCTGAGGCCTAGTGGCGGAAGTTCGGTGAGAGCCAAGTTCATCCTACCTAGGCATCACCGTGATGCCAATATCTACCCCTCCACATCTAACTCCAATCCTATGCAGCAACAGAGAAAGTCGACCTCGCCATCTGATTGAGGCCTCTGAGTACCCCCATGTGGCAACCCAATAATGAGCTAGATCACTCTCTGTCCTGACTCCGACCATCACAAGACAGAATGGTCTATCAATCAGTTGAATCTCTGCCTCCCATAGTCGGACTTGCTGCACCATAGCTCTGACAACTGCAGGAATCCCTTCGTGCCTCATCTCTAGTCCCTGCATGTCGCTGATATAGAGGATCCATATATCATGGGCAAATCGGATGCATGCTAACCTGCCTTGTGCCGCCACTATGTAGTACCGATGACTACTGGAAGCCACATGTGACAAATAGCCACCCCCTGAATTCAACCAATAGATGGATATGTGATACTCGCAATCGACTCAAGGTATGTGGATCCCTCTTGTTCCTGCCAACCATCTCCACTGGATTTGCTATCCACCCTCTCAATAATGTGCCGATACATTGTCTCGAGCCCCAGACACATACTGGGATGCTACCTCAGCTGTACCCAATATCATCTGCTCATGCATGGTCTCGACATTCCTTGAGAAAAGAGTGACGCATGTCTCCCTTGTGACCCGCTCCCCAGGCGTAGGCTCAGTGATGACTGATATGCCACCCCTGCAGATGATCATCTCATCCCCAACCTGTTTTTGTCAACTAGTACATCGACCCAATGCCACTACTGAGAAGTCTCTCCCCTAGTGTGCTGAGTGTCATCCAAAAGTCTTGGGTGAGCCTTGCGTACCTTGCTGCTAATGCCGAGAGTGCCAAAGGACAACAACAAAATCGACTGTGCCTGTGAGTGATGTAGAATAGGGTTAGGCGTGTGAGTCACCGTCAAGCATCGCTCATTTGTCTCCCCATCGATCTTGTGTGAACTATCCCCATAGATATGCCAGTGTCTCCGTCCATGAGTCTCCCTGGAGGCAATACTCTAATACTCCGCTGTGCAGCACCATACACCCCCGCATACCACTGATCATCCTTGTACTCCTTGACATGCCACTGCACACTGCGACATACCCTTGTACACTGCTGGATACCCCCTGTTATTGCTATACCACCCTGTACCATCCCGTGCCTTGTTTGTGTCAAGGCACCAGTCACTCCTCGCGTGTACTCAATGTGATGTAAGACACTCCTACTCCACAATGCAGTCCCACACACTACGGTACACCACCATGCATTTCCATGTCCACTGGTAGCCTACTGCTCAATGCTAGATGCTCCCACACATCCTTGGATGTGATGGCGTAGAGTTGTCTCTACATGTCGGACAACCCCCAATCTATATTATCACCTCCACCGTCGCATCACTACACTCGCCGTTGAATGGATCATCACTCCAAACCCTCCCTAAGGGGTTTGAGAAGTGAATCTCCCTATTGTCAGTAGTGATGCCACCATTGCTCTGCTCCGCTACGACCTCTGTGCCCCACGCGAAGGTGAAGAATCCTTGGCTCCATACAAGGCACCATCCGGTGGCCTGCCAATGCCACCTCCTCCGACAAGCTCGTGCCAAAGTATGTTGATCACCCCGTGACCCTGCGTACAAATGTTGTACCAAGACAACCCAAGGAGTCTGCCCATAAACTGGTTGGCCACTGGAGCTAACTGAAACTCCCCTGACGAATGTGCATGCTCAACTGCTAGGCTAACTGTAGCCTCCAAGACATAGTCAACCAGCTTGCCTGGGAAATGATAGGTAGTCCTACTCGGATCCCAATGCCAGTCTGGGGTTCTTGTATTCCCAATGCTTGGAAACTCCTGTTGAAGTACACCCGGGTCCACCATCTCCATAACCCACTCCACAATGTACCAACTCAAAATCTCTCGCCATCCAACCTCAACATGCGGATGCTGCACCCTGTGCAACTCTAATCGTCTCATCTCACTATCCAGGTTAACATATGAAATCTGATTAGGTGGCTTCGTCTCTCTCCAACGGGAAGAGGTGACCCAACATCGCTGCTAGCCCCATTTATGTATGCCTGAAGGGGATTGCTCTAACACTCCAATGTGCCCTCTAGCTGTACCATTAGGGAATCCAATCGTTCCCCAATGTGGGCCAACTTGGCCGCTGACTCTGCACAAACCACTCATGCCCTCTAGTTCCTCGTTCTGCAACAAAGTAGCCTCTCGTATTGATGTGGCCTTCCCTTACAAAGCTAAAGGGTCGGCCTGAAGCTGATGACACTGTTGTGTGAGACCATCGTCCAATACCTCTGTATCTCCTAGCGCCTCATCAAGGGCTAGCCCAAAGGGTGGCTGCACACCCTCCTCCATAGACACTCCAACACGCAAGACATGCATTGCTCACTAGTCAGTTGCATGTGATTGTCATTCGACAATTCTGTCATAGACCTGGAGGCCTTTGTACCTATTGGCTCCTCATCAATGGTGGAGCTGTCTCCCTACACCTCAACAACCTGTGATGAGTTGCTATCATTAGAGAACTCAGTCTCAACCCCAGACACCCCATCAATGGATACCTCAACAATGGCTGGTGTCTCATCAACGAGTGTATGCTTAGCTGTCTCTTTGCCAACCATGGCCCCTTCAACTACTCTTTCATCTTTTTCCTTAATCCGACTCACCATCCCTGCATAATTCCACGGAATTCCCCCTGATTTGTGCATGTCTCTTAGTTCACGAAACTCCCAAAAAGAGAGGGACGGTTGAATGTCATGTACCAATGATTGGTATGCCCGCCAATTTGTTGCCAATAACTCCACATCAGTTGCAATAATGTATTGCCATCTTGATGTATTATCCACCATTCTGGGCATAGCAGATTTGTTGTATAATTGAGAATGGTCCTGATTCCCAATTGTTGCATGAATCAATTTCTTCCCCGCATTAACCATCATTTCTCGCACCCCGATCACCTCATTCAAGATTATTGCCCTGGCGTCTGAGTTTAACCTTTCTTGGGATCCCATGATTTCTTAGTTTTTTATTTTGGTCTTGTCATGGAATGAAGGGTTTCCCACAAGTTGAGCCAAGATTAAGCTCTGATACCACTGTAATATCCCCAAATGGAAAAATGACAGTAATACAAGCAATAATAAACTAAAATTACAGCAATAAGGAAAACACCATTAAAACACAAAATTTTGGATCCAAAATCATTGTTGAGCCATTTTATTAATATGCTCGGAAAGAGTACAAATGAGGTGCTGAAAAGATTGCACCTGGGGTGGTAGGTTGAAGGACAACTCAAACCCAAGCAAAAATTATGGCTGAAAGTGCCTTTGCGTGGCTTAGTCTCTGCGCTGCCTAGCCTAGAAATGCTGCTGCTGGTTGACTGCAGATTGTTGGTTGGGCTACTTCCTCTGCTCAGAAAATTCCGAGCTTTTAACACCAGACTCTACTTACCAAACCCACAAAAACTCACGAAGGAATTGGCCGGATGTTGACCCCAGAATTTCGGCCCAATTTTCTCTATCTCCTCTAATTGCTAGCTGCGTTAGGATCTCTATTTGAAGCCTCAAACCTGCCCAGAAAATTCTGCTAAATCAATCTTGGCTTCTCCTCAATAAACCCAGAAAAACTCAGAGAGGGTTCGTCCAAAGCTTGACTTTGGAATTTGGCCCTCTTGGGCTTGGCTCACTACGCTACTGGGTAAATCAAACCTCCGGATGAATCTGATGGAAAATTCCTCCGAAAAGCTAGCAAAATCCCTGGTAAGAGGTGTCTAACCTCCCTCCAAATCTCTTACTGAAACTCTGCTTCTCTCCACACTCCGACACCCACACCGAATTGAACTGCGCAATCTACTCTACCTCTGCGCAGTCCTGAAGGGGCTACGCTCTTCTTGTTGCTGCTGCTATGTAATTCCCTCACCAAGATGCAGAACTCCTTTCCTGAGCGGGCACTCGAAGTCCCCCGAGGTAGAGGTTGAGATCTTCGCTTGAAGATCTCTTGTGCTAAACAACATTGCAGACTTGGCTCTCCGGCTCAAGTGTGCTCCAGTCAAAATGACCAAGAGAAATAAGATGAATGAATGAATGCCATATGAGCCTTCCCTTCTTCCTTTTATCCATTGAGGCCCAACATATGCCTTGGGTCCCACCTTGGCCTACGCTGCCTCTCCTTGGCCAATCATGTGTTGCCTTCCTCTAGCCAATCCCACGCTGTCCTTTTCGTGCCTCATCTATGCTGCTACCTAAGGCCAATTCGACCCCACCACTAGAGCCACAATTTTCCCTTAGGGGCATTAGGAAAAGACTTTATTTGGCTTAATTATTAGTTGTGGGTCCCCTACCCACTTTATTTGTGCCCAACTTTAGGAAATGCCAAAATTAATCAAAATTAATATTCCAATTAGTTGACTATTAATTTGGAATATTACATGACTGTACTGAGGTATCACTAAGATTTATTATTTGTAGGAGCATCGTGACTTAAGGTAATATGAGTTGTAATATACACTTCTGCAACCTTATCTCTGTACTAAGGTCAATGTGATACCACCAAACTGAAATGGCACCCTTCCCACCGAACTGTGAAGGATCTTTCACTGTGATAATTTTGAATTGTAATGGCATCCTTTTCATGTGATTGCACCACACCCATATTACTGCAATTTCACCAAAATAATCACTGCACCGAGACTGTAGTTGAACTGTGATTATACCACTGAAGATGTTCACTGTAATAGGGATTGCACTGAGATCTTATTGTCACACTAAGCCTTATCATTGTAGTTATATCCTTAACTTGGACCGAATCATCATTATTGTAAATGCACCTTTATTACTTCCTCTCCTCACTGTTGTGGTACCAAAATAATGTTATAAGAGATCATCTATGTTTCATTTTATGAGATATCCATACTTCCTCTAGAGATTATAACGAGCCTCTTTGCTGATACATATGGAACCCTTTTAAAGTTAGTCCATCAAGATGCCTTTGAATCCTTCTGACTTGATCTCACTGATCTTCAAACTACCTTTGATCATGACCATAGCTCTGGTACCATGTTAGAGAAATTAAGGAGTTGGCAGTTAATCAATTTCTCTTATTATGACATTATCTTGTGATGTTTTGTTATTTTCGTTTGTTCTTTCAATTTATCTTTTCTTCTCATCAAGAGTAATGTCAATGCATAAATAGAAGAAGACACAAAATGTAGCCACACTGCCAAGGAAAAACCCCACTCTTTGGGGAAAACCCAATCAAAGTTCTTCCTTCAGTAGATTTAAGATGAGACGACCAAGACCCTTAGACTCTAGACCTCCTCCATCAAGTCATCCCTTCACTGTGTTAGTATCGGGACCTCCTTACACCGAGATCTCCTTTGCTTGCACCGAAACTTCATCCTTATCAAGACATTGAAATCTTCTTCCTGAGGTAGCCCTGAGATCCATCTTCTTTGTGATCACCATTATTGTAGCTCCAAGTTTTGTAGCGCTGAATTTATTTACTGATATAGCACCGAGGCATCATGACTGAGATAGCATCATAGCACAAGTTTCATGACATCATGGCACCGAGTATCAAAACAAAGATAGCATCATCATAGCACTGATTTTCATGACTGAGAATAGCACCAAGTTTGTGGTAGATTTGTGTTAACATCGAGACTTGTTTTACTGTAACATCTTGAAACATTAGCATGGAAGTTACCCGAACCTTCATCGCTGCAATAGACCAAAACCCTGTCTTCTTGCAATGGCACCGAATCTGTGATGTAGTTCGAACTGTATCTTTTTCTTGTGATCCAAAGCTTCAGAGATGATCTGAAATTCTGTGGTGAAATGCGAAACCTTAGTTGGGTATATATAGTAGTCTGTCCATAGGAAATGATCCGACATGTGCTTCTTGAAGAGATGTGATACTTGTGTTCGGCCAACTTGAAGATTAATTTGAGGCTGGCTTGAAGTATGTTTATGTATCATTTGAGAGAGGTTGGCTTGAGAGATGTCTTTGAAGGAGGTTCGAGGATGATGACCTTAAAGAATACGACTTGATGGAGGAGCCTTTTGACCAAATAATAAACAACCTATATTGCATGATTTAAAAGCCCAAAACGAGTCAATTTAAATTTGTAATGGCTAACCTAGAAGTCCACAATGGGGACCTTAATCTAAATATGACCCAAGCATGAAACCCATGCTTTAATAAGTCATTTAATAATAATAAATTTTTTATGACAAATATATTAATAATGAAGATCGAACCTAGTTACATTATTCAACAAGCCCTTCCTTCCAGTAGCTTCGATCTAGATCTTCGACCTTGCAGTAGCAAAACGTCAATCTATGTTGCAGTAGCTATTTCGATCTATGCAGCACTTCGACCTATGCAACAACAACACTTCGACCTAGGCAACTTCGACCCTCCTGCAGCTTCGACCTACTGTTCAATAGAACTTTGACCCTGCAATCCAGCAACTTTGATCCTGCAACTGCCCAGTAACTTTGCAGAAAAGAGAGAGAGAGAGAGAGAGTCCAAAAACTTCGATCCTGCACCTTTCCTTCTTCCTCTTGCACTTCACACTTTTTACTGCACTGCTTCTTATGTGAATCGAACTTGTTGAGTGGATGAGCAAATAAATCGAACTGCACTTGTATATATAGGCTTCTTGTGGGTCGACTTGCTTCCTTTCAGACCCTCTTGGTGTGGAGGTGACAAAATTCATTTTTTACTCAAAAATAATTCTTTTTACATGATTCAAAAGCCCAAAAAGGGTCTCATAAAATGTGCAATGACTCTAATGACTCAATATAAATCCTAGGAGTCCACAATGGGGACTTTGACTAATAAAAGATGACCCAAGCATGAAACCCATGCTTTAATAAGTCATTGTCACAATAATAAAAATTTTCTTTTGTTATTCTTTTGATAAGTACATTACGTAATGACTCAAATACATTAATGAAAACGGAACCTAGTTACATTCTTCAACTCCTGGCAATTGGAGCAAATGTGTTTTCATAGTCCACTCACTCTTTTTGGGAGAACCCTCTTGCCACGAATCTCGCTTTGTAATTGTCTATGCTTCCATCAACTGCATACTTGATCTTGTATATCCACTTGGAAGTCACCACTTACTATCCCTAAAGTCTCGAAACAACTTCCCACGCCATTTTTCATGATAGATTGGTATTCCTCCAACATTGCATCCTTCCAAACTTGTTGGCTAGCTTCCTCTTCATAGCTAGATGGTTCAAAATCAATGATGTGACTCAATAGTGTTGCATATTCTGAGTACTTCTTAGGATGTTTGGTTTCTTAGAAAGTGACACAAGGAGCTGCATGCCCCTCTGCATACTGCAATGTTTTTCGAAGCCATGTTGGCCTCTTCTTGGATTCTAGAACAATGACCCTAGGTGTGTCCATAGGTTCATTAGGCCGTTCTGGCTTTTCTTGATGATCTAGAGGATGTTTGACAAGTACATAAGGCTTTGTATCTACATCCTTGGGAGCTTCATGCTCTTCATCATTATCAATATCCACGTGAGATTCTTTAGATTTCCATAAGGAAACATCCTCATCAAATGTAATGTCCCGACTGACCTCAACTTGCTGCTGTCCTGGAACATAAATTATGTAAGCTTTGATGTCTCACTATATCCAACAAACACTTCCTTCTTTCTAGAAGGCTCTAACTTCGTCCTCGTCTCTTTGGGAACATGAATGTAAACAGGACAACCAAAGATCCTTAAATAACTGACCTTTGGTTTCTCACTCGTGAAGGCCTCTTCAGGAGTCTTATTCCCCAAGAGTTGATGGGGACTTCTGTTTTGAACATAAACTGTTGTCTTGGATGCCTCTCCCCATAAGAACATGGGTAAGTCCTGATCATGAATCATTGACTTAGTAGCTTCCATAATGTATCTATTCTTCCTTTTAGCTATCCCATTTTGTTGAGGGTTGTAAGGTACTATCAACTCTCTTTTAATCCTAGCTTTCTTACAAAAGACAATGAGTTCCTTGGAGGTTGAAACCTGCTGAAGACCTCATCCTTGGTTTTCAAGAAGTAAATCCATGTCTTTCGGGAG
The DNA here is from genome assembly GCA_034641835.2 of Pinus albicaulis. Classification (NCBI taxonomy): domain Eukaryota; kingdom Viridiplantae; phylum Streptophyta; class Pinopsida; order Pinales; family Pinaceae; genus Pinus; species Pinus albicaulis. The sequence continues at coordinate 847,734,863 of CM076579.1, forward strand.
AAGTAATCAATGAAAGTCACGTAGTACAAAAAATCACCCAAGGATGACACTAACATTGGTCCACATACATCTAAATGTATTAGATCCAAAATTCCTTTGGAAATGCTATCACTACTTGGAAACGCTCCTTTGACATTCTTGTTAAGTGCCCAACCTTTGCAAACTCCATGCTCTACCTAGAATTCTGAAACACCTGTAACCATCTTCCTCAATGTTGGTAAAGCCTTGTAGTGAATGTGACCAAATCATCAGTGCCATAATTCACATAGATCAATGTTATCATGTACCAATGCTTGAATTGATTGTCCTAGGAGTCTGTACAAGCCTCCCTCTCGAGCACCAATCACCTTGGCAAAATCTATGCTAGAGCCTTTATTCCATACAAGAACTTGTCCATCAACAAAAGCAACTCTGTACCCTTTGTCTTCCAAGGATGAAATAGAGATCAAATTCTTCTTTAAACCAGGCACGTAAAGCACATCATTTATAAAAATGTTACCTCTCAATTCCAACTAGAAATATGTTGAGCCAACGCCTTTGACTGCACACTTGGCATTGTCACGAAGTTCCACCTTTTGTGTTGACATCTTTTCCACCAATTCTGTGAGACTATCATAGTTTCCTGTCGTGTTTGGAGACACCACTGTCCACAAACCAAATATCATTGTGATCTGCAATAGAACTTGTATGTGATATTCCCACTTAGCATTATTCCTAAATGAAATATCAATTTCGGCCATTTTGTCTTAATTCATGTTTGCACTTAGGAAATGAGGGTTTAGAGGCCCCATGTGTATTTTTGATTATAGTCAGCTCGAACATTAGAGTTGAACGGGAAATATTGCGGCTCTAGTGAAGTGTGGGGGCCACCCATAGAGAAATACGACCCACATGAGGAGTACACACTCATTGGTGTGAGATTGGTGGGGAGAAATAGAGTTGGGCCCACATGGGCATTTTGGAGGCTCTTTGACAAAAAGGAAGGGAAGGCACTCATTTCATCATTCATGATCATTTGCAAAATTATCTTTGACATAGCACGCTTGAGCTTAAGCCAAGTTTGCAAGTGTTGTTCAACACACGAGTGTTTCAGAGCAGAAACCTCAACCCTTTCTTTGGTGGACTTTGAGTGCCGGAAACCTCAATTCCATTTCATACCAGCAGCAGGGAACTCGAGTTTGTGGAGGGGTTCAGCAGTAGCAGCGCAGTGACTGTGCAATCCTTGGAGGAGAGAAGGGAGTTTGGGCCTAAAACTTGAGGAGTCGTCCGGGGAAGTGTTTTGAGGGAGATTGCAGTCATTTTTAGGATTATTTTCAGCAGGATTGACTGGTTGGTCGAATTACCCAGCAGTAGAGTCATTGAGGGAAAAGAGGGTCGAATTTCCAAGATCAACCATTGGTCAATTCCTTCGTGGGTTATTCTGGGTATTTGGTGGAGAGGCCGACATTAATTTGGCAGAATTTTCTGGGCAGATTTGAGGGTTAAAACAGGGATCCTAACTCAGCCAACAGCTAGAGGAGCTAGGAGAAATTGAGCCGAAATTCCGGGGTCAGCATTTGGCCAAACACTTTTTGAGTTTTGGTGGGTTATTGGAGGAGAGACCAGGGTTAATTTCCTGGAATTTTCTGAGCATCAGAAGAGGGTCAAATCAACAATTCTTTACAACCAGCGATTTAGTTCTAGGTGATCAACCCAAAGCCATAAAGGGGACAACTACGCAGCAAATGGGGCACTTGCTTTCATCACTTTGGCTTTTCTAGCTTGCCTTGGGCAAGCCCAGGTGCACACTTTCCAAATATCAGATTGTAACCCATGATTTTATAATAAAATGGCTTAGAAAAGTGTAGTGTTTGGCTCTATATTGGGTGTCTGATTTGTGTGCAAATTTTATGTGTATTTTTGCTATGTTTGCTTTGTGTATCATTGTATATTTCTGTTAGGAATATTACACTGTAAGAACAAAAAGGAAGAAATAATTTGTATCATAACCATTATCATTCCTTGACTTCTTTTGATGTGGATGTTCATCAATGTCTGTTGTTAAAGCATGTTGCTTTCCCTTCCTCTTCTTATCATCTGTCCCTTCAAGACACTGTTTATAGTGATCAAACTTGTGGCAACAAAAGCATTGAATCTGACATATCCTTCTTTCCTTGATTTTGAGCAAGAGTAGGTCTTCTACCTGAATTCCTTCTTTGAAACTTTCCAAAATTCATTCTTCTACTTTTACCATTCTTAGAATGAGCTATAAATGCTTGGGAATCACCATCTTGAGGCCTTTGAATCTTCCATTTCGATACTATTCTAGATTCCTCGAGTACAGGAGGTCCATAGTTGCTCAAAACTTGGAATTTTTGTTCTGCCACAAATATTAGATGCAAATGAATTCCATGAATCAGGTAATCTATTAAGAGTTGTAGTCATAAGTTCTAATTCATCAATGCTTTCTCCAGTAGCCTGAAGTTGATCTCTCAATTGAGAGATCCTCATGAAGTAGGAGGCCATTGTATCTTCCCTAGTCATCTGAACGTCATGAAGTTGGTTCCTCAAGGTCATTTTCTGATCAATGTTGTTGATGGCATACATCCCACTAGGGCATCATACATCTGCCTCGAATTTTGTAGCCCTAAAACATATGGAATCAAGTGGTCTTTGATGGATTCAACAAGAATCCTCTTAACTGTGATTTCAGTCTTCTTGTGCTTGACCTTTCTCTCAGCATCCTCAGGTTCAACAACCCTGCCTTTAACGTATTCCATAACATCATTCTTTTCAAGAATGAGATTAATTCTTGCCTTCCAAGCCCTAAAATTTGCAGCACTTCCCACTTATTTTTTTCCTTAATAGAGGGAGTCATCTGTTTAAAGATTTTGTTACAGATAAATTGCAGAAGTAGGTATCTTCAAGAGTGATCTCAATGCCCTTTCCTTCACCAAACCTTTGATACCATGTTGATTTTTCAAGTGCAATATAAACAAGCACAGTTTTCTGCTACAAATAATTACTTCCAATGATATTGTTCTTACTTTAGCACATTCCAGATCATTAAGCAATTATACTTCAGAAAATTTCGACCATAAATGCAGTAGAGATCACAGTAAAATAAGCGGCACAAGAGACCAAAATTTTACCCTCGGAAAACCCAACAATCTTTTCTTTGGAGAAATTGTTCAATTCAACAAATGTACAATCGGATTTTTCCCAGTCAAACTTGGTCAGACCACAAAAAACTTCACAGGTCAAACCTGGTAAACAGAGAGATTTTTGTCCTTCTGCAACAATCAATCAACTCTGGTCAAACAGGACGAAATTAAACCTCTGCAACTGCCTCAGAAATTTGGTCAACCTATAGTCAACCTACCCAGAAAAGGTTCAGTTAACAATGGTCAAATTGCTCAAAACAGGTTTGGTCAACTGCCTAGACTTTTAGTCAACTGCCTTAGTCAAATTGCAGTCAAACAGATCAGAAGAAGGTTTGGTCAATGCAGGTCAAACAACCCAGAAAAACCTCAGTCAATGCTGGTCAACACGAGTCAAACTTTGTTGTTCTTGTCTTTCTCTCTCTCTCTCTCCCCTTCGCACATGTGGACAAGAATTGATGATCTGAATTGCTTTCCAAATGGGAGAGGTTGAGTGTCAATATATAGAGGTCAAAGTAGGAGGGTTTTGACCAAGGGTCAAACCCATTCGTAAGGTGGGGCTGACCTGTCTCTCTAGAGCCTAGCCTACATGAACTTAAAAATAATATTTTTCTTTCCTTCAATTTTGTTGACTTGAATACCGGCCACAGCTACAAAAATTCAACATAAGTGACATTTCTTTTATCTTTAATTTTCATCTTTTTACTTAAATTCTTAATATTACCATGAATTGAATCGGGATCTAAGTTGCAGGAAACGTAGGGTAGGGGTCCGTTTCCGCCCTGAAAACGAAACAGAAACGCGTTTCCCTGTACCGTATGGCCTGGAAATGTGTTTCTATCCGTACTGGGCCGTTTCTTGTGGGGGAAACGTGCCCAGTACGGAGGGAAACACGTTTCCAGGCCGTACGGGCGTGTTTCCATCGTTTTAACTTAATTTTTTTGTTTTTTTGGGGGGTTCATGTGTTTTATTATTATTTTAATTGTGGAAAGTGTCTTTTGTTGCATCTAGATGGCTCTCTCAACTTATAAAAAGACTCTCGCTTCTAATTATCAAGCCTATGGCCCTAGCATTTATATGCGATTCATGGTAATGTTAAATTTTTAACATTTCCATGAAATGACTCGGGATGTTTGAGAGTGGTTCCGACCTCATTGGATTTCATATGGAGAAAGTAGAATTTTAGATCTCATTCAAAATCCAGCAAACTTATCAGTTTTTCAGGATTTCAGGATTGGGTGATTGCAATGTTACCATCGAATTTTGTCATGTATTAGGGTATGGAACTCGTATTTAATCAAGAGCACCAATCCCTCTATGTACCTTGATGTTAGTGACATTGGCTGTCAAACTCCTCTATCATGACCCTACTAAAAATGTACCCATCACTCAGACAAAACCTTGACTTGACATGCTCATAGTTTTTATTGTACTTGCAGCCTTATATATATAATAAAGGCTGATTTTAAGATTTTGATATATAATAAAGGCTAGTTTTGGATATTTCAATGTTGCTATTTTTATTATGCCTCTGTTATCAATGATAATTCATGAGTAAATGTCTTGTACATGGTTGCTTGGGAGCGGGAGCGCCATTTTCAAAAGCTCCTGGTCCAGAGCTTTTCGAGGAGCGTTTTTTTTTAAATATATATATTTTTTTATATTTTTTATTTTTTGATGCATATATGTCAACAAAAACATGTAGAATGATGAATTAGACATAAAAAACATAAAAAAATAGATTGAATCATATAACATCAATCATCTAGAAGTTATAATCTTCATAAACCACGCCCACAAGTTGGAAACATACAACATATTGACTCTTGAGTCTCGCGAATCATCAATCTGAAGATTTCAAGCTTTCAAAATTGAATATATAACATTTATCATCATTGATATATATCATAATTTATTTATCATCATTGATTCATTGATTTCAAAATTCAATATATAACATTTATCATCATTGATATATAACATTTATCATCATTGATTCATTGATTTCAAATTTCAATATATATCATTTATCATCATTGATTCATTGATTTCAAAATTCAATATATAACATTTATCATCATTGATTCATTGATCACCATATAACTTTCATGAAGCATCATATTCATAATTCATAATGACTTATAAACTTATAAATGCCAACTTCAAAGTTTCACCTTTCAAAATCAAACTTCAAACTTAAATTGTCATTAAATATGAAAGAGTCAAGTTTCAACTGTTCAACAGTTATAAAAGATAAAAACTACTAGAAAATAGAAAAAACTAGTAAACAACAAATCTATTTTATCTATTGGCTGGCCCCTTGCCACGCCCACGAGAAATGTCTAATTTGTGAGAACCACGAGGCAATGGTGGTCTTCTAGTATTCTCAGGAGTACCACGTCCACGACCATGACTAGAAGGCAGAGGGCAACGTGAGGATGTAGGTGGACGCTGAATCTGCAAAGGAACAATAGTTGGATATCAAGCACTGGCACTGGCACCCGCACTGCAACTGGATGGTGGGACTGGCCCTGTGTGTGGTGGTGGCATGGCTGCTGATGCTTCATCATCATCCCTCAAAAGTTCTACTTCCAATTCTTCCATATGTACAGTGTTGTCCTCCAGATTATCATCCTCTAGGTTGTTGTCCCAGACTTTATATGATTGATCCTCATATGCCCGATCACAGTAATGACTCAACAACCTCAAGTTGTAATGCACATAAACCAAGCTTTCAGCTCAGTTTTCATTCAGCGTGTTTCTTCTCACATTATGTATGAAGCTGTAGGTGCTCCAACACCTCTCCGCAGAAGAAGTATTCACAACTTGTGAGAGAACTTTTTTTGCCAACTTTGGCAAAAGTCCCATGCTGCCATATGCTTCCCACCATGTTTGAGCATCAAATCTGTCTTTGTCTTCCATTGCATGGAAAGAACCAAAGTTACCAGTGCAACTGAAGTATCTGTCTAATTGAAGGCGCAATCTAGCACACTCCTCCTTGTCGGGGGCCAACTTGTCTAATGCCTTCATGTACCCCTCTTGTACCTCTAGATCTATGAGAGGTTTGATCCTAACCCCACCTGTGAGGTTTGATCCTAACCCCACCTCCAGGTGCAGGTTGGCCCAACCAAGATGGAGAGTAGTATTTTGGCATAAGGATATATGCCAAGGCATGTAGTGGAACATTGAGTTTATTCCACCATGCACACACACAGTTGTGAATCATTGCATACAAGTTGGGATCACTATCCTTAACAACATCTTTTATTTGGCCCAACATGCTATCCATCTGCTCATAAACCTCCCCATTCACTGGTTTATCTGTATCTGAAAAACGAATCATGTGATAAATGGGCTTGGTGAAGTTCAAAATTTCCCTCACACATGCCGAAAACAAAGGGTCAAGGGCGGTCTCCTCCACATGTTCAAAACCTTGCCTGTCAACTATTGTCGCTGCCATGTCCTTTATTACCTACCAGTGTGGGCTTGATACCATTGCAACCGATTACTCTCTTACCTTCAAAAGGCGCCTGAAGGTGAGGTAATAGCTAGCAAATCTAGTCTTTGCTATCTTCAACAATTCTAATTTGGAGTGAGTACGGAAAAACCCATGGGTATTGCTATGATTTGTAATAAATTTTATCATTTTTTTACCTCTCTTGTACAAATCACCAAGCCATTTGAATTGAGGTTGTTTGTTTTTAATGATATCATGCATCAAAAGGTTCATTGTGTGAACCAAACACCCAGACCAAAATATGTTGGGGTATCTATCCTCAATAATTTCTCCCGCTGCCTTACAGTTAGCAGCATTATCAATGATGACTTGGATGACATTGTATGGCCCAGTATTTTCAATTATTTCAAGTAATGGTTCTGCAATTTAATGCCGATCTTGAATTTGTCTGAATAATCATATGCTGAAAGGAATATTGCGCCACTAACCAACATAGCCAGAACACTTATCAATGGCTTTCCTTTTACATTGGTCCATCCATCAGATACAATGGACACCCCATGCTCATTCCAAGAATTTGTCATTCTAGCCAAAGAATTGTTTATTTTAGCTCTTTCATGATCAAGTCCCATGGTTCTGGCCTTGTCATACCTAGGGCTCCTGTATCCTTTGGGGGCATCATTAATGGTAGAAACTATTTCATGCCAATAAGGTGAGCGAAGAACATTGAATGGCACCCCACATGCATATAGAAACCGGAAATTTTTTGAATCCACATCATTCCTACACCCTTCGTCAAGGAAATCAGATATGGTTCTATGCCTTAAGGAGATGTTTGGTCCAGGTGTGCCTCCATATCCAGTGCCATGGGTGGAAGTTGATAGACTTCTTTGTCCATGATGTGATGGACCTGATGGTGTATAAGAATCAATGAAACCCCTAGATCTTTTAGATCTCTGTAGGGCAGCCTCCTCTTCCTTTCTATATTTCTCTCTCTGTGTTGCTGGCACACTTACACAAATTTTGATTCCTAGATTTTTGTTTCCATCCCCTGGCATTTTCCTACAAAGGTGCCTTCTAGCACGAGTGTATGAACTTGTGTATTCTTTATTGCAATGGGGGCAAAGAAATTTAGTGGTTCCACCACCTTTCCCTCCTTCCTGCCTCTGAACATATTTCCACAAAGGTGTTTGACTTTGCTCTTGTCTAGTTGGGGTATCTGTGGCCTCATGTTCTCCACTCTCCCCTTCCTCCTCAGCATACTCCTCCTCCTCATCAGGATTTTCATCAAATCCACTATAACCCACTTCTTCATCCTCCTCTTCTCTAATGGGCCTCTTTCTTCTACTCTCCAACCCCATTATTACAAAGAAAGGAACCAACATGAAGAAAATCCCTAGCCATATAGCCATGATGTTTCTAGTTTCAAGTTTCAAGTTTCTAGCCTACAAAAAAAATGGAGGAATGCCAAATGGGAATAGGAAATGCAATATAGGAAAAAAACAATTCAATTTTTCACTTTTCAACACACTAGCATACAACATTGAGAAAAAAAAAAAAAGTTTTCATTTTTGAACAACTTAAAAACAATTCCTAGAAAATAAAAACCTAGATTAGAAGACCTACCTCTTTCTTGCAATCCTCCTCTTGCAAACTTGCTCTCTTGCAGCTTGCTCCTTGCTCTCTCCTTAGCACTTCCGCTCTCCAAATCGCTCTCCAACTGTTGCTCCTCTTGCTCTCACTCTCACTCTCACTCTCAAGTTCTCAACTAAAACAATAACAACTAAATGAGGGTGGTGGGCGTTTTATTTACCCAACCCCCATCCCTCCTTCCAAAAAAAAAAATCAAATTTTGACGTCGAGTTTTTTTCTACGCGCTGGGGAGCTTTTTTTTATGTCAGGGAGCGTTCGCTCCCGAACGCTCCTTGAAATGCTCCCAAAAAGACAAGGAGAATTTTTTCAAGCTCAGAAGCACGCTCCCGAAAACGCTCCCCTCAGGAAGCGTTTTCGGGAGTGCGCTTCCGAGCACTCCCAAAGAGCTCCCGAACGGAGCGTATTTTGGAAGCGGGATCGGGGGGGGAGAAGCTTCCCCGCAACCTTGATCTTGTAACTTGTAATAATTTATGCTTTGAATTTATCATGTATGTTTTATGATTTCACATAACATTTCTTAAATGTCATAAATTCTAATATAAATTTAAATTATAACACACACACACACACATATATCGCGTTTCCCCGTTTCCAAAATTTGGGGAGGTTGCGTTTCGTATCGCTTCCCGTTTCGGAAACTCGTTTCCGTTTCCCCGTTTCGTGCAACTTAACTCGGGATGCTTGAGAGTGTTTCTGACCTCATTCAATTGTATATGGAAAAACTAGAATTTAGATCTCACTTAAAATCTAGCGGGCTTAATATTTTTCAGGATTTCATGATTTGGGGGGTTGCAATGTTTCCATTTGATTTTGTCATGTTTGAGGGTATGTGATTGACATTTGATCAACATGAAGCCCTTTATGTACCTTGATGTTGGTGGTATTGATTGTTGAACTTCATTGATATTGGTGGTATTGATTGTTGAACTCCTCTACCATGGCTTTAACAAAAATGTACCCTTCACTCAAAGCAATATATTTGGTTAGGCATGCTAAGCTTTTTCTACCATATTACAAAGTTGAATAGATGAATCTTCATTCAAACCAAAATCATTGGTTAGGCATGTCAAAAATTTTCAGTTTCTACCATATTATAAGGTTGAGCAATACAAGTCTGAAGACTTTGAGCTAGATGATGTTTATGTAGCTCTTTTTGACGATCCCATTTTCTAGTAGTGGTGAATCAATGATGAGTTTGATGAGTGATCATGTTGATCAGTGATTCGTAGTAGGCCAATGGCGCAATAACTTGTAGAATTGTTTTTGGACTCTAGAGGCCACTTAGAGCCTCATTGATAATGTATTTTGTTGTTGATATGTATTGCACTGTGTGCCATTTTGATATATTCACCCTTACATGGTATATAGATGAGCAAACTTTGAAAATTTTGTCTCTAATGGTTTGGAATCATGGTTTGAAATCTTTAAATATATATTTTTCATTAAAAATTAATTATTTTATGTATTTTTTTCATATCCAAGTTATTGAATCCGGTTTGATCTGGTTTGATCTGGTTCCGGTTCGAATTCCAGTTAGATTGGTGGCCGGTTCAAAACCTGGTTCTGGTTTTTAAAGCTATGGTTGAAATGCTTTAATTACATTGGCTAGCTTGTCATGGAAATAAATGGATGTTATGTCAGTCTGATTATTAAGTTCTTGATGAGAAGCTTCTTTCGAGTGTAACTTAGAAGATCGTTAGTATACTTGGTTGGGATGTCACCTGGCATACTATACACAAAATGCAGCCAAGAAATTCAGTGAACTGCGTAATTAAAGCTAATCATCTCTTTTTGCCAAGCTACTCATTTTTTATGAAAGCCTTTACCCGAGTAATACTCATATTGTTGGTAAATTGAAGATTTTTATAAATATTCATGACAGTTCTGTTGTTGAACTGGAACAATGCATTTTAAATTTTTATATAGTAAAATAATTGACAAGACTATTACTTCGTAGGTTTTTCTAACAGTTATCTAGGTTGGAAAATTTGGCATGGCCAATAAATTCATTACTTTTCACTTTACCAAGGTTGTTCCTGTTTCTACTTGACTGAATCCTAATGTTTTTTCTTTTTATTTACTTACTGTCATTGAAGGAAATGACTACAATTAGATGTTATTGCAGGTTTACCCAACATCCATAAGGTCTACAGGATTTGGAGCTGCAAGTTCATTTGCACGAATTGGAGGAGTATTATGCCCTGTTATAGCTGTAGGTTTGGTAAAAGACTGTCGAAGGGCATTAGCTATTTCTTTATTTGAAGTTGTAATTCTGTTGGCAGGGATTGCTGTTTTGTTTCTTCCTATAGAAACCAAAGGACGGGCTCTAAGTGACGTTGTTCATTCTAAATGACATTGTGCTAGTTGAAGTAGAAGCTAGATTACAAAAACATATCTACCTAAAGTATATTTAACTTCACTTAGTTTCGGTGGCAATGTATGTTTACATTGATGTAACCCACAATATGTCACCTTCTAAAAAAATTCCATCGTTCATTTCATTCTATTTATTTTAGCAGCAAGTTTTCTGATCATTGCTTTGTCATGGAAAACTTTTCTATTTCAGAATTTTACTAACAGTTAACTTGAGTTGTGCATCTAGGTTAAATATTTTATTTCCACACATTAATCAATTTTCCACTGAGCTGAGGTGTATGTTGAGATCAACTGCATTTCTTTTTGTCAGCCATGCTCTGTAGATTTGGAATAGACGTGATCCAGATGCAATAGTTCTGTTGTTTTTGAATCCCAGATAATAAAAATTAGCTGAGAAAAAGGACCCTTTGAAGGACAATACTCTAATCTTGAATTTGAGTATATTTCTTGATGGAGAAAAAAGCTTGATTTGATCAGGTTAATGATAAAGCATTTTTGGTTAACAACTTAACAAGTGAGATAATCACATGCTTAAGATGCCATTGATACCATGCATGCTCCACTGATAGCTAGATGGTAAGATACTTTTGTTATGGGATTGATGCCTTAGAGAAAATTGTACTAGCTCAACAACAACGTTAATGGCCAGAGAACAGCTATTGCTGTGTGGGGAAACGGCTACAGCTCTAATACATTGTTGCATTCAGTTACTATGGGATAAAAATAAGATGATACAAGCCAGGAACATTGTGAAGAGAAACATGAATATGTAGAACATTTCTTGGAGATACATATAAAACTTCTATGAGTCTTTGTGATAATAGCTCATGGAATCTAGTTAGAGATATCAATGATATTGATATAATCTCTCTCATGCATAAAATATATAGGAACCTAAATGCAAGAAGGATCCCTTCATAAATATTATTATGAATACCAATATTTAGTACATGGAAACCAAACACATAAACACTTATCCGATAGCCCATCACTTGGTAATCTTTGAATATGTATATTTTCCCATATATGCCAAAGTAATGGAGATGGTTAAGCCTCTTAGGTCACAACTTCTTAACCACTGTTATATTTTAATATAAACTCAACTATCATGCGACTTTCTAACAATTGTATTGCTAATCAACAAATCTACTCGGTATAACCTTAACATTGTAAATGGCTACAATAAAATGCACCTAATTTTTTTTACATTATAATCTTTCTGCTATGACCTGTGACATGTTGTGCTTTAGTCTTACATGCCTGCAAGATTGGTTGGTTGCTTCTTGTGGTTAATCCATATGCATCTTCTATTTGCAGTATCATCTAACCATAAAACATATGGATGCCTTAGCATATTCTCCTCTAAATCATTGATCTTTGACTCAATGTAATAACTGTCAAAGGAATGGCTTACACACAGCCCTTTTCTACCCTCTAGCTGATCACCACGGACATGTATAATAGCAATGATAGTGTGATAGGGTGATAATGGCAGCGATAGTGTGTTCTCTTCTCATTTATTTGCTTGGAGATGTTGATGCTCATCAATGATTTTAAAGTTCCACAAGCCATTGCGGGTGTCTTCTTATCCCCAGCTCCACTCATACCTATGTCACATGACTCGGCCCATAAACCTGCAAGAAGAAACACAAAAGCAAAGATCCTCTTTCTTCCTCCAAAGAAAAGAGGGCCTCCTAGATAGGCTTTATCACAAATCACACCACAATTTATTGTTATAACTTACGCATTAAAAGGGATTTTCTATAAGCATATGAGCTTTAGGCCTTTTAATGAGCATAGTTTTTGGAATTGTTCCATAGATACATATTCCCACATAAATGGCCCTAATTTTACGACTTTTCAGTTCAAGCTTTTTATTTGAGAAGTTTTTTGTCCTAACATATGAATTATGCTCCTTTTTCATCATTGCAAAGTCCTAAAATAAAAACTAATAGGCCCTCTCTCGAGTCCTTTCATCAAAAAGAAGATTTTGTTGTGATATTTGGGGCCTCGAATATGTGCATATATTATTGTGTCTTTGCCATGTTGTCGCTCAGATTATACAGGCACTGCGACAACGACCCAAGTCGGGGCCTGTTACTCTGATCCCTGACCTCTTTGTTCTAGTTGTCTCCCAATAGTAGACTATGGCGGGTAGTCCCTATGGAAATGCGAAGATGAAGGACAAGTTGGAAACCAACAAGTCCGAGAGACACAATTGAATGGCCTAGCTACTTGGTTAATCTTAGCAAGACTTAAAGATTAGATTTGATTTGAATGTGAGACCAATGCTTTATGGAGTCAACTTCTTTCATATTATTAATTAGAGACCAAGTAACCGGATGAATCATCATGGCTTGGATGAATGACTATCCAATATGAAGTGCAAATCCTACAGGCTAAGTGAAATGCAAAATATTGGTTGATTTTAAGTTAAATGCTTCTTCTAAGTGTAACCTTCCCCTTAACTGTGTTGGAACTAGTCTATAGAGTAGGTTGTGAGATGGAAGCTAATGGGAAGCAAATAGAGGCTTGATTAATGATACCTCCCCCTTGCGTTCCAACCACGTGATGCCTCTGACGTTGCTGAGACTGTGGCTCTGACGACTGCAAGCTCACCGTGTTAACTACTAAAGAGGGTTTAAGTTCCTCAAGCTAGATCGAGAAAGGGTGGTCCTAAATGTCTATTAGCCAAGCTTATGCTTGGAGTTAATTTAATTAATGCAACTAGCATAGAATGCTATGCAAAGGTTATGAGTGTTTCTTAAGGTAATATTGTTCAAGTTGTTTAAGTACTTAGTTATGATTGAATCTCAAATTTTATCAACAAATACTTGTTAATGAAACACAATCTTAACCACAAGAAAATGTGCCAAGCTATTAAGTGCCAACAAGATACAAGAGACAATCCAAATGAAATTTGCTCAATTAGACAATCACAATATGTTGTCAGAAAAAGATGCCAAAGATCTACAATACAATTGCATGAGATATATGCTCTTGAAGGGAGATCACCAATATGTCCACATAGATATTTATCCAATGATTATCAACACAAGTTGCAACAATTAGGATATTACGATGCCAATATTCTTAGAGGTCAAGAGAGAAACAATGTGACTTAGATAAATTGACAGGGTACCAAGATTTAATGTACTCTTAAATTATTTCATTTAGGGAAACAAAATCATTAGATCAAGTGCTTTAGACAGTGATCTAGATGTGATCTTATGAAGCTTTAATCAACTCACAACAACAAATATGTTAGGATACAATAGCCAATTATCTTGACAATATGAAATCTTAGATGCTTTTAGGCCTCTTGTGATGAAAATTTTCAGTGTTATATCAGATCTGATCACACTTATGATAGTCAATCAATAATGTGAAATTTGCTTAAACAAAGCTAGCCCAAATCATGCAATTAATTTATGAATATGTTAAGCAAGTTATGAGTTGATTTTATGCCAATTTGGAGTACCTTTTAACACTGTTATGAACCATTCAACTCGTTGAAGTAATGAGAAAAATTTAGGGTTAGAGGTCAAACCCTTAGGCCCTATGCCTAGAAGAATACTGTCCAAAATTGTCCTATGGCTTGAACACTTGCAAACACCAATTCTTGTGCCAAATACCTTTGCAAAATGCACCAAAATTCATTCCAGAGATTAAATGACCAATCATAGATGGAAAGAGGGAAAATGACGGTCAAGATAGGGCAACATTAGGCCCCAGAGGGCCAGTGTTGAAGCAAGGGAGGCTAGAAGGAAGGACGCGGGGGCAGAAAGGCCAAGATAGGAGGATGGAAAGGGAAGGAGAGAAGGTCAAGGCCTAATTAGGGATGCGTCAGGCCTAAAGGAGGAGGACGGGAGGGTTAAGGGAGAGAGGAAGGTTTCCAAAGGAAAACTAAGCCCACGACCTAGGCTAAACAAGTAAGTCGAAGCCTTTAGACCTCATGGCTAGGCCAAGGGAGGGACGTCGAGGCATTAGACGCTTGCGACCAGCAGAATGAGGGAGGTCAAGAGCCTTTAGGGTCCGTGACCAGCCCTCATAGGGCCAAAAACACCCACGACTAAGGGAAAAGGGATGACAATTAGGATTACTACGAAAAGAATGGCCACATTGAGGCTAGGGAGGACGAATGATTGACCTATAGGCCCTAAAAAAATTTCAAACCCTCACCAAAACTAAATTTGCTTTAGATCTTCAAATTTTTTGCAAATTTTTCAATAGTTTGCCCTGCAAAAAAACTTCAGAGACTAGATCTTACCCTCAAGGGCCTATATCTAGCTCTAATCCAGTGTAATATTCCCTTTTTTGGTGTCACCTATGACAGGGCTAGGATGGACTTCCAAAGTTAGGAGCAGATAGGTCACAGTTACATGTTGGTGTCATCAACAAGCCCAAGGGATTTTTGGAGGAGTTTTGAGGAGTTTCTATGTGGTCGGGTGGCATTCGCTTGATATAATCCATCATCCGAGCAACTTGCCTTTCGTTCTGGTGCATTTTGAAAACTTTCAGAAAGTTGAGTTATTTTTGGGCTTACCTCAGTTAATTACGCTCAAGGTGGCATTCCAGGAGGAATACATACATGGTTCTCTACTTGATTGGTAGCCCAGGACGAAAACCCTCTGGTGATTGGTGAGTGTTGGACGGATACCCAACTCTCTTTGAGGAGAGACTTCATTCAGAAGGTCAAGGCCTAATTAGGGATGCGTCAGGCCTAAAGGAGGAGGACGGGAGGGTTAAGGGAGAGAGGAAGGTTTCCAAAGGAAAACTAAGCCCACGACCTAGGCTAAACAAGTAGGCCGAAACCTTTAGACCTCATGGCTAGGCCAAGGGAGGGACGTCGAGGCATTAGACGCTTGCGACCAGGAGAAGGACGGAGGTCAAGAGCCTTTAGGGTCCGTGACCAGCCCTCATAGGGCCAAAAACACCAACGACTAAGGGAAAAGGGATGACAATTAGGATTACTACGAAAAGAATGGCCACATTGAGGCTAGGGAGGACGAATGATTGACCTATAGGCCCTAAAAAAATTTCAAACCCTCGCCAAAACTAAATTTGCTTTAGATCTTCAAATTTTTTGCAAATTTTTCAATAGTTTGCCCTGCAAAAAAACTTCGGAGACTAGATCTTACCTTCAAGGGCCTATATCTAGCTCTAATCCAGTGTAATATTCCCTTTTTTGGTGTCACCTATGACAGGGCTAGGATGGACTTCCAAAGTTAGGAGCAGATAGGTCACAGTTACATGTTGGTGTCATCAACAAGCCCAAGGGATTTTTGGAGGAGTTTTGAGGAGTTTCTATGTGGTCGGGTGGCATTCGCTTGATATAATCCATCATCCGAGCAACTTGCCTTTCGTTCCGGTGCATTTCGAAAACTTTCAGAAAGTTGAGTTATTTTTGGGCTTACTTCAGTTAATTATGCTCAAGGTGGCATTCCAGGAGGAATACATACATGGTTCTCTGCTTGATTGGTAGCCCCAGGACGAAAACCGTCTGGTGATTGGTGAGTGTTGGACGGATACCCAACTCTCTTTGAGGAGACTTCATTCAGAAGGTCAAGGCCTAATTAGGGATGTGTCAGGCCTAAAGGAGGAGGACGGGAGGGTTAAGGGAGAGAGGAAGGTTTCCAAAGGAAAACTAAGCCCACGACCTAGGCTAAACAAGTAGGTCGAAGCCTTTAGACCTCATGGCTAGGCCAAGGGAGGGACGTCGAGGCATTAGACGCTTGCGACCAGGAGAAGGAGGGAGGTCAAGAGCCTTTAGGGTCCGTGACCAACCCTCATAGGGCCAAAAACACCCACGACTAAGGGAAAAGGGATGACAATTAGGATTACCACGAAAAGAATGGCCACATTGAGGCTCGGGAGGACGAATGATTGACCTATAGGCCCTAAAAAAATTTCAAACCCTCGCCAAAACTAAATTTTCTTTAGATCTTCAAATTTTTTGCAAATTTTTCAATAGTTTGCCCTGCAAAAAAATTTCAGAGACTAGATCTTACCCTCAAGGGCCTATATCTAGCTCTAATCCAGTGTAATATTCCCTTTTTTGGTGTCACCTATGACAGGGCTAGGATGGACTTCCAAAGTTAGGAGCAGATAGGTCACAGTTACATGTTGGTGTCATCAACAAGCCCAAGGGATTTTTGGAGGAGTTTTGAGGAGTTTCTATGTGGTCGGGTGGCATTCGCTTGATATAATCCATCATCCGAGCAACTTGCCTTTCGCTCCAGTGCATTTCGAAAACTTTCAGAAAGTTGAGTTATTTTTGGGCTTACCTCAGTTAATTACGCTCAAGGTGGCATTCCAGGAGGAATACATGATAGAACACCTTAGTGTAATAGCTCATTGGAACCAGGACGAGGATACCTACATGATGGGATGGTTGGACACGAGTTTCAGTGACCGGAGGAGACATGGTAGCCAATTTACTCTTTTCTGCATTAAAAAAAAAATTAATAAGAGGGAAAAGTCCTCCATGAATAAAATAATAATAAAATAAGGCTCTAGAAGGATCCAAGAGATCTATAAAAGAAAGGGAGGAGGCTATTGAGGGATATCTTTCGATTAGATCATTTTCTTATGTGAGAGGTTTGAGACATGGTTCTCTACTTGATTGGTAGCCCCAGGACGAAAACCCTCTGGTGATTGGTGAGTGTTGGACGGATACCCAACTCTCTTTGAGGAGACTTCATTCAGAAGTTTCACAGAGCTTCAGAGATATTGGAGTGAGGATCATTCAGATCTTCAACGGGTGCTTCAGTGGATTCAGTGGTAGTTGTTGCTGGAGGGAGAGTGCAACAATTCAGTTTTAGAGGCCAACACAGTGCAACAATTCATATTGATGGTCAGTTCTCCATCTCATCTCTTTTGGGTCAGATGTATTTGTAACCCCAATTA
The DNA here is from genome assembly GCA_034641835.2 of Pinus albicaulis. NCBI lineage: Eukaryota > Viridiplantae > Streptophyta > Pinopsida > Pinales > Pinaceae > Pinus > Pinus albicaulis. Next base: position 847,752,398 of record CM076579.1, read on the forward strand.
TTATTTATAATAAAAATGCTAAGTTTCTTCCTATTCGATGTGTTAATGGATTGCTGTGCTTATGTGTTTTATTTTACATGGAAATCTTTTGTTTATTAATTCGGTAATTTTATGGTAAAACGCTGGACTAGCAAATCTAGGTAAAGTTTGTGAAATATCCCATTTGGGGATATTACAGTGGTATCAGAGCTTCAATCTTGGATCAGCCTACGGGTTTCCAGTTTTCAGTTGCAACTATTATGGTTCAGGATTATTCTGAGAAAAAATCGTGTTGGCCATTCTATACGAATTTTATTATGATAACCGTAGATGGATTCGAAAAATGATAAATTTGGCCAAAATTCTAGAGTTGAGGGCCAACATAGCTATGCAACAGATTATCTTGGAGGCCAACTTTCATCTCAGCTATTTTGGTTAGAAGGGCCTACACAGTCATTTGAGGAGGTTGGCTGGGATCTTGGAGAGCAATGATTGACAGTAGCAACTGCAGTGCCAAAAAACGAAATTGGAAGAGGGCCAAACTACAAAGGATCAGATTTTGAAGGTTGGAATTAGAGGAAACCCTTTCTGGGTTTTTTTGGGTTTTGAGCAAGGATCACCTTCTCAAATTCCTAGAATTTTCTGAGCAGTTTTCAGTGGGTAAATCAGAGGCCGAAGTCAAGCAGTAGTGTAGTCTTGGAGCAGCAGTGCAGTTTCTAGAGGAGCTTGCTATTGGAGCGGTTGAATTTGCTTTCACTCATCACCTGGTGCTTGTAGCTTGCCTTGTGCAAGTCTAGCTAAACCATTGTTACTTCCATATATGTCGTTGAAACAATGAAGTTTTTAAAACAACTCCTAAATCAACATAACAGTGCCTCAGTGGGTTGCGATCTAAACCAAAGACCAAAAAGATTAAACAATGTAGAAGTTAGTTCCTTGAAACAAAACAACAGGCCCTTCTCCAAGGAGGTACATAATTTTCTCCAACAAAGGCGCTCGAGGAATTTACAAAAGGAGAGAGAAGTGGGAAATTGGCTTTATGCACTTGGGATGGACTTAAAGAATGGAAGATCAGAAAATGACTTTCCCATGTTGGAGAGACTAGAATCTTGTCTTTCAAAGATAGAGCAATTTGATTGGAGTTTAAATTGGGCTTTGTAGCCATCTACGCTTGCATTGGTACAAGCCAGATTGTTGGAACATCCAAGTGAGAGAGTCAAGCTTATCGCTGCCTCTTGTTTCAGTGATATTTTGAGGATATCAACACCCTTTCCTCCCTACAATGATGATGTTATGAAGAGAGTTTTCAGGCTGATAGTAGAAACTTTTCAAGATTTTGACAACAATGCAAGCTCTACCTTCGAGATGAAGCTTGAGATTTTAGGGAGTATGGCCATATTCGAGATGTATGTCATCATGTTTGATCTTAAGTGTGATGACTTGATTCTGTAGATGTTCCGATGCTTCTTCAGCACTAGGAGACATCTTTTTGACACCGTCATAACACACATGCAGTCCATCCCGTCGTCATGTATGAGAGACCGTGAGACTAGTTGCCGAGAATTGCAGACCAGGTTATGAGCATTTGGAGGAGAGAGAAGTTGGTCTCACCTGCTGCTTATGAGCTTGCCCAAGGGCTGGTTGAGCAGAATATTAGGATATTCAAGAGACAGTTGACCAGGGAGGTGTTGTTTTAGTTTTGTGGATAAGGCAACAGGTATGAGCTTAGGAGGAAGGGACTTTGCTTCATTTGCAAAGGACCTTGGGGGCCTGATCACTCATGCTTGAGTGATGTAGATGATGTGGCAGAGGCAGAACAAAAGGGCATTCCTTCTGTAAGCCAAGATGATGACTCTTCTTCATATGAGTCCATGGGATCATATGAGGATGCTTTTGGGGAGCAAGAGCATTCATGCAGAGATGATGATAGTAGGCCGGAGACGTATTCCAATGTGCAAGGTGAGCATTCAGGTGACTCTACAAGAGATACTCAGGTTGATGAGTCACTTGTGACGATTCAGCCGAAGCAGCATATGATGGAGCATGAGTCAGTAGAGGAGGATACTACACACATCATGCATGATAGTCCTTTGGGGGAGAGCCGGATGGAGGCTCACATTGAGTCTATGATGGATATGTGGCTAACATTGGGGTCAGCCAGTGAGGAGGAGCAGTGAGATGCACATATACAGAGTACGGTGACAATAGTTGCAGATCCATATCCTTTGGAGATGTTGGAGGTTGATGGGATTGTTCTGTAGGGGGCTAGTGGACAAGCAGGAGCATTACGTTCCCGATCAGGAGAGGGAGGTGCTATTGGAGATGGTGGAGCATCCATCTTTGGGCCGACACATTAATGAGGTGCAGATAGATGCACATGCAGTCAGCAGAGCTCCAGTACTTTCAAGGAGTAGCACTCTCCCGAAGTACATTGATGGGGCTTGCAGCATATCTTGCCCACTTTGGCCCATTATAGAGAGAAGGGCCTTCTTCTGTAGGCAGATCTTGTCGACAGACGAGAGAGAGCATCATGAGTTGATTACGGACTTCCGAAAACACTCCAGGCATGTTCCGTATACAATTGTCACTACATTGGATTCTTCTTCTAGGATAGATTGGCGGGAGATCATGAGTTGGTACTCACTTGATGGTACGATCTTCTTCGTAGGGAGCACAATGGAGCAGGGGCCCTTGGACATAACAGATGCTACGAATTCCAGCGGGCAATGGGGCATAGGTCGTCATTTCTTCAGCATGCCATCCCATTTTCAGGAGAGCAGGATCAACATTGGATTGAGTTAGGACTTGGATTGGAGAGAGGTGATGAGTTGGTACGCAGTTGGTGGGGTAACTTATACAGTTAGAGGTACAACACAACAGGGGTCAAGGAGCATTGATGCTTGTTGGCAGACTTCACCTCATGGGGTATTAGCTATAGCTAGAGGCAGTGCACAATCCAAGCCGCGGGACTTGGGTTATGTTTGGCCATGGCAGCGTTGGGATCCGGGAGGATTGTTTGATGACAGGTCCTGTGAGAGATCAATTTGGGATCTCAACATTGAGGGGTCTATTCTAAGTGGTTTGACACAGGTGCATAACAACACCCAGAGGTTTGTATGAGATCTGGGCATTGGGTCTTAGTTGCATCGGGCCAACAGGGTGGTCCACATATTTGGATCGCTTGAGGGCAAGCAATCTTGGGGCAGAAGGTCTGTAATATTCCGTTTTTTGGTGTCACCTATGACAGGACTAGGATGGACTTCCTGAGTTAGGAGTAGACAGGTCACAAGTACAGGTTGGTGTCATCAATAGGCCCAGGGGATTTTTGGAGGTGTTTTGATGAGTTTCTATGTGGTCAGGTGGCATTTGCTTGATATATTCCATCATCCGAGCAGCTTTCCTTTCGTTCTAGTGCATTCCAACAAATTTCGAAAATTGAGTTATTTTTGGGTTTAACTAAGTTAATTACGCTCAAGGAGGCATTCTGGGAGGAATACATGATAGAACACCTTAGTGTAATAGCTCAGTGAAACTGGGATGAGGATACCTACATGATGGGATGGTTGGAAAAGAGTTTTCATGACTGGAGGAGACGTGGTAGCCGATTTACTCTTTTCTGCATTAAAAATGAATATTTTAATAAGAGGGAAAAGTGCTCCATGAATAAAATAATAATAAAATAAGGCTCTAGAAGGATCCAAGAGATCTATAAAAGAAAGGGAGGAGGCCATTGAGGGATATCTTTGGGTTAGATCATTTTCTTATGTGAGAGGTTTGAGATGTGATTCTCTACTTCATTGGTAGCCTTAGGACGGAAACCCTCGGGTGATTGGTGAGTGTTGGATGGAAACCCAACTCTCTTTGAGGAGACTTCATTCAGAAGTTTCACAGAACTTAAGAGATATTGGAGTGAGGATCATTCAAATCTTCAACGGGTGCTTCAGTGGATTCAGTGGTAGCTGTTGCTAGAGGGATAGTGCAGCAGTTCAGTTTTGGAGGCTAGCGCAATGCAGCAGTTCATATTGATGGCTAGTTCTCCATCTCAACTATTTTGGGTCAGACGTATTTGTAACCCCAGTTATTATTTATAATAAAAATACTGAGATTCTTCCTATTTGATGTGTCAATGGATTGCAATGCTTATGTGTTTTATTTACATGGAAATCTTCTGTTTATTAATTCAGTAATTTTATGGTAAAATGCTGGATTAGCAATATTTAGACAAAATTTGTGAAATATTCCATTTGGGGATATTACATCCAGAAATTCTTCTTAAATATCACCTACACAAATGAATTTACAAGTGCCCAAAACCCCAAACCCAAGTTGCAAAACAAAGGATAGACAATAAAATTTATTTACAAAATTATTATACAAAATTTATTTACAAAATATACAAGTGTACAATGTTTAAAATATATTTTAGGAAATATTTTTTTTTTAAATAAAATTTTGACAATTGCTAGATGTATTTCAAAAAATAAATGTTAAACCACACCCTCAGTAAATTTAGAAAATCACATAAAAAATTCAGAATCCAACCATGGTCAGTCTCTGCCCACGATTTGTGAAATTGGAGCCCAAGCGACGAGGAATCTGCAAACCCTATATATTTTCTTAAGAAGAAATTGTTACAACATACAATGAATCAGATCACCTAAGATAAACCCAAAACCTACCAATAAAATGTTTCTATTATCTACAAACAAAATAACGATTTAAATGATATTTGAAGCACAATATATGAATGCACATACCCAATACGTACCACAAGTCAATAAGACAAAGACACCATGAATTGCACCCCAAAGTCTTGTATTATGATGATCAAAACATTTCCAGAGAAAAACAATGTCTTTATACCAACATTTACAAATTACATCAGACCCAACTCATGAAAAGATAAAAAATAGAAGCACAATGTCTTTTATTTATAGAGAAATTCCTCCAAATGGAAAATAACGGTTAGTTGGTTTGATCCCCGTCAAAATAATTTCGATCGCCAATAAATCTTTGCAGATTTTTTAATCTCCACCATCGAAAATAATTATTTGTGAGGAATTTTCGAATTTTTTATTAAAACTATTTTTTATTAGCTCAAAAATAATTATTTTGAGCTAATTTCTTCAAAAACTTGACTTTGACTTAGCCATCAAGGTCCAAGGGTCCAAATTTTCTTGAAATTTCCAATATTTCCTTGGTGGGGGACTTTCAGAAATTAATTTATTTCAGATCCATGAATTTTTCCATTTGAAGATTTCTCTAACATTTTAATTTTTTTATTCTAATTAATAATTTTTTTGGCTTATAATTTTATTTTATTTTTTCCAAAGAAATTAATTAATTACCTCATGAGGGGATTAATTATTTTTCCACCCTCAAATATTTTAGCCATGGTGTCTAAGTATGAGGGATCATGCACTAAAATATTTTTTTACATAAGATTTTACAAATTCAAGCCTCAAAGGGGAAATACTCGTTTGTTATAGACCCTCAAGACACTTATCCAATTTTGTGACACAATATGATCTAGTAGACCAAGTGATATGTAATAAAATAATTTAGTCAATTAGTGCAAATTATTCCCAAATCACTTTACAATAGACTTAACTAAAACACTAGCATTCACTTAAGACTTCGGCTATAAATTCCACCCTAGCTTTGGGGTGAGGTTGGAGGGAAAAATTCTGTTGATCATCTGTCTTTAGAAACAGAGATGAATTAGTGAGACAAAAAACCCCCTAGGATGAAATTTGTCGCCAAAATCACAGACTTACCTATGTTGTTACATAATAAAACAACTGTACTAGCATCATTTACATTACAACTTTGTAGAACGAGTTTACAAAGACATAAAACATAATTATGGTTGATGATTCTGACTATAAAAAAATTCTTTCAAGTCCTTGGATCCTGCTTCCTTGGAATGTTGAAAAAAATGGGTGCAACATCTGGCTCCATATGGGGACACATTGTTTCAATGGAGTAATGTGAGAATCCAAAATCTTATATCCAAGAAAACAGAAGTCCATCAAATAGATATCCATTCAAAATCAAAATCATCGAGCATAAAGAGAATATTGCTTGGAATAGAAAAGACATACTTTAGCAAACTGAAGTACAAAACATAAATGCATGAAATAAAATTAACTAATGCCATAAATAAAATGATTATGGTTAGATATACTATACAAAAGATGCCCCATGGCATCAAATATTATCTGTGTGGCACAATTTGGAACATCTGCTCACTGACAGGTAAATCAATAGGTTGTTTATCAGATGTCCCTTGTTGAAACTTGACCCTGTTTGGTTGGTGCAGCTTCTCATCATTGTGTTGCATATATCTATCAATATGAAATCTTCTTCTTGTTTTGTTCGGAAGATAGGATGGAAGATGTGATGAAGAAAAGTGATACACCGATTGAATGAATTATGACTCAAAATATGGTGGATGACCTTGTGGCTTAATCTCTTCACCAGTTTCTGGTCTCTTTGGATACTCAACATGTTATCTTCTTTCAACCTCCTTGCATAATCTGACCATACCGCCTGTTACTCTAGGAATAATGGCATATGATAAGTCCATTTAAATAGACCCACCTAAGTCGGCTACAAAATTCCTCGATAGAAGCATTCCCCATACATCTAGCACATCAATAATTACTATATCCATGGTAATGATCTTGTATGGATAATCAGCTAAAGAGACCTATAAATCTTTGACCACACCTAGGACTTCAACCTTTCTAGAATCCATTGAGCAAAGGTCATGATAAGGCCTAGAAATTGTTAAGTTCAATTGATCCATAACCTTTTTAGTCATAACATTCATTGATGCACCAGAATCAAGCATACAATTATGAAGCGAACGAATATTAATATTCAAAGTCAAGAAGAAAGTTTGATGATCTTCATTGGTCATGTAGTAATTTAAATCCTTTAACTTAATCTCTTCATCTTTAGGATTGGTATCAATATTACCCTGTTAAACCATACCCAAATCTTTGAAGAATGATGCTCATTAAGACAAAGTTTTGAAAAGTTCAAGAACTAGGACAAACATATTAATACTATTAATTCTTGTAGCCCAATCTATTTTCAATTTTGACTTATATCTTTCGGATGCAACATGTTGATTCTAACTCTGCTCTTTTCCTTTTCTTTGATAAGTATAACCTTTACTTTTTGCATTTTCCAAAATCTACTCCTGAGATGGATTTTAACCATGTACATATATGTGATAAGATATTTTTTTTCATTGAAGTTATTGATGGTGAAGGGTGAAGGAATCATGTCTGTGCAACGAATTTCCTTGGAAGAACCTTGACCAACATTATTTATCTGTTCATTATCTGCTTCATCCAATATTTTCCTAGCAAGGGCACATTCTCTTTCCTCGTGGAAGCTTTCACATGGTTTGCAAAAAGGATGAGTTGATGAACAACATTGTTGGAAATACTGAGAGGGGGGTGCATCATTATTTCTTTTCAATTGTTAATTTTACTAGTTAGATTACTTATATTTAGAACACAAAATGAACAATGATAGAATAAATACTTTTATTAATTTCTTCTTTACGATAAATCAAGTAAAATATATGTCGGGCTACAACCCTAGATGAAGACACCAATATTCAATCTCCCAGGGTCCAACCTGTATTTGTCAAGCACCAACTTGGACTTCCAAGGCTCCAACCTTGTCAGTTTCGAGGCACCAACCTCAAGGGCTCCAACCCTATATCTGGTACATGCTCCAACCTAGTCTATTGAGGACTCCTATTCTCCAGGGCTCCAACCCTATCTTCCAAGGCACCAACCTTTTCTCTATGAGGCTCCGACCTCTAGGGCTCCAACCCTCAACATCAATTCGTCAAAATAAGTTTGATGTTTGTTCACGACTCCCAATATCGTCTTCAACGAGCCATGCCTATCTTCAACAATGCCTTCTCCAAATTACTTCATTAATGACAACCTTGTCTTCTCGTGAAGGTGTCACCGCTGCTCTTCATGTCACTCAAGCACTTTCTCCAAGATCACCTCATGATGACATCATCAATGCATCATGATCTCCAAGGGTGTCTTCAAGATCAGCTACTGAAAGGTGTCTTCAACAATGCTTTCCCAATAAGATATTTCTCCACAAGCTCTTCAATAGGTGCTCCAAAATGTCTACAATAATTGCTCCAATGGACTAATACAATTAGTCCCTAAATACACCAGATGTTCTTCAAGGCTACTTCAAAATCAATGCTCCTTGAAGAGTACTTTAGGCTTGTTTAAACCCAAGGTCTGCTCCACTATAGTTTCTCAACAAGGTTCTTCAAAATCTACCATGACTTAACAAGGCTTCCAATATCCTCTGTCCAAAACACCTCCAAGGCTCTAAATATTTCATTGCTCCTCCACAGATCGAAGCACCTTCAATATTCTTTATCAATGTTCATTCATTGTTCATCATAGGACTGCAATCCAAGTATAACAACAAGTTTGAGTTGTTCTTCAACAAGGGAAGCAACAAGTTCAGGTCCAACCCTCCTTAATTCTCCACAGATTAGCTATCCAAACTTCTTGTTTCTTCTTCTTCAACTCTTCAAATTATAACCGAAACAGATGTAACTTCACTGAGTTCCAAATAAGGTTATTGTTTTGCACTACAACCCCATTGTTGACTAGGTTCAAAACATTGTGGTGCGGTCTTTCTAGTCCTGGTCTGAGCCTTGACACAACAATGATCAATAAGACTAAACTGTAATGGAGAAAATCAAAGGTTCCGAGCTCCTAAACAAATGTATGATTGTCCCTTTATTCAATCCTTTTATTTGGTGACTGTTAAAGCATTTCCAATAATCAAGAGACTGTCCAATCTTAACACAGATAGCATTGTTCCTGAACTGTTGGTCTGAATCTATGGTTTGGGCAGTTTGAAGCATAACTCTGAGACCTAGCAGTGGGTTGTAACACAGATCTGAATTCTGTGTTAGAGCTCTGTCACTCCAGCAAGTAATCCGAGCCACCAGAGGTGTAGATATATCACAACAAAACTAAGTCTGAACTTTAGTAAGGTCACAAAAACCAAATATGAAGTATTGTTAAAAAATCTGAGATATATACAATTGTTCCTTGTTGAAATCTAACCCAAACAACGCTTAAAAACATTCTCCTTGGTCTCCTCCCTGTTATGTATCTTATCTCTGAGAAATCACCAAAATTTTTGGTGCTAAAATGAGGTGTTTGAACTCATATTAATATTGGTTTGACGTTAGAATGAATGGACACATCTTTCTAGATGTAGGCTGACATGAAGGAGCTAGGACAAGTCGGCTAAAAAATAATAATTATTGCACAACTTCAAAAATCAATATCTTTCTAACCACGGGGAGTTTTGGGGCATATGAGGGCTCGTTGGAAAGAGGAAGGAGTCCTCTTTAAGATGGACAAGGGCTCATTTTGATATCCTTCCTTCAAGGTCCACAAAAAATCATTTTTCTTTCTGACTGTCCTTGTATTCCTGTGCATAAAAATGATGGACAGTGAGCCTTCATTTAGAGAGATCTTCTTAAGTATTTTCTTGGTGACTGTCTTTGTATTTCTTGTACATGAAGGGATGAACAGTAGGCTCAACAATGAGCTCCTTAAGTGGATATGGATAGCTTCATCAAATATATATACTTTCATCAATGATATTTCCATGAATGCTAATTAAGTGATCTCCAAGTCACTTCATGTCATGTCCTAAAATGGTCTTCCATGCCAACATATAGACTCCAACCATGTCATCAAGACCTTCATCAAGTGTGATCACGTATAACATCCTCATTAATGACATCCTAAATAACCAAGAGGGACTTGTCATCATGAGCAAGGACATCATCATATTATGCATCACAAGAATATTTGTCATCCCAATAATGCCTTATTGACATCAATGACAACCTTGATTAACAATCTTCTCCTTTGTCATTGATGGCAATATTCTTGCCCTTCCAACATTCTCTCCCCCTTTGACATCAATGTAAAATGGGGTGCCGAAGTACTCCCCTTGTCAAGTTGCTTCTTTTCTTCATCAATAGTAGTTCTTCATAGGTATGTTAGTCCCCTGTAATGGTGCTCTTCCTTCTGGCAATGTGGTCCATTATTTCTTCATATGATGAACCAACTCCCCCTGCCTGCATAAACTGCTCTAGCTTCTTTAGATAAGAAAGATTTCTACCTTGTGATCTTGTGGAAGAAATATTCAACAATAGTCCATCAGATAAGTAAGGAATCATGTTCTTAAATTGAGTTGCTCCCAAGAGATGATCTATCAAAATATGATTGTCCATGTGACTCATCAAGAATTTTATAGGGCTAATTCACGAATAGCTTTTGTAAGAATGATTAAGAATCGTAAGCTCCCCCTAACAGTATGCATGATCCCCTTTCTAGCAGAGTCTCATCATCAAACACTTGGAACATCAATGATGTCTTCATCAAATCAACAACATGGGTTGTTGGCTGGAGTGTTCAAGAAACTTTCAGTTTGCTTTCTTCTCCATACTTGTGCAAATTTCTTTTCTGGCTTGGTTGTCATGGTTCTAGCTTGTGTAGGGACCCAAGTCAAGTTATAATCACGTGCCATATGTCCAATGTTATGGCAATTGAAGCACTCCATCTTGTTCATGAATGAGAAATCATGACTTCTTCTTGCAAAATTGCTTCTAGGATGTTGATGGGGACCATTATATTTATCTTTGTGATTTTCCCTACAATCTTTTGCCCTGTGCCCAAAGTTTGTACAAGAATAGCAATAACCAAGAAATATACTTTGGTACATGGGAGATGGAGTTTTCCTTGATGTACTTCTGAAGTCATTTTGCCTTGGGATTCTTTGATGATATTCATTTCCTTTTGTATTCTTGACACCATTTGCAAGTCTCCTTGGAGTAGAATTTCTTTCATTGTTGTCTTGATTTTTCTCCTTTCCTTGGCTGGAACTTGGAGCATCAACATTTCTTTCTAGGTTCGTCACATCTTTGTTGTTTGAAGCATTATCATTCTTGCTTGAGGATTCACCTACATGGCCAAGACCTGATTTATCAAGGGGAGACCTTTGATGACTTAGGATGTCATCTAGGGTTTGAGAACTTTTCAAGTTCTTATTCAGCAAGTCAACTTCCTTTATGAGTAAGACAATTTCTTGCTTCATTTTTTTGCATTCTTCATCCTTCTCTAATAGAATGGTCTCCATTTCTTCCTTCATCTTGGTTGCTTCACATGATTGGGCCTTAAGAGAACTGATTTCTGATCTTAACTTGATGATGTCACTATCCTTTTCTTCTAGTTGGGACGTCATGGTGTTTCTCTCCTTTTCTGCTTCATCAACTTGTCCTTCTATGAATGCCAAAGTGTAATATCCCCAAAGGGGAAATAACCAGTAATGAACAGAAATATGCCAGACAGATATAGAAAATACAATACTGAACCAGATCACTGAATCATGACACATGTAATACCAAAATCTGAGCCATTTTATTAATCAGAAGGTACATAGAGAGGAGTACAAATAAATCAGAATCAGTGCACCTATCCTTGCCCTAGGCAAGTGATGACCCTCTCAACAGACAAATGGCTGCAACAAGGACAAATGTCTCAGCCGTCGTGGAAGACCAAGATGAACTGCTACTGGCACTGGGCTGATCTCAAGCTGCAAACCCTCAGAGATGGAAAACGCTGTCTCTGCTAGTGACAGCGCAGAAACAGGTGAAGCACAAGCCCCTCAACCCTCCAGACAGATGAACCAGCTACAGAATACTGGAAAACGCTGTTGAGCTCCTCTCACAATAGCCTGCTCCTCAGATCTGCGTCCCACCTGAGGGATCTGAAGCCTCCAATCAAATCTGCGTCCTTCCCTTCCTGATCTGCGTCCTCCAATACCAGATCTACTGCCAAACCTTCAGATCTATGCTAGATCTGGAACTATCTCCTCAGATCTACAGCCTCTAAGGCTAGATCTGGTGTTATCCCTTCAGATCTGGACTAGATCTATCAATATCTCCTCAGATCTGTCACTCCTCAAGCTGGATCTAGTGCTAAACCCCCAGATCTGCAACATACAAGACTAGATCTGCAACATACAAGACTAGATCTGCAAGATCTATCCTTCCCAAAGCCGGATCTAACAATAAGCCTTCAGATCTGCAACCCTTACCTTCAGAAATGGACATCGTCCTCACTCTAGGGCTAGACAGCGTCCTTCTGCCTCCCAAAACATCGTTTTCTCTGCCAATCCTGGACTGCGTCCTCCTTGGACAGCGTCCTTCCTCTCCTGCAAGGATTAGCGTCCTCTCTCCAGATGATACAGTGTCCTTCTCCTTCAAGAATCAGCGTCCTTCCTTCTCTTGCTCTGCGCAGCCACAAGAGGGCTTTCTCCTCCTCAGATATGCTTCGGAACTGCTGCTGCTCTTCTGCTGGAACTGAAAGAGGGAACTCAGAAAAACCTTACTAGGGCGGGCACTCGAAGTCCCCCGAAGCTAAGGGTGAAACCAGAAAACCTTACTGCACTCGAAGTCCCCGAGGCTAAGGGTGAGATCTCCGACCGAGACACTCGTGCACCAAACAAAGGCCGCGTAACGACTAAACAACCTGGGCGCAGCCGGGGCTGCACAAAGTCCAGCTATGAATAAGAATATCAAATCATGAATGATCAAAATGAGGTGAGAACCTCTCCTTTTATAATGCCAAATTCCCTCCAAAATTTAACTGCTCCATTACTCTTCTCTGACCTGCGCAGTTTACCTTGGGTCAGCCTGATGCCTCCCCCCATCATAATCACGTGGACCCCCAAGGCCCCCCCTCTTAAGTTACAACGTCAATCTACTAGGAAAAGAACACTTTATTATAAAGTGAGGTGACTAAAGTGAGGTGACCCCTCTTATTTCTCACTTTATTTAATATTTCTAGCTAAAGCGGCAAAATAAAGCAAAAATGCAATATTCCAATTAGCAAGGCTAATTGGGAATATTGCGCCTCCTCGGAGAAACGTTGCTTGTCCCTGCCAACCGATGATGGATGTGAGCAGTGGTGGCCGCTCTCCCAAGTGGCATCCTCATCCGCAAAAATTGCTTGTTCTCAAGCAATGCCGGAACAAGCCTACTCTCTAAATGATGCTCCTCGCCGATACTGCAAAAATGTGCCCGGGTCCTAATCGAAACCTCTCCTCGTCTCCCTGCATCACCCCGACATGAAGGGCGATTCCCAATGCCGGGATCCCAAATCAAGCCTTCTCATGGTACCAGCCTAATCAATAGTCCTTCCGATCCCATCGCCACTATGGCCACAATCGCACAAGCCCCATGGCCTGGATCGCCACGCCTCTAGCTATGACCGAAGACCATGACCGCCGCCGCTCCTCGTATCTATGGCCGTGTGTTGTCCCATCGACCGTGTACCAGCTCATCACCTCTCTCCACTCAAGGCATGGATTCAGAAATATAATGAGGAATATCTCCCTCATGTGGATCCTCCATCTCCAAACAGTCATCCGAACCAAATGAGCCACCTCCCAACAAGGCAACTCCTGAAAATCTCCTTCCACCTTAAGCTTCGGTAATGCAGGTGGGCTGAAAATATGAACTTGGCAAGCATCATATCTCACCCCATGCTGTCCTTCCCTCCACTCATGACAAGTGTAGAGTGTATGCAGATCATTGCCCTCCAATGGCAAAGTGAAAAACAATGCACCATAGAAGGTTCCTCCATCGATGAAGAACAAGCTGGCCCAAATCAAACCATAGTGCAGTCTCATCCACTGCAACCTCAGAAAATCACATGGGAAGCAATGTACAAGATCCAACACATCTACTAATGGATAGCACATGGCTGAATATGACAACAACATAGGTCCAAACACTTGCCCATGGCTGTAAATATCAATCTCATGGCCCACATCAAAAGAGAACGCATACATAGTAGTGGTGGGCATGCCTCCTCCCATGCTCCCATTAGAACATGTAGTGCAGAAATTGTGAGAATTTTTCCCACTCATGGATACATCCTGCTCATGTGTCTCCCTCATAATCAAGCCTCTCATACAAATCTGATATATATCAGCAAATGAAGACATGATCAAGAAGAAATGAAGGAAATGTCAAGGTCTCATGTGGTGCAAGAAGATAATCCTCCTTATGCTTGGAAACCCAAGCTGGATAAATAATAGGGGCTATGATGTCTCTATCATCATTACTTCTTGTAAGTGCAACAAATATGAAGTGATCCTAGGACCTATCGGTTATAGATCCACCATATCTCTGCTGCGCATACTTCCTCCATAATGTTCTGCTCCAAGGTGACAACGCTGTGAGCTCATGCAAATGAGTGCCTGTCAGTACAAGACTCTGTTCTTTGACATGCTCCTTGTCAAAGACTCCTCTAATAATGCTGCAATAAATATGCAATACCTCCCAAGGTGGAAGTGCTTCCCAATCAAAGACCATGGAGATTGTGCCATCTCCTTCTCCTGCAACATCATACAAAGTCTGAGAGCAAATCTGCCCTTGCTCTCCTAGGAACAACCCAAGCAACAAGACATTGTGTTGCCTCTCCATACCTCCATCAAACAACTGATGTGATGAAGACACAATGAATGATATGAGTAACACATCAACACCATGCATCCATACTCTATGCTGCTCCATGATGCAAGTATCCATCCATCTTTTCCCCATCGTCCTACTCTTAGGAAGAGTGTTTGCCAAGTGATGGCCAAACTCTTTCAAGAGTAAATCCATTACAACAAGCCTCTCACTCTTCTCGGTGTCATAGATTCGCAGCCTCCCGCCTTTCTCATCAACCACATCCACTCAATCACTTTTGGATGCCTCCTTCTTCTCCTCATCCTGGTACTCCTCGCATGACGGCTATCATCCTCCCAAATCAAATTCCTGTCTTTGCACTTTATGGGATTTTGAAATGTAAGCTTCTCAAGGATCAATGAGACCCTATCAAGAATCAAATAGGTGGTAGGAAAAAACCTCTCATCATGATGTGTATGGCTCAAGGGATTTTCAACACAAGCATGAGAAATTTTATCCATCCTAAGCTGTCCTCCATCTTCTATTTGCTCTTGTGAGAAGGGAAGAAAAGAATTCCGTTCCATGGTGTGTTGAAGTGCATCTCCAATGACATCTCTCCTTCAGACCCCTCCTTCCTCCATAGCCTGCTCCACCGAGCACCAACTCAAAACCTCTCGCCATCCAACCTCAACACGTGGCAGCTGTATCCTGTGCAACTCTGACCGTCTCATACCACTATCCAAGTCAACATCTGGGATCTGACTAGGTGGCTCTGCCTCTCTCTCTTCAATGGGAAGATGACCCAACAACTCGCCACCCCATCCATGCATACCCGACGGAATGATCCGATGCCGCAATGTGTGCTCTCGTTGTACCATCAGTGAACCAGCTTGTTCCCCACCGTGGACCACTTCGCCGCCGACTTGGTACAAGTCACTCTCATACCCCTCCACCCCGATCCCGCAACAAATGGTCTCCCCGCACCAACGCTGCCTTCTTCCTCAAAACTCGAAAGTCCGTCCGAAGCCGAAGATACTGCTGTCTGCGACCATCATCCAATATCTTCGTACCTGCCGTTACCTCATCGAGGGTGGATACCTCTCCTGACACCTCACCCATCTGTTGTGTGCTGCTACCATCCGAAGACTCGGACACGGCTCCAGTCATCACCTCACTGGCTGGCTCTACCGGGGTAGGCTCTATCTCCTCCACTACGATATCAACCCATTTCGGTCAAGGAGGGCTCTAACGATGGGGAGTCCTGTGTCCACTAGGTGTATCCTCGAACCCCCGCAACTCGTGTGTCCCCATCCTCCAAGTGCGAGGTAACCTTTTAATGGTTTTCCTCTCCGATACCTCCTGGCCGTCGGAAAGAGGTATCCAACTTGTCCACCCAAGCTCTTCCCCGAGCGCCCCGGATGACCCGTCAAATGTCGGTAAATGGAATTCGCCGCATACATGGGATCATCACTGGGAGCTACGTCCCTTGTGTCGCTCCCATAAGTCTGCGCCACATCGAATCGGATATATCGATCGAAAGGGAGAGCCTCCATGAATTCCGGCCCCAAACTTCGCCAATCTGCAAACCAAACTGCATGTAGATCGGGACCCTCCTCTCTTGATGCCGTTTGCTCCACTTCCTCCACTGTGAAAGTAGGCATGGTAGGTCGCGTGTCCATGGAATCGGTCTCCTGCACTGACACAATAGGTATAGCAGTTGGTATGCAGCTGGATGTTCCTGATCCTTCCCCTACCTGAAAGACCCTAGGGGTTTCTTTCTGCGTTCCCCCTGCAACCTTCCTGGTTACCTCCTGCATGAATGCATCCATCTTTGCATCCATCTTCTCACTCAACTTCTCAGTCAATCTTGCTATCATAGCCTCCATTGGATTCCGCTGATCTGTCTCCCTAAATCTCCTCTTATCCACATCACCTGCCATCAGCTCTTTCTGCTATAAGTCTACAGGCTCCTCAGAAACTGCACGGCTGCTGCAAAACCATACTGTGGCTTAACTTCAACCTCCGATTTATCCACTAAAAACTATTCAGAAAATTCCAGGAATTTGGGAAAGTGATTCTCGCCCAAAACCCAGAAAAACCCAGAAAACGTTTTTCCTAAATCCAAAATTCAAAATTTGACCCTTTTCATTTTGGCCCTTTTTCCAACCTGCTTCGGAATTGCAACGCTATTGCTCAGATGATTTCTGATGTCATAGACCATGTGCCGAGCTTAATTAGCTTCGATACGACCGTAATATCCCAATAGGGATAGAAGTAACCGCAATGAAATGTAAAATTGCGTACGTATATAGAAAATACAATAACCGGATCACCGAATCATGACACATGTAATACTAGACTCCAGCCATTTTATTAATCGAAAAGTACATAGAGAGGAGTAACCAAATCGCACCTATCCTTGCCTCAGGCAAGTGGAGACCCTCTCATAGCAAGAAAATGGTCGCAGAACAAGGACAATGGCCCTAGTCGCTGTGGAAGACTCAAGATGAACTGCGCTGTACCGCCGATCTCAAGTCGCAAACCCTCACAAATGAAAACGCCGTCTCGCTAGTGACAACACAGAACAGGGAAGCACAGCACCTCAACCTCCGCATGCATGAACCAAATGGCTGCACGACCGGAAAACGCTGTCGAGCTCCTCTCACAATAGTCTGCTCCTCAGATCTGCGTCCCACCTGATGGATCTGAAACCTCCAATCAAATCTGCGTCCTTCCCTTCCTGATCTGCGTCCTCCAATACCAGATCTACTGCCAAACCTTCAGATCTATGCTAGATCTGGAACTATCTCCTGAGATCTACAGCCTCTAGGGCTAGATCTGGTGTTATCCCTTCAGATCTGGACTAGATCTATCAATATCTCCTCAGATCTGTCACTCCTCAAGCTGGATCTAGTGCTAAACCTCCCGATCTGCAACATACAAGACTAGATCTGCAACATACAAGACTAGATCTGCAAGATCTATCCTTCCCAAAGCTGGATCTAACAATAAGCCTTCAGATCTGCAACCCTTACCTTCAGAAATGGACAGCGTCCTCACCCTAGGGCTAGACAGCGTCCATCTGCCTCCCTAAACAGCGTTTTCTCTGCCAGACCAGAACTGCGTCCTCCTTGGACAGCGTCCTTCCTCTCCTGAAAGGATCAGCGTCCTCTCTCCAGATGAGACAACGTCCTTCTCCTTCAAGAATCAGCGTCCTTCCTTCTCTTGCTCTGCGCAGCCACAAGAGGGCTTTTCTCCTCCTCAGATATGCTTCAGAAACTGCTGCTGCTGCTACTGGAACTGAACAGTATACTCAGGACAAACCTTACTAGGGCGGGCACTCGAAGTCCCCCGAAGCTAAGGGTGAAACCAGAAAAACCTTACCAGGGCAGGCACTCGAAGTCCCCCGAGGCTAAGGGTGAGATCTCCGACCTGAGACACTCGTGCACTAAGCAGTGCTGCAGACCGACTAAACAACCGGCGTGCTGAAGCAGACAAAGTCTAGCTATCAATAAGAATATCAAACTCATGGATGATCAAAATGAGGTGAGAACCTCTCCTTTTATAATGCCAAATTCCCTCCAAAATTTAACTGCTCCCTTACTCTTCTCTGACCTGCACAGTTTACCTTGGGTCAGCCTGATGCCTCCCCCCATCATAATCACGTGGACCCCCAAGGCCCCCTCTTTAAGTTACAACGTTCATCTACTAGGAAAAGAACACTTTATTTATAAAGTGAGATGACTAAAGTGAGGTGACCCCTCTTATTTCTCACTTTATTTATTATGTCTAGCTAAAGCGGCAAAATAAAGCAAAAATGAAATATTCCAATTAGCAAGGCTAATTGGGAATATTACACAAAGCTTCCATCACCTTCTCAGCTCCTTGTGCTTGTTTCCTTGCTTCTTCTAGTTGAGATCTAAGGGAGGAGATATCTTCCTTGTATTGACCAATCTCTGCTTCAAGTTTTTTCAAGTTTTTTCAAGGTGGCTTGACAAATTTTCTTCCCTTTTCCTTGCCTTATCCAATTGATTTGTCATAGATATAACTTCTTCATGATGCTTTCTTTTGTTTTGATGAAATCCCTGTTTAAGTTGGGCGAGCTCCCCATCTCTTTCTTGTACTTGAAGCTTGACAAAGTAAACTTCCTTACATGCCTTGTCTTGGTTACCATATTGCACTTTCTTCTTAAGTTCCTCATTTTCCCTTTTCAAACTGTTAATCTCTTCCATGGAAGCCATTTATTCAGGAGATCTTCTTCAAAGTCTTCTTTGTTCTCTTCATCTTCTAGGTCTTCTTTAGCTTTGTTGTCATCTCTCTTATCTTCAGCTTCCTTGATGGATTCTGGACTTCTTTCTTGTTTTCCATCATCTTCTTGACTAGAGATCATTGTCAATGCTCCTTTTGAGTGAAGATCATGAAGTTTGTCCCATATGACTTTCGCTGATGAACATTTTTCAAAATTGGCTTTCACAGAATTTGGTAACCCATTCAAAATTGCCTTCATTTCTCTTCTATTGTACTTCTTGGATTCTTCATCCATCGTTTCATTAGAAATCATTAATTTCCAAACTTCAATTCCTTGAGTCTTCAAGAAATTTCTCATTCTTGCCTCCCATATATCAAAATTTCCATTGAACAATGGAGCCTTCGCAAATTGATCGACTTCAATTTCGATGGTTGAGGAAGACACATCTTTAGGAGGATTGGAGACTTTCTTCCTTGGCTTTGCCATTTGTGTACTAATGATCAACCTTCAAGCTGTTAGGCTTTGAGTGAAGGTACTGGCTCTGATACCAATTGTTGGAAATACTGAGAGGTGAGTGAATCAGTATTTCTTTTCAGTTGTTAATTTTACCAGTTAGATCACTTATATTTAGAACACAAAATGAACAATGATAGAATGAATACTTTTATTAATTTCTTCTTTATAATAAATCAAGTACAATATATGTAGGGCTACAACCCTAGATGAAGACACCAATCTTCAATCTCCCAGGCTCCAACCTGTATTTTCCAAGCACCGCCTTGGACTTCCAAGGCTCCAACCTTGTCAGTTCTGAGGCACAACCTCAATGGCTCCAACCTTGTCTATTGAGGACTCCTATCCTCTAGGGCTCCAACCCTATCTTCCAAGGCACCAACCTTTTCTCTATGAGGCTCCAACCTCTAGGGCTCCATTCCTCAACTTCAATTCGTCGAGATAAGTTTGATGTTTGTTCACGGCTCCCAATATCGTATTCAACGAGCCATGCCTATCTTCAACAATGCCTTCTCCAAAATACTTCATCAATGACAACCTTGTCTTCTCGTGAAGGTGTCACTACTGCTCTTCATGTCACTCAAGAACTTTCTCCAAGGTCACCTCATGATGACATCAACAATGCATCATGATCTCCAAGGGTGTCTTCAAGATCAGCTACTGAAAGGTGTCTTCAACAATGCTTGCCCAATAAGATATTTCTCCACAAGCTCTTCAATAGGTGCTCCAAAATGTCTACAATAATTGCTCTAATGGACTAATAAAATTAGTCCCTAAATAGACCAGATGTTCTTCAAGGCTACTTCAAAATCAATGCTCCTTGAAGAGTACTTTAGGCTTGTTTAAACCCAAGGTTTGCTCCACTATAGTTCCTCAACAAGGTTCTTCAAAATCTACATTGACCTAACAAGGCTTCCAATATCCTCTATCCAAAACACCTCCAAGGCTCTAAATATTTCACTGCTCCTCCACAGATTGAAGCACGTTCAATATTATTTATCAATGTTCATTCATTATTCATCATAGGACTGCGATCCAAGTATAACAACAAGTCTAAGTTGTTCTTCAACAAGGGCAGCAACAAGTTCAGGTCCAACGCTCCTTAATTCTCCACAGATTAGCTATCCAAACTTGTTGTTGCTTCTTCTTCAGCTCCTCAAATTATAACCGAAACAAATGTAACTTCACTGAGTTCCAAATAAGGTTACTATTCTACACTACAACCCCATTGTTGACTAGGTCCGAAACATTGTGGTGAGGTCTTTGTAGTCCTGTTCTGAGCCTTGACACAACAGTGATCAATAAGACTAAACTGTAATGGAGGCAATCAAAGGTTCTGAGCTCCTAAAAAAATGTATGATTGTCCCTCTGTTCAATGATTTTATTTGGTGACTGTTCAAGAATTTCCAATAATTAAGAGACTGTCCAATCTTAACACAGATAGCACTGTTCCTGAACTGTTGGTCTAAATATGTGGTTTGGGCAGTTTGAAGCATAAGTCTGAGACCTAGCAGTGGGTTGTAACACAGGTCCGAATTCTGAGTTAGAGTTTTGTCACTCCAGCAAGCAATCCGAGCCACTAGAGGTGTAGATATATTACCAAAAAACTAAGTCTGAACTATAGTAAGGTCACAAAACTCAAATCTGAAGTACTGTAAAATATCTGAGATATATATAGTTGTTCCTTGCTGAAATCTAACCCAGACAGTGCTTAAAAACATTCTCCTTGGTCTCCTACCTGTTATGTATCTTATCTCTGAGAAATCACCGAAATGTTTGGTGCTAAAATGAGGTGTCTGAACCCATATTAATATTGGTTTGACGTTAGAATGAATCGACGCATCTTTCTAGATGTAGGCCGACATGAAGGAGCTAGGACAAGTTGGCTCAAAAATAATAATTATTGCACAACTTCAAAAATCAATATCTTTCTAACCACGGGGAGTTTTGGGGCATATGAGGGCTCGTTGGAAAGAGGAAGGAATCCTTTTTAAGATGGACGAGGGCTCATTTTGATATCCTTCCTTCAAGGTCCCCAAAAAATAATTTTTCTTTCTGACTGTCCTTGTATTCTTGTGCATAAAAATGATGGACATTGAGCCTTCATTTAGAGAGATCTTCTTAAGTATTTTCTTGGTGACTGTCTTTGTATTTCTTGTGCATGAAGGGATGAACAATAGACTCAACAATGAGCTCCTTAAGTGGATATGGATAGCTTCATCAATTATATATACTTTCATCAATGATGTTTCCATGAATGCTAATTAAGTGATCTCCAAGTCACTTCATGTCATGTCCTCAAATGGTCGTCCATGCCAACATATAGACTCCAACCATGTCATCAAGACCTTCATCAAGTGTCATCACCTATAACATCATCATTAATGACATCCTAAATAACCAAGAGGGACTTGTCATCATGAGCAAGGAAATCATCATATTATGCATCACAAGAATATTTGTCATCCCAATAATGCCTTATTAACATTAATGACAACCTTTATTAACAGAATGATGCTCGTTAAGACAAAGTTTTGAAAAGTTCAAGAGCTAGGACAAACATATTAATACTATTAATCCTTGTAGCCCAATCTATTTTCAATTTTGACTTATATCTTTCGGACACAACATGTTGATTCTGACTCTGCTCTTTTCCTTTTCTTTGATAAGTATAACCTTTACTTTTTGCATTTTCCAAAATCTGCTCCTGAGATGGATTTTAACCATGTACATATATGTGATAGGATATTTTTTGTCATTGAAGTTATTGATGGTGAAGGGTGAAGGAATCATGTCTGTGCAACGAATTTCCTTGGAAGAACCTTGATCAACATTATTTATCTGTTCATTATCTGCTTCATCCAATATTTTCCTAGCAAGGGCACATTCTCTTTCCTCGTGGAAGCTTTCACATGGTTGCAAAAAGGATGGGTTGATGAAAAACATTGTTGGAAATACTGAGAGGGGGGTAAATCAGTATTTCTTTTCAATTGTTAATTTTACCAATTAGATCACTTATATTTAGAACACAAAATGAACAATGATAGAATAAATACTTTGATTAATTTCTTCTTTAAACTAAATCAAGTACAATATATGTAGGGCTACAACCCTAGATGAAGACACCAATATTCAATCTCCTAGGCTCCAACCTGTATTTTCCAAGCATAGACTTGGACTTCCAAGGCTTCAACATTGTCAGTTTTGAGGCACCAACCTCAAGGGCTCCAACCCTATATCTAGTACAGGTTCCAACCTAGTCTATTGAGGACTCCTATCCTCTAGGGCTCCAACCCTATCTTCCAAGACACCAACCTTTTCTCTATGAGGCTCCGACCTCTAGTGCTCCAACCCTCAACTTCAATTTGTTAAGATAAGTTTGATGTTTGTTCACGACTCCCAATATCGTCTTCAACGAGCCATGCCTATCTTCAACAATGCCTTCTCCAAATTACTTCATCAATGACAACCTTGTCTTCTCATGAAGGTGTCATCGTTGCTCTTCATGTCACTCAAGCACTTTCTCCAAGGTCACCTCATGATGACATCAACAATGCATCATGATCTCCAAGGGTGTCTTCAACAATGCTTGCCCAATAAGATATTTCTCCACAAGCTCTTCAATAGGTGCTCCAAAATGTCTACAATAATTGCTCCAATGGACTAATACAATTAGTCCCTAAATACACCAGATGTTCTTCAAGGCTACTTCAAAATAAATGCTCCTTGAAGAGTAACTTAGGCTTGTTTAAACCCAAGGTCTGCTCCACTATAGTTCCTCAACAAGGTTCTTCAAAATCTACCATGACTTAACAAGCCTTCCAATATCCTCTATCCAAAACACCTCCAAGGCTCTAAATATTTCACTGCTCCTCCACAGATTGAAGCACCTTCAATATTCTTTATCAATGTTCATTCATTATTCATCATAGGACTGCAATCGAAGTATAACAACAAGTCTGAGTTGTTCTTCAACAAGGGCAGCAACAAGTTCAGGTCCAACCCTCCTTAATTCTCCAGAGATTAACTATCCAAACTTGTTGTTGCTTCTTCTTCAGCTCTTCAAATTATAACTGAAACAGATGTAACTTCATTGAGTTCCAAATAAGGTTACTGTTCTGCACTACAACCCCATTGTTGACTAGGTCCGAAACATTGTGGTGAGGTCTTTCTAGTCCTAGTCTGAGCCTTGACACAACAGTGATCAATAAGACTAAACTATAATGGAGGCAATCAAAGGTTCCGAGCTCCTAAACAAATGTATGATTGCCCCTCTGTTCAATCCTTTTATTTGGTGACTTTTCAAGCATTTCCAATAATCAAGAGACTATCCAATCTTAACACATATAGCACTGTTCCTGAACTATTGGTCTGAAACTGTGGTTTGGGCAGTTTGAAGCATAAGTGTGAGACCTAGCAGTGGGTTGTAACACAAGTCTGAATTCTGTGTTAGATTTCTGTCACTCCAGCGAGTAATCTGAGCCACCAGAGGTGTAGATATATCACCACAAACTAAGTCTGAACTATAGTAAGGTCACAAAGCCCAAATCTGAAGTACTGTAAAAAATCTGAGATATATATAGTTGGTCCTTGCTGAAATCTAACCCAAACAGTGCTTGAAAACATTCTCCTCGGTCTCCTACATGTTATGTATCTTATATCTGAGAAATCACCGAAATTTTTGGTGCTAAAATGAGGTTTCTAAACTCGTATTAATATTTGTTTGATGTTAGAATGAATGGACACATCTTTCTAGATTTAGGCCGACATGAAGGAGCTAGGACAAGTTGGCTAAAAAAAAAAAATTATTGCACAACTTCAAAAATCAATATCTTTCTAACCACGAGGAGTTTTTGGGCATATGAGGGCTCGTTGGAAAGAGGAAGGAGTCCTCTTTAAGATGGACGAGGGCTCATTTTGATATCCTTACTTCAAGGTCCCCAAATTTTTTTTTTCTTTCTGACTGTCCTTGTATTCCTGTGCATAAAAATGATGGACAGTGAGCCTTCATTTAGAGAGATCTTCTTAATTATTTTCTTGGTGACTGTATTTGTATTTCTTGTGCATGAAGGGATGAACAGTAGGCTCAGCAATGAGCTCCTTAAGTGGATATGGATAGCTTCATCAAGTATATATACTTTCATCAATGATATTTCTATGAATGCTAATTAAGTGATCTCCAAGTCACTTCATGTCATGTCCTCAAATGGTTGTCCATGCCAACATATAGACTCCAACCATGTCATCAAGACCTTCATCAAGTGTCATCACGTATAACATCATCATTAATGACATCCTAAATAACCAAGAGGGACTTGTCATCATGAGCAAGGACATCATCATATTATGCATCACAAGAATATTTGTCATCCCAATAATGCCTTATTGATATCAATGACAACCTTGATTAACAATCTCCCCCTTTGTCATTAATGGCAATATTCTTGCCCTTCCAACATTCTTTCCCCATTTGACATCAATGGAAAACGGGGTGCCGAAGTACTCCCCTTGTCAAGTTGCTTCTTTTCTTCATCAATAGTAGTTCTTCATAGGTATGTTACACCCCCTGTAATGGTGCTCTTCCTTCTGATAATTTGGTCCATTATTTCTTCATTTGATGAACCAACTCCCCCTGCCTGCATAAACTACTCTAGCTTCTTTAGATAAGAAAGATTTCTGCCTTGTGA
The DNA here is from genome assembly GCA_034641835.2 of Pinus albicaulis. Lineage (NCBI taxonomy): Eukaryota > Viridiplantae > Streptophyta > Pinopsida > Pinales > Pinaceae > Pinus > Pinus albicaulis. The sequence goes on from CM076579.1 coordinate 847,777,377, forward strand.
TCATGTGGAATAAATCTTCAACAATAGTCCATCAGATAAGTAAGGAATCATGTTCTTAAATCGAGTTGCTCCCAAGAGATGATCTATCAAAAGATGATTGTCCATGTGACTCATCAAGAATTTCATAGGGCCTATTCACGAATAGCTTCTGCAAGAATGATTAAGAATCGTAAGCTCCCCCTAACAGTATGCATGATCTCTTTCTGGCAGAGTCTCATCATCAAACACTCAAAACATCAATGATGTCTTCATCAAATCAACAACATGGGTTGTTCGCTGGAGTGTTCAAGAAACTTTCAGTTTGCTTCCTTCTCCATACTTGCGCAACTTTCTTTTCTGACTTGGTTGTCATGGTTCTAGCTTGTGTAGGGACCCAAGTCAAGTTACAATCACGTGCCATATGTCCAATGTTATGGAAATTGAAGCACTCCATCTTGTTCATGAATGAGAAATCATGACTTCTTCTTGCAAAATTTCTTCTAGGATGTTGACGGGGACCATTATATTTATCTTCGTGATTTGCCCTACAATCTATTCCATGTGCCCAAAGTTTGTACAAGAATAGCAATAACCAAGAAATATACTTTGGTACTTGGGAGATGGAATTTTCCTTGATGTACTTCTGAAGTCTTTTTGCCTTGGGATTCTTTGATGATATTCATTGCCTTTTGTATTCTTGACACCATTTGCAAGCTTCCTTGGAGTAGAATTTCTTCCGTTGTTGTCTTAATTCTTCTCCTTGCCTTTGCTAGAACTGGGAGCATCAACATTTCTTTCTAGGTTCCTCACATCTTTGTCGTTTGAAGCATTATCATTCTTGCTTGAGGATTCACCTACATAGCCAAGGCCTGATTTATCAAGGGGAGACCTTTGATGACTTAGGATGTCATCTAGGGTTTGAGAACTTTTCAAGTTCTTATTCAGCAAGTCAACTTCCTTTTTAAGAAAGACAATTTCTTCCTTCATTTTTTTGCATTCTTCATCCTTCTCTAATAGAATGGTCTCCATTTCTTCCTTCATCTTGGTTGCTTCACATGATTGGGCCTTAAGAGAACTGATTTATGATCTTAACTTGATGATGTCATTATCCTTTTCTTCTAGTTGGCATGTCATGGTGTTTCTCTCCTTTTTTGGTTCATCAACTTGTCCTTCTATGAATGCCAAAGCTTCCATCACCTTCTCAGCTCCTTGTGCTTGTTTCCTTGCTTCTTCTAGTTGAGATCTAAGGGAGGAGATATCTTCCTTGTATTGACCAATCTCTGCTTCAAGTTTTTCAAGCTCTTAAGTCTTTTTTCAAGGTGGCTTGACAAAGTTTCTTCCCTTTTCTTTGCCTTATCCAATTGATTTGTCATAGATATAACTTCTCCATGATGCTTTCTTTTGTTTTGATGAAATTCCTCTTTAAGTTTGGCAAGCTCCCCATCTCTTTCTTGTACTTGAAGCTTGACAAAGTCAACTTCCTTACTTGTCTTGTCTTGGTTACCATATTGCACTTTCTTCTTAAGCTCCTCATTTTCCCTTTTCAAACTGTTAATCTCTTCCATGGAAGCCATAAGTTTATCCAGGAGATCTTCTTCAAAGTCTTCTTTGTTCTCTTCATCTTCTAGGTCTTCTTTAGCTTTGTTGTCATCTCTCTTATCTTCAGCTTCCTTGATGGATTCTGGACTTCTTTCTTGTTTTCCATCATCTTCTTGACTAGAGATCATTGTCAATGCTCCTTTTGAGTGAAGATCATGAAGTTTGTCCCATATGACTTTTGCTGACGAACATTTTTCAAAATTGGCCTTCACAGAATTTGGTAACCCATTCAAAATTGCCTTCATTGTTCTTGTATTGTACTCCTTGGATTCTTCGTCCATCGTGTCATTAGTAATCACTGATTTCCAAACTTCAATTCCTTGAGTCTTCAAGAAATTCCTCATTCTTGCCACCCATATATCAAAATTTCCATTGAACAATGGAGCCTTCACAAATTGATTTACTTCAATTTCAATGTTTGAGGAAGACACATCTTTAGGAGGATTGGAGACTTTCTTCCTTGGCTTTGCCATTTGTGTTCTAATGATCAACCTTCAAGTTGTTAGGCTTTGAGTGAACGTACTGGCTCTGATACCAATTGTTGGAAATATTGAGAGGGGGGTGAATCATTATTTCTTTTCAATTGTTAATTTTACCAGTTAGATCACTTATATTTAGAACACAAAAAAGAACAATAAGAATAAATGTGTTTATTAATTTCTTATTTACAATAAATCAAGTACAATATATGTAGGGCTACAACCCTAGATGAAGACACCAATCTTCAATCTCCCAGGCTCCAACCTGTATTTGCCAAGCACCAACTTGGACTTCCAAGGCTCCAACCTTGTCAGTACTGAGGCACCAACCTCAAGGGCTCCAACCTGGTCTATTGAGGACTCCTATCCTCTAGGGCTCCAACCCTATCTTCCAAAGCACTAGCCTTTTCTCTATGAGGCTTCAACCTCTAGGGCTCCAACCCTAAACTTCAATTCATCAAGATAAGTTTGATGTTTATTCACGGCTCCCAATATCATCTTCAACAAGCCATGCCTATCTTCAACAATGCCTTCTCCAAATTACTTCATCAATGACAACCTTGTATTCTCGTGAAGGTGTCACCGCTGCTCTTCATGTCACTCAAGCACTTTCTCCAAGGTCACCTCATGATGACATCATCAATGCATCATGATCTCCAAGGGTGTCTTCAAGATCACCTACTAAAAGGTGTCTTCAACAATGCTTGCACAATAAGATATTTCTCCACAAGCTCTTCAATAGGTGCTCTAAAATGTCTATAATAATTGCTCTAATGGAATAATACAATTAGTCCCTAAATACACCAGATGTTCTTCAAGGCTAATTCAAAATCAATGCTCCTTGAAGAGTACTTTAGGCTTGTTTAAACCCAAGGTCTGATCCACTATAGTTCCTCAACAAGGTTCTTCAAAATCGACCATGACTTAACAAGGCTTCCAATATCCTCTGTCCAAAACACCTCCAAGGTTCTAAATATTTCATTGCTCCTCCATAAATCGAAGCACGTTCAATATTCTTTATCAATGTTCATTCATTATTCGTCATAGGACTGCAATCCAAGTATAACAACAAGTTTGAGTTGTTCTTTAACAAGGGCAGCAACAAGTTCAAGTCCAACCCTCCTTAATTCTGCACATATTAGCCATCCAAACTTACTGTTGCTTCTTCTTCAGCTCTTCAAATTATAACCAAAACAGATGTAAGTTCACTAAGTTCCAAATAAGGTTACTGTTCTGCACTACAACCCCATTGTTGACTAGGTCCGAAACATTGTGGTGAGGTCTTTCTAGTCCTGGTCTGAGCCTTGACACAACAGTGATCAATAAGACTAAACTGTAATGGAGGCAATCAAAGGTTTCGAGCTCCTAAACAAATGTATGATTGTCCCTCTGGTCAATCCTTTTATTTGGTGATTGTTCAAGCATTTCCAATAATCAAGAGACTGTCCAATCTTAACACAGATAGCACTGTTCCTGAATTATTGGTCTAAATCTGTGGTTTGGGCAGTTTGAAGCATAAGTCTGAGACCTAGCAGTGGGTTGTAACATAGGTCCAAATTCTGTGTTAGAGTTATATCACTCCAGCAAGTAATCCGAGCCACCAGAGGTGTAGATATATCACCACAAAACTATGTCTGAACTATAGTAAGGTCACAAAACCCAAATTTGAAGTACCGTAAAAAATCTGAGACATATACAGTTGTTCCTTGCTGAAATCTAACCCAAACAATGCTTAAAAACATTCTCCTCGGTCTCCTACCTGTTATGTATCTTATCTCTGAGAAATCACCAAAATTTTTGGTGCTAAAATGAGGTGTCTGAACTCATATTATTATTGGTTTGACGTTAGAATGAATGGACACATCTTTCTAGATGTAGGCTGACATGAAGGAGCTAGGACAAGTCGGCTAGAAAAAAATAATTATTACACAATTCAAAAATCAATATCTTTCTAACCACGGGGAGTTTTGGGGCATATAAGGGTTCGTTGGAAAGAGGAAGGAGTCCTCTTTAAGATGGATTTTGATATCCTTTCTTCAAGGTCCGCCAAAAATCATTTTTCTTGCTGACTGTCCTTGTATTCCTGTGCATAAAAATGATGGACAGTGAGCTTTCATTTAGAGAGATCTTCTTAAGTATTTTCTTGGTGACTGTATTTGTATTTCTTGTGCATGAAGGGATGAACAGTAGGCTCAACAATGAGCTCCTTAAGTGGATATGGATAGCTTCATCAAGTATGTATACTTTCATCAACGATGTTTCCATGAATGCTAATTAAGTGATCTCCAAGTCACTTCATGTCTTGTCCTCAAATGGTTGTCGATGCCAACATATAGACTCCAACTATGTCATCAAAACATTCATCAAGTGTCATCACGTATAACATCATCATTAATGACATCCTAAATAACCAAGAGGGACTTGTCATCATGAGCAAGGACATCATCATATTATGCATCACAAGAATATTTGTCATCCCAATAATGCCTTATTGACATCAATGACAACCTTGATTAACAAAATGATGCTCGTGAAGACAAAGTTTTGAAAAGTTCAAGAACTAGTAAAAACATATTAATACTATTAATCCTTGTAGCCCAATCTATTTTAAATTTTGACTTATATCTTTCGGACGCAACATGTTGATTCTGACTCTGCTTTTTTCCTTTTCTTTGATAAGTATAACCTTTACTTTTTGCATTTTCCAAAATCTGCTCCTGAGATGGATTTTAACCGTACATATATGTGATAGGATATTTTTTGTCATTGAATTTATTGATGGTGAAGGGTGAAGGAATCATGTCTGTGCAACGAATTTCCTTGGAAGAACCTTGACCAACATTATTTATCTGTTCATTATCTTCTTCATCCAATATTTTCCTAGCAAGGGCACATTCTCTTTCCTCGTGGAAGCTTTCACATGGTTTGAAAAAAGGATAGGTTGATGAATAAAATTGGCAGATTCAAGCGGAGTAGGTCTCTTATTGCTAGGAGGATTTCTTCTTGGCCATGGATTATTATTTCCTCTGTTATTATTATTTCTAGGTTGCATATTTTGGGCTTGATTCTTTCCATTTGAACCATCCTAGACTGCATGACACTCATTTCTCAAGCATAATCAAGTCTCATTTCCTTACAAATTTTAGTTAAGTCATTATTTGGATCATTCTCGACCTCCTTAATTTATTTTTCTCAATTTTTGACAGGGCCTCTTTCAAAACCAAGAATTTCTGACTTACTAGAAGGTTTTTTTATCTTTTTCTAATTCTTCAAAAACATTCTGAGTAGCAATTAAAGTAACATGCTTGGCATGTCTTATCTCATATTGAGTGTCGAAATTGAAGGCTTCAAGATATTACTCTAACATTTTTTTTTCAAGTGGCTTGTAACACTGAGGCATATCCTTAAGAAGACCATTAAATCTTTGATTAAACTCCTCAATTGTTTCATTTTCCTTTTTCTTAATAGAATTAAGCTCTTTAACCAAATATTTTCCTTCTCTTTTATTCCCAAACTTATCTTTGAATGCATCAGTGAGGGCCCACAAAGATTCAAAAATGTTACCCCCTTTGTCATGAAACCGGTCTAATGCATTGTCTTCTAATGAAAGGACAAATAACTCCATTCTAACATCTTCATAATTGTATGCAGTCGCATGAGAAAATATTTATGTCAAAGTGTTGAACTTCTTTATATGAGCCTCAACATTGACTGCATTGTTCCCCTAGAAGATTAGAAGCTTGTTCATAATAGAGTCATCTCGAATATTGTGAGGATATCCTTGAATTTTGGCAAAGTTGCAAGGCTTGTAATAATCCATGGATTCTTGATTGAGAGGATTAACGAAAAGAAAATGGATATTAGGGAGGGCTTCTTGTCAGAGAAATATTAACACTCTAGAATGTAGTTTTTTTAACGGAGCTATTAGAACCTTTTTAAGATCAGGAGCGGGGCTAAGCAAGCTACCAGGATTCCTTCTACAGTAAGCTCTTGTGAATGATTGAATAAGTGGAGTTACCACTCAAACAGGAAACCAACCGAAATGTCCAGGTGCTAAAGGTGCATATAGAAATGATGGCAGGATTAGTGAGAGGAAAGAATATAAGGTGATGGAAAGATGAATAAGGATGAAAGATGAAAAGATTTAGGAATTTTCATTGAGGCGCTGAGAACAAGATATCCCCGGCAACGACACCAAAAAATGTTCTCGCTCAAACTATACAGGCACTCGGACAATGACTCAGGTCAGGGGTTGTCACTCTGATCCCAAACTCTCCATTCTAGTTATCTCCCAACAACAAAATATGGGGGTAATCCCTATGGATATTTTTATATGAAGGACGAGTTGGAAGCTGACAAGTTTGAGAGATACAATTGAATGGCCTAGCTACTTGGTTAATTTTAGCAGGGATTAACGATTAGATTTGATTTGAATGTGAGACCAATGCCTTATGGAGTCAACTTCTTGCTTATTATTAATTAGAGACCAAGTAACCAGATGATCAACCGTTGCGTGGATGAATGAATATCCTATATGAAGTGAAAATCCTACAAGCTAGGTGAAATGCAAAATCTTGGTTGATTTTAAGTTAAATGTCTCTTCTAAGTGTAACTTTCCCCTTAACTGTTTTAGAACCAGTCTCCAGAGTAGGTTGTGGGATGGAAGCCAATAGGAGGCAAGTAGATGCTTGTTTAACGATACCTCCCCCTGTGTTCCAACCACCAGATGCTTTCGACGCTACAGAGATTGTGGCTCTGACGACTGCAAGGTCACCATGTTAACCACTAAAGAGGGTCTAAGTTCCTCAAGCTAAATTGAGAAAGTGTAGTCCTAAATGTCTATCAACCAAGCTTATGCTTAAAGGTAATTTAATTAATGTGAAGCTTAGAATGCTATGCAAAGGTTATGAGTGTTTCTTAATGTGTGACTGTTCAAGTTGTTTAAGTACTTAGTTATGATTCAATCTCAAATTTGATCAAGTATGTGTTAATGAAACACAATCTTAACCACAAGAAAATGTGTCAAGCTATTAAGTGACAAAAGGATACAAGAGACAATCCAAATGAAATTTGCTCAATTAGACAATCACAATATTCTCTCGGAGAAAGATGCCAAAGATCTACAATACAATTGCACGAGATATATTCCCTTGAAGGGAGATCACCAATAAGTCCACAATAGATATTTATCCAGTGATTATCAACAAAAGATGCAACAATTTAGATATTTCAATGCCACTATTGTTATATGTCAAGAGAGAAACAATGTGACTTAGAGCAATTGACAAGATACCAAGATTTAATGTACTCTTATATTATTTCATTTTGGGAAACAAAATCATTAGATCAAGTGCTTTAGAGAGTGAGTTAGATGTGATCTTATGAAGCTTTAATCAACTCACAACAACAAATATGTTAGGATCCAAGAGCCAATTATCTTGACAATATGAAATCTTAGATGCTTTTAGGCCTCTTATGATGAAAATTTTCAGTGTTATATCACATTTGATCACACTTATGTCAGTCAATAAAAAATGTGAAATTTGCGTAAACAAAGCTAGCCCAACTCATGCAATTAATTTTTGAATATGGTAAGCAAGTTATGAGTTGATTTTATGCCAATTTGGAGTATCCTTTATCACTATTATGAACCATTCAACTTGCTTAAATAAAACAGTGAGAAAAAATGAGGGTCAGAGGTCAAACCCTTAGGCCCTAGGCCTAGAAGAATATTGTCCAAATTTGTCCTATGGTTGAAACATCTGCAAATACCATTTCTTGTGCTAAATATCTCTACAAAATGCACCAAAATTCAATCCATAAATTAAATGACAGGGAAAATTTTAAGGATGGAAACTTATCTTAAAGATTAGAAACCTTGGCGAATATTACTAATCCATAATATGCAAACTATAAAATTATTATTGATATTTTATTAAAAATATTAGTTTTTCTAGTGATTTTATATAGTCTCTTTATAATTTTGGCGATTTTTAAGGTAAAATATTTTTTTCTTATAAAATTTGGGCGAATCACTTTTAGGAAAAAATGGGAATTGGCGAATCTTTTTTCTGGAAAAAACATGGAAAATTAGTCTATCCAAGAATATTAGCCCCTAAAATTTTCCCTAGACCACATAGAGATGGAAATAGGGCAAATGAGGGTCAAAATGGGGCAACATTAGGCCCTAGAGGGCTAGCATTGAAGCAAGGGGGGTTGGAAGGAAGGATGTAGGGGAATAAAGGCCAAGACATGAGGAAAAAAAGGGAAGGAGAGAAGGTTGAGGCCTAATTAGTGTTGCAACAGGCCTAAAGGAGGAGGCCAAGAGGGTTAGGGAAGAGAGGAAGGTTGCCAAAGGCCAAATAGGCCCACGACCTAGGCTAAACAAGAAGGCTGAGAGGGAATAGAGGGAGGTCGAGGCCTTTAGTCCTCACAACTAGGCCAATGGCAGGAGGTCAAGGCCTTTGAGGCCTACGACCATGGGAAGGAGGGAAGCTGAGAGCCTTTAGTGTCTATGGCCAGCCCTAATAGAGTAAAAAACACCCACGACTAAGGGAAAATGGTGGACGGATAATGTTACTAAGAAAAGAAGGGCCACACTCAAGCTTGGGAGACTGGACATTGAGCCAAGAGGCCCTAAAATTTTTTCAAACGCTCGCTAAAACTAAATTTGCTTCAGATCTCCAAATTTTCTCTAAATTTTGCAACAGTTGGCCCTTCAAAAATTTCAGAGACTAGATATTACCCTCAAAGTTATAGATTTAGCTCTAATCCAACAATTCTTCTTGAATATGACCTGCACAAATGAATTTACAAGTGCCCAAAACCCCAATATATACAAAATATTCAAAACCCCAAACTCCAGCTGCAAAAAAAAGGTTAGAAAATATAATTTATTTGCAAAATTATTATACAAAATTTATTATATACTGTTACACAGTAATTTGTCACTATCCCTGAAATCCCCTGTCCCGCACATTGGAGGGCCTTTTCCATGACCTGTGAGCAGTGACATAACCTGAAACCATTTTCATGGCATCCCCCTTGACAAGGACCATCATTCCTCTGAAGAAAGTCTCCTCTGAAAACCCTAAAAACTGATCTTTTGGCCTTGGTGCGACTAGCCAGTTTAGCCCTCGCGTCAATGGGGGAAATCCAGCAAAGAGGGTGTGCCAACTGGTGCTCTGTCCCAGTGTATTACTCGCACCAAGCTTAATAAGGATTGTTTTTTAAAAATAAATGGAGGAAGTTTGATTCCAACCAACTCTTAAACAAGTCTCTAAAATGAGTTGGGAGGTTTGGCTCCGGATCTCCATGTATGGGAGGTGGTTTTCCACCTATCATGGAAGCTTCCTTGAGGATAGGGCCAATCCCACAATTGTAGGGATCCCAACTCCCCTTCCACCATCTATATAATCTTGCCATTTTCCCTTAGCAAGCTAGTAGTCTTAGTAGCCTTAATGGTCATAGTACTAAGAGCTGAATTTGTAGCAAGGAGACTATCGCCAGACAACCTTTGAGAGCCAAGCCGAAGAGAGAGAGCTTTGTCCCATTCCCGACGAGCTTCGTTGAGACGTGCTCCACTGTCGACCCGCCGAAGGAAGATCCAGCGTCAGAGCTCAAGTTGTATCTTTCTTTCATTGTTATTAATGATAAGCAACTTTGATTATGGTTTCATTTGTGTATCTTTATCTTCGATGCAATGAATTACATCTTCTCTGACTGATGTATAGTTACAAGGTTTAGATTCTATGCCGTGTATCGTCGTGTTTCTTTTCATGTGTGCAGGTGTTCGGACGCATTAGGCGGAAGGATTGTGATCTGCCGAAGTGGAGGACGGGAAGCGTCATCCTTATTTCGACGACCATCGCGTAGGACCAGAGGTAGGCAACTTGTCATTTCTTGCCATTTTGTAACTAGAGACCTGCGTCTTAGCGTGACTTGATTGTTGCTAGACCCGATCTGGGCTAGTAGGGATCGCCTCTGTCCGCAGAGGGGATTTACCTCTCCAACAAATTGGTGACTCCACTGGGGAGATTGATTGGAGTTTGTCTTGTCTCTTTCGATTGCTTTTGGCTTTTGTCTGCTTTATTTGCTCTTCTGGTTTGTCTCCTTCTGGTGTAAAACCTCTATTCAGCCCCAGAGGATCAGATCTGACCTCTGCTTTTCTGAAATTTTCACCTTTTCATGGTTGGCTTGATTGGTGCGGTTTCCACCCTGATAGTCGTGCCCATTGACGCAAGTTGCCAGTTCATCACTCACGCCATTCCCTGTCTGGCACAGATTACAGCCAAAAAGTCACGCCATTTCCTGTAGGTGCTAGGGTTTTCCCTTGTTCGGAAGTTTTTTTGGTTAGTACTTTTGCTTCTGGGTTAGTTTTAGATTTTGCTTGAAGTGGTGAGTCTGGTCTTGATTGGGAGAAATTCTTTTTTTTTTCATTTTCAGGAATTGGAGCTTGTTGTCAGTTAGCAACCCGCGCCAATTGGCCATTGGCGCTAGTTGTCAATGAGCAAGTTACGCCAGTTGGCGCTAGTATCCTTCACCAGTGTGTCTTTCCCTTCCTGTCTTTCCTTTGTATGAGCATAGATTACATTACTCATTGTTCAGTTGAAATGTCTTTTCTCCATGATTGCTTGATGTAAAAGGGAATGAATGCCTTGTTTTGATCTCATGCTTTGGAAGTCCTCTTTGTGTTTGACCTCATATGTCTTGTCACCTTTTGAGGAATTTCTTTACAAAGTGTTTTGAAACAATGATTTCATTCTTAGTGTTTGTTTGCATCCCTTTTGCCTTCATCCTTCATTAAGAAGATTTGCGTTTATTTAGTTTTCATCTCAAAGTTTGCTTTTGTTAAAATGCATTAGATCACATTGCATTGAAAAGTGTTTTTTGAGATTTATCATTGAACTTAGATTACATTGTTTAATGATTGAAAGCTAAAAATCGCATCGAGTGCATTCTCTTTCATTAAAAGCATGCATTAAGTAGATTCTCATTTCATCGAAAATGCATTGAGTGCATTCTTGTTCTTTCAAAAAAAAAGAAATTGTGCATAGATTACAATTGCATAGTTTTCAAAAAAGGGGATTTTGCATAGATCACATTGCATTATTCACATCGTTGAATGTTTGAGATTACTTCTGGATAGTGAAAGTCATCTAGTTTGGAAAAAGTTTCATTTTTAGTATTGTTGTTTGTTTCATCATTGTTTGAAGCTCTTCCCTTAACTAGATAACATTCATCGGGTGAAAGTTTCTTTTCCATATACTGCATATAGGAAATTGTTAGATGACATGCGGTAGGGTCTTGAAAATCGAGAGATAAATGAAGATCAACCATAAATTATTGAATTAACCTAAGGAAGCATTGAAACCTAACGAAACATTTTAATTGAGGTCTGGGCTAGAGACATGTTCCGGTGTCTTTAAACCATAGCAGCGTCGCTCGCCATCTGGCTCTAGAACGGCGCTAGTACGGACTTGTGCTCCACTGTGCCACGCGTATATAAGGGAGACCCCACTAGGTTACTATCCTTTATCCATAGGAAGCCGAGTCTACCACCTTTTACCTGTGATACACAAGACATAGCATTCGGGGAGATTACCTGCATGTACGTCAAGTCCTTGGTTGATTTCTCTTTCATTTTTTAACCAAGGTATATATGGCAGTTCACGGATATCTGGTACACCCTTTTGCCTAGATTACCAGAGAAGTAATTTTGATCTTTACTAACTCATTAAATTTGAAAATATCATCAAGCGCTTGTCCTTTCATGCTTGTTTCCAGAGTAAAAGAGATAGAGTCATCTTTTACTTGTTTCTTGACTCTTAAAAGATGAAACAATAGAGTTTTGTTTCAATGTTTTAAAAATTAACTACCCACGAAATATTCCTGGTTAAAGTTGGTTTCCTTAAGGTGTTGTTCTAAATTTGTTTCTAATGGCAACTTTTCTGGAGTTCACCAACCAAGGAATCCACTCCAATGGGAATCCGGGTCCTTTTCCTCCTTTTGGAAATGTTGGCGCTCCTTATATGGCAACGTTGTCCCTTCCTGAGTTAACTGTTGGGTTGCCTATTTGGTTTTTTTCAACCTCTATGGTCCCGAATGTCCCGGCTATTATTCAATCAGTTCCTCCGCCTGAACAACATCATGTTGATTCCAAGGTGGACCTCTCCCCTTCTTCGCTTGTTTCTGCATCCTCCTCTTCTACTTCGCCTGGTGAAAGTCTCGATTCTAGTACCCAGGTGGCAAAGAAGAAGTAGAAGACAAAGAAGAAGAAGTCTGATAAGAGAGAGGCTAAGGCTGCAGCTACTGCTCCTAAAACATCTCCTCTCGATGAACCTTCCAACCCTCCGTGGATCAAGTTCCCTTGCATGTTGTGCCAGGGAAACCATCTTCTTCGAGATTGCCCTGGCATTCCCAAGGTGCTTGAAGTATGGTCCAACAGTCGTTTGTCGTTGCCTATGGCTTCTGGGAGTCAGGTTGGGGGCATGCCTTCAGCGAGTGCTGGTAAAGCTCTTAAGAAGCAGGGTAAGCTCACCAATCCATATAAGTTGTGTGAAGGGCACCATGCCATTCACCTTTGTCCGTATATGGATGAAGCCAAGCGAGTTTTGGACAACCCGGCCGTTTCTGCGCCATGCCTTCCAGCTGGTTACAAACATCTTTCTTTGATTCCTCCACTAGCTGATCCTACGATTGGTCAAGAGTCATCCTTGGTCGATCCCGCTCCCTCAGAAATTCAAATTCAGGAATCCATCCCCGACCAACCATTGGTCATGGGATCGGTTGAACTGGCCCCGTCTGTAGTGCACCAGGTCTTTTCCGTTGAGAGTGGATCTCATACCCCTCATGTTCTTCTTGTCTCTTCAAATTCTTTGGACTTGGAGAAATATTCCCCTGTCCCTACACCTCAAGAAGTCGTTCCTCTGCCTCTTGTGATAGAGGTCTTGGAGGATATCCCTCCCGCTTTTGAGATAGAGGTTGTGGAGGATGCTCCCTCTTCGATCGTAACACCAGGGGAAGACCATCTCGGTTCGATGGTAGCCCCTCCGAGTAGTTTGGTCACTTCCTTTGATTGGAATCGATTTCTGGGATACCGCCTTCCGTCTTATGTGCCTTTCGAGATAACGATACAAGCCTTTGGTCTGGTCGTACCCAACACCATTATAGACGAAGGCGCGTCTGTTAGTATTTTATCCTCGACTACTTGGCAAGCTTTCAGTTCACCGCCGCTTATGCCTATTACACAAAATCTGTTGACATTCAACAGAAGAACTAGTCAACCGTTAGGGATCCTTCCACAGTTACCTGTTACTTTGGGAGGTAAAATTATCCATATGGACGTAATGGTTGTTCCAGGTCCCTTGGATTTTAATTTGCTCTTGGGGCGTGATTACACCTATGCCATGGGAGTGCTTGTTGCTTCCCTTTTTCGTGTGGTCTGTTTTCCACATGAAGTACGGATCATGACCATTGATTAGCTTTCGTTCTTTGGTCCTGATGTGGCAGCTGGCCCGCCATCATCCCTTCTTGGTTTTTATCCACCCATTTTATCTGCCCCACTGCAGGTTAACTATGTGGCTACCTACCCCGTGCCTGTACTCATTGATAGTGCCATTGTGCATCAGGTGTTGGGGGCATTGGGTCCTGACTTCCAGGATGTTGTTCTCCCATCTGGTGTGGAACTCTTGGAAGCCATGAATTCTTATTCATCTTAATGAGTTGTCTGTCAGAGCACAGTTCATTTTTCTTGTGTCAAGCTCCTTAAAAAATGAAACAAGCTGGTTCGAGGATAGTTTGTCTTCTGTATCAACCTCATTAAAAAAATGAAACAAGGTGTCCTGAGGATAGTTATTTTAATGTGTCAACCTCGTTAAAACAATGAAACACTTTCCTGTTCAATTCGAGTCTTTGATAAGATCTCGTAAAATCCCAGTCAAGTCTTTCTCTTGATCTGGTAATTTGAACCTTCACTCCATCTGCCTTTCATATGGACTGAAGCTTGGGGGGCATGCACCTCGAATTGAGTCACCATGCTAGGGGCATGCTTACTATTTCAAGCATAGTTTGTTTCCATTTCAAGCTTGTGTAAAAATGAAACCGGTTTCAAGCATAGTTTATCTTTGTTTCAAGCTTGTGTAAAAATGAAATCAACTTGAAGCAGAGTTTTCTGATTTCAATGTTGTGTAAAAATGAAACCATTCCCATTTTACCTCTTGTGATTGCCACTTCATCAACCCGTTTTTGCCAGATGAGCCTTGGTTTTCTCATTGCATCGTCACTATCGGCTTGGCCAATCATATGCCTTCACTTGGTTGTTTTACCCGTTCCTGAGGAACCGCTACAATGAGTGGTCTTGTTAGCCAACCTCTTAACCTTTACTTGTTCTGAGCAGTTCCACAATCACCAGAACCAGTAGCTACCCTTTATACCACTCGTTCCTCCAGGAGGAGTCACCTTTCAGCTCTTTTCTGACTCTCTAAATTTTGATCTCGTTAAATTGGCTGTGAAACGACATCTACCTAGTATACATTTACCCCTTTTTTGGGTTGGGATAGATTATTTACGAAAAAGGAATACCCTAGCCTATCGCAACTAGGAGGTTTTCTCAGACATAGTTTTCTATTTTTTCGGATCTAAGGAACTATCTACGAAAAGGGATTGTTGGAGTTTACTTTTCCGCTGTCTTTTCAAACTCTCTAAACATGAAAAGACGCTGAGTTTTCCCTTTTTCAGACTTGTTAAAACTTGATGACATCGGATTCTGTCGTAATGACGATACTCGAGTTCCTCCTTCCTAGGGCTCGTTAAATGTACTAGGTTGGATTTGTCCGAAGGACAAACTTATATGACAAGCATATGGTATCCTCTTCAAGCTTGTGTAAAAATAAAGAGGTACTCGCCAGAAATGGTGGGGAAAAATGAAACCAGTATCATCGTCGTGTCGGAAGTATGTCGCTCTTGAACATGGCACTTATCTACATTCGTGTCGGGTTGGGGACATCTCATCTCATTCTCTGCTTGCCTCCGTGGGTTTGGGTAATCCATTTTGACCACTCATCTGCTCTTTGCCTCGTCATCATGACCTCAGATCTTTTGATGTCAAATATTGCCAAATCTAGTGTCGTGCCACTGATATGTTCAAGAGAAGTTGACCTCTGCAGTTTCAACCCTCCTCTAATTCTCTACTGATCGTGATTCACAAACATTATGTTCCTCTGTCTCACGTCGATGATGTGGGAAACACTATGGCCCACCTTCGATCAAGGTCACTTCCTGTTGAATTTAGCTCATTATCCAGGAAGCTAATCTAGAGACTCCTTTCGGGTACCTTGGAGCCTGCATGCCTCAATGGCAGGTTCTTCGCATTCGATGCAAGGTTTTCACCATTGACCTTCGATCGAATGATTCTGCGGGTGTTCGACGTCAGCTCACTGTTCACATTCCGTGGATTGTACCTATAGTACCTTGAGGGCCATTGTCATTATTGGTGGTTCTTCTCCCGTCTGTTAACAACTTTCATCATTGGTTGTTAATCAGACGATTTCTTGCATGTTCGACTTCAGCTCACTTATTCACATGCTAGAACTTGTACTCTATTTGGGTCAAGATGGAGCACAAGACCCTAGGTTTTGTCTGATGGAATCCAGGCTGTGGATTTTGTAGATTATCGTGATTGGTTACATGACTCATTGATTGGATGGCTGCGACCATACCTGAGTCTACTTATTGATCCTTTCGGGATGGCTGCGTCCATATCTTGGATCCTGATTATTGTTTACTCTCTTATGGATGGCTGCACCCATACCACGTATCATGTATTTGAGATATCAGTTGTACTTGTCTACGTAGGTTTTCCAACGGCAATGTTTTCAGTTGGGCACGTTCTCGTAAAGCATTTCACCCCTCTCTCTCTCTCTCGGGCCTCATGCTTTAGGGGGCCATCTCTTACACAATAATTTGTCACCGTCCCTGCAATCCCCTGTCCTGCACATTGGAGGGCCTTTTCCATGACCTGTGAGCAGTGACATAACCTGAAACCACTTTCATGGCATCCCCCTTGACAAGGACCATCATTCCTATGAAGAAAGTCTCCTTTGAAAAACCCTAAAAACTGATCTTTTGGCCTTGGCGCGACTAGCCAGTTCAGCCCTCGCGCCAATGGGGGAAATCCACCAAAGAGGGCACGCCAACTGGTGCTCTGTTCCAGTGTATTACTCGCGCCAAGCTTAATAAGGATTGTTTTTAAAAAATAAATGGCAGAAGTTTGATTCCAACCAACTCCTAAACGAGTCTCTAAAATGAGTTGGGAGGTTTGGCTTCGGATCTCCATGTATGGGAGGTGGTTTTCCACCTATCATGGAAGCTTCCTTGAGGATAGGGCCAATCACACAATTGTAGGGATTCCAAATCCCCTTTGACCATCTATATAAGCTTGTCATTTTCCCTTAGCAAGCTAGTAGGCTTAGTAGCCTTAATGGTCATAGTACTCTGAATCTGTAGCAAGGAGACTATTGCCATACAGCCTTTAAGAGCCAATCCGAAGAGAGAGAGCTTTGTCCCATTCCCAACGAGCTTCATTGAGACGTGCTCCGCTATCGACCCGCCAAAGGAAGATCCAATGTCAGAGCTCAGGTTGTATCTTTCTTTCATTGTTATTAATGATAAGCGACTTTGATTATGGTTTCATTCGTGTATCTTTATCTTTGATGCAATGAATTACATCTTCTTTGACTGATGTATAGTTACAAGATTTAGATTCTATGTCATGTATCGTCATGTTTCTTCGCATGTGTGCAGGTGTTTGGACGCACTAGGTGGAAGGATTGTGATCTGCCGAAGTGGAGGACGGGAGGCGTCATCCTTCTTTCGACGACCATCACGTAGGACCTGAGGTAGGCAACTTGTCATTTCTCTCCATTTTGTAACTAGAGACCTGTGTCTTAGTGTGACTTGATTGTTGCTAGACCTGATCTGAGCTAGTAGGGATCGCCTCTGTCCGCAGAGGGAATTTACCTCTCCAACATATACAAACAAATGTACAATTCTTAAAAGATTTTTGAGGAAATGAAAAGTTAAAATAAAATTTTGACAATTACTAGATGTATTTCAAAAGGTAAACATTAAACCACAACCTTAGTGAAGCTATAAAATCACATAAAATATTCAAAATCCAAACATGGTCAGTTTGTGCTCACAGTTTGTGAACTTGGAGCCCAAGGGTAGGGGAATCTGCAAAATCTATATATTTTCTTAAGAAGAAATTGTTAGAACATACTATGAATCAGATCACCTAAGGTAAGCCTAAAACTTACCAATAGAATGTTCTTATCATCTACAAATGAAATAACTATTTAAATGATATTTTAAACACAATATAGGAATGCACATACCCAACATGTACTACAAATCAATGAGACAAAGACACCATGAACTGAAACCCAAAATATTTTATTAAGATGATCAAAACGTTCCCAACAGAGCAATGGCTTTACACGAACGTTTACAAATTACATTAGACCCAACTCATCAAAAGATGAAAAATAGAAGCAAAATTTCTTCTATTTATAGAGAAATTCCTCCAAGTGGAAAATAATGGTTGTTGGCTTGATCTCTCTCAAAATAATCTCAGTCGTCAATAAATTTTTGATGATATTTTAATCTCCACCGTCGAAAATAAATATTTTTTTAGGAATTTTTTAATTTCTCATTAAAACCAATTTTTATTCGCTCAAAATTAATTATTTTGAGCTAATTTCGTCAAAAATTGACTGTGACTTAGCCACCAAGGTTCAAGGTACAAATTTTCTTGAAATTTCTAATATTCCCTTGGTGGAAGACCTGAAAAAATTAATTTATTTTATACCCACAAATTTTTCCACTTGGAGTATTTAATTTCTCGTAACATTTTAAATTTTTACTCTAATTAATTAATTTTCTGGCTTAGGATTTTATTTTTATTTTTGCTAGAGAAATTAATAAGTTTACTCACGAGGGGATTAATTTTTTTCCACCCTCAAATATTTTAGCCATGGTGTCTAAGTATGAGGGACCATGCACTAACTTTTTTTTTTTTTTTACATAAGATTTACAAACTCGAATCTCAAAGGGGGAATACCTGTTTATTATAGACCCTCAAGATACTTACCCAAATTTACGACACAATATAATCTAGTAGACCAACTGATCTGTAATAAAATAATTTAGCCAATTAGCTTAAATTATTCCCAAATCACTTTTACAATAGACTCAACTAAAACTCTAGGACTCACCTAAGACTTTGACGATAAATTCCACCCTACCTTTGGGGTGAGGTTGGAGGGAAAAAATCTGCCGAACATTCATGTTTAGAAACACATATGAATCAGTGAGACAAAAAACTCGTAGGATGAAATTCGATGCCAAAATCATATAATTACCTAAGTTTTTACATAATAAAATGATCGTACTAGCATCATTTACATTACAATTTTGTAGAATGGGTTTGCAATGACATATAATAGACTATTGGCTAATGATTCTGACTTTGAAAAAATTCCTTCAAGTCCCTGGATCTTGCTTCCTTGGAATGTTGAAAAAATAGGTGCAACATATGGCTCCATATTGAGACATGTTATTTCAATGGAGCAAAGTGAGAATCCAGAATCTTGTATCCAAGAAATCAAAATTCTATCAAATAGATATCCATTCAAAATTGAAATCATCACACATACATAGAATATTTGTTGGAATAGAAAAATATACTTTAACAAGCTAAAATACAAAACATAAATGTGTGAAATAAAACTAGTTAATGACATAAATAAAAGGGCATCAAATGTCATTTGGTGGCACAATCTGGATCATCTGCTCACAGATAGGTAAATCAATAGGTTGTTTATCATATGTCCCTTGTTTAAACTTGAACCTATTTGGTTGTTGTAATTGCTCATCATTGTGTTGCATATCTTTGTCAATCTGAAATCTTCTTCTTTTTTTGTTCAAAATTTAGGATGGAAGATGCGATGAAGAAAAGTGACACACTGACTAGATGAGTTATGACTCAAAATACGATCAATGACCCTATGGATTAATCTCTTCACTAGTTTCTGGTCTCTTTGGATACTAAACATGTTATCTTCTTTCAACCTCCCTGTATATTATGACTATACCACCTACTGTTGCAGGAATAGTGACATATGATAAGTCCATCTGAATAGACCCACCTAAGTTGGTTGCAAACTTCCTCGATAGAAGCATTCCTTGTTATTTTTTGTAGCATCAAATGTGTTATAGACATGAAACTTGGTGGAAAGGATAGAATACATGAGATCTCCAAAACCCAGAAATCGTTTCTAGAAATTCCACCTAGAGATGGCTTAGTTGGATTATTAGTCGATTTTTAAATATTTCCTAAGTCTAAACTTATGGAATATGGTTAATTAATCAAAATTGATTAAGTCAAGGTGATAATTATCTAAAAACTCACACGTATCGACTCTGAGATGATCTTGGCCCTTGATTAATTTTTAAACTTGGTTGTCGATGCTCCAAGAGACGATTATAAGAAGAAGTCGATGGGAAGTTGGGAAAAACACTAGAAACACCAGAGACACTTAGAGAATCCGATTTTCTAGAGTGGCAATAGTTAGTTGTCAAAGATTTTGAGCTTCAATGAAGAAGCAAAGATAGTGAGGGGCAGGGACAGTGAGTCGGAGGAAGTTTTCCAGATCCAGTTAGTACATTGTAGAGAGGTAGAGATAGCCACACGAGGTTCACACAGGGACTGCGCAGAAGCCTCTAATAGGTAGTTCAATTTGCAAATTCAGGAAGTCGCTTCAGAGTAATGGTGGAAAAAGAAATTTGCAGAGGTGGGAAAAAAATGTTTCCAATGTCAGAGGCAAGCAGAAGAGGCAACTTAGTGTGAGATCCATGCCGTATAGATTTGTGCCTGCGCACAACCTACACAGAGGGTGACACAGGGCAAGACATAGAGGGGTTTTAGAGGCCATTCTTAAAATGTGTTGGATTTCTTGTGGGGTGAGGAAAATTCCTCACTAGATTTTTGTCAGTATTTTTATATGTTTGGATTTCCAGTTGGGCACCCATAGATTGTACTCAGATTTCACTGTTGCATAATAATAAAATCCTCAGTTTTTTCACTGGTTTCTCAAGTTGGGTTTTTTCTGGGGATATTTGTCTGAAAATAACGATGTCATTTTTATGTGTGTGTGTGTTAGATTTTCTCAATTTCTGATGCTATGTTTCTTCCACGGTATTTATTTTTTTAAATCACAATGTGAATTATTTGGTATTTGTCGTAGCAAACTGTAAATAAATTAACAATTAGGAGAATAATTACCAATTGTTGTGATAGATGAAAATTTCACATGGTATTAGAGCGTAAGTGATCATTTAGGAATCTCAGAAGATGAGGAAATAATTTTGTTGCTTAGAGGGACCAGTAGGCCAAAATTCTTAGAAATTGTACAATATCTAGACAAGCAAGTCGAAATTTTGGGGAAGAAATTCGATTTTCACTTGCAGGGTTGCAAAAAAACAAAGTTACCTGAGTTAGTGATTCCAACAATAAGAGGAAGTAGCAACAACTCATATTTTTGCTGATCATATTTGTGAATGGACGTAAAGAGTTTTGTAACAGTTCTAGCTACATAATCAACGTCGGTTGGAAAAGAAATTGCACACATGAAGCTATATTTCTCTGAGAGGGTTTCTATCCAAGAAATTTGATTTCCCATTTGCAGGTTGCTAGTTACAGCTAACAAATTTGCACATTCTAGGAGGGAGTGTGAATAGCAGAGCAACAAATAAGTAGAGGAAGAGGGAGTTTCTAGATCAATTCAGATATGACCACAACTAGTCTTAGAGATTGGGATAGGTTGGAGGGTGCTTCCAACTATGTCATCTAGAAGGCTACGATGTCCTTCCTTCTAGATGAATATGGATTGAAAGCCTACATAGATAATTTGGTGGAAGTACCCCTGGATGTCAATCAGTAGAATGAATACACGAAAGAGATGATGAGGGTGAGGGGGTTGATCTTGGATGGAGTCTGAGATCATATAATCTCACATGTGGCAGACAAGGGTACAACCAAAGAGATGTGGGATGCTCTCTCCACGCTATATCAGGGTACTTTCAATCAATGAAAGATGTTCCTGGAAGAAAATTTTAGATTCATACAGATGCAGAAGGGAGAAGGCATAGATCTATTTCTCACCAGAATTCAGTTGGTTCGAGATAAAATTGCAGTTGTTGGGGAAGTGCCTCAACCATCAAAACTAGTGTGATTGAAACTAAACAGTGTTTCGAAGGATTGACAAGTATTCATCCAAAGTATATTGGGAAGAGACACTTTGCCAAGATGGGACAAGATGTGGGCTAATTTGCAGCAGGAGGAGTTGAGACGAGCTATGTTAAAGAGCTCCATCAACGACAACAGTAGCATCAGATCGAAGAGTGTGAAGGAGGAGAAGAATGTGTCCCTTGCATCTAAGGGTCCCAGTCAGAGGCAGGGGGAGAAGAAGAAGAAAAACAATGAACCATCTAAGGTCAAGTGCTTCAGGTGTGGTGAGTTTGGCCACTATAGTACCTAGTGTCCTCTGAGGAAGAAGGAAAATAAGGAGAAGTAGGATCAGGTGGCAACACATCTTGAGATACACAGATTGTCCTCAAGGTTGGAGGAATATTTTGCAATGTTTGCAGACATAACTCCAGGAGTGAGGTGGGGTGATTTGGTGTTGTAGCCTAGATAGATACATAGGTTGGGTTGGGTCCTTGAGGAATCCATCTCATGGATCATTACTTAGCTACGGGGGCCCACATTATTTAGTAGCAGGATGGGTCAATGCCATATATGCAGTCAAATTTCAAGTAACAATGGCAGAATAGTAGCAGTAAGGTGTTGAGGAGTGCAGTGCAGTGTTGGCAGCATATCAAGTGGCTCAGTGTAGAGATAGCAGCACCACAGATTCTTTAGTGACAGTATAGAGGCTAGTAGCAGTCAGAACTTAGATGCAACAAACATAGATGATTCAGTATTTTGGATGCTTCTCAGTTGCAATTGTTGTAGTTGTAGCAACAAAAGATGTTAGGGGTTTGTAGTGTAGATGTAGAGTTGGAAACAATATGGAAGTGTTAGCAGTATCACAGATGCAACATCAGAGTTGCGCAGTGGTTGGTGGGTAGCAACAGACAAGCATCAACAATGTGACAAGAGATGATACAGAGACAGAGCGTTGCAGTAGGGTGTGCAGCACTAGAACACAATCCTCGCTAAGAGGGAGCATTAATTTTTGTAGCATTGGATGTGTTCTAGCCACGAACCTTGGTGGATAGGCTAGAATACATGAGATATCCAAAACTCAGAAATAGTTTCTGGAAATTCCACCTAGAGATGGGTTAATTAGATTATTAACCAATTTTTAAATATTTCCTAAGTCTAAACTTAGGGAATATGGTTAATTAATCAGAAATAATTAATTCAAGGTGAGAATTCTCTAGAAAATCACATGGATCGACTTTGCGATGATCCTAGCCCTTAATTAAGTTTTAATCCTGGCCATTGGTGCTCCAACAAAGGATTATAAGAAGAAGTCGATGGACACTTGGAGAAACACCATAAACACCAAAGACACTTGGAGAATTTGATTTTCCAGAGTAGCGAGAGGGCAGATGGCCATAAGTAGACGTACTTGGGGCCCCGTACGAGGAAAGATCTAATAGGCAGTTCGATTTGCAGATTTGGGAAGTCGTTTTAGAATTTCCGTGGTAGAAGAATTTTGTGGATGCTGGGCGAAATGTTTCTAGAGTCAGAGGTAAGCAGAAGAGGAAACTCAATGTGAGATCTAGGTCATACGGATTTGTGCCTGCGTAAAGGGTGATGCAGGGCAAGACATAGAGGGGTTTTAAAGGAAAATCTTCAGTGATGGATTTCTTGTGGGGTGAGGAAAATTCCTCACTATATTTTTTCCAGTATTTTTCTTTGTTTTCATTTCCAGTTGGGCATCCATAGGTTGTACTTAGATTTCACTGTCGCATAATAATAAAACCCTCATCTGTTGCACCAATTTTCACAAGTTGGGTTTTTCTAGGAACATTTGTCCGAAAATAACGATGTCATTTGTGTGTGTGTGTGTGTGTGTGTGTGTGTGTGTGTGTGGTATATTTTCTCAATCTCTAGCACTATTTTTCTTCTGCGGTATTTATTTTTGAAAATAACAGTGTGAAATATTTGGTATTTGTTGTAGCAAACTGCAAATAAATTAACAATTAGGAGAATAATTTCCAGTTGTTGTGATAAATGAAAATTTTACATTCTCCATACATATGCCACATCAATAATTTTTATATCCATGGTAATGATCTTATATGGATAATCAACTAAGGAGACCTGTAAATCTTTGACGACACCAAGGAATTCAACCTTTCTTGAATCCATTGAGAAAATGTTATGATAAGTCCTATAAATTCTTAAGTTCAACCGATCCATAAAATTTTTAGTCATAACATTTGTTGATGCACTAGAATCAAGCATACAATTATGAAGCAGGTGGTCATTAATATCCAAAGTAAAGAAGAAAGGTTGATGATATTCATTGGTTTATGTAGAAATTTAAATCCTTTAACTTAATCTCTTCATATTTAGGATTGGTATCAATATTACGTTGCTGAACCATATCCAAAGATTCGAAGAATGATGCCTGCTGCGACGGAATTTTTAAAAGTTCATATTAATACTATTAATCCATGTAGCCCAATCTATTATCAATTCTGGCTTATATCTTTCGGACGTAGCCAGTTTATTTCGACTCTGCTCTTTTATTCTATTTGATAAGTATAATCTTTACTTTTTGCAATTTCCAAAATCTACTCCTGTGACGACTTTTCACCATATATCTGTGTGATAGCATCTTATTCGTCACTAAAGTTATTGATGGTGAAGGATTAAGAAATCATGTATGTGTAACGACTTTCCTTGGAAGAACCTTTTCCAACATTATTTATTTGTTCATTAGTTGCTTCACCCAAGATTTTCCTAGCAAGGGCACATGCAGTTTCCTCATGGAAGCTTTCACATGGTATGCAAAAATGAATGGGTTGATAAAAAACATTGGCATATTCAAGCGGAGTAGTAGGTCTCTGATTTCTAGGAGGATTTTTTCTTTGGCCATGGATTATTATTTTCCTCTGTTGTTATTATTATTTCTAGGCTGCATATTCTGGTCTTGATTTCTTTCCATTTGAACCATCGTAGACTGCATGGCACTCATTTCATGAGCATAATCAAGTATCATTTCCTTAATGATTTGAGTTAATTCATTAATTGGATCATGCTCAACCTCCTTAATTTCTTTTCCTTTATTTTTGACAAGACCGCTTTCAAAACCAAGGAGTTCTGACTTACCCAAATATTTCTTATCTTTTTCTATTTCTTAAACAACATTCTGAGCAACAAATAATGTAACAGGCTTGGCACATCTCATCTCATATTGAGTGTCAACATTGAAGGCTTCAAGATATTTCTCTAACACTATTTTTTCAGGTGGCTTGTAATCTTGAGGCATATCCTTGAGAAGACCATTAAATCTTTGATTAAACTCCTCAACAATTTCATTTTCCTTTTTCTTAATAGGATTAAGCTCTTTAACCAAATATTTTCGTTCTTTTTTATCACCAAAATTATATTTGAATGCATCCATGAGGGCTCGTGAAGAGTCAAAGACATTATCCATTTTGTCATGAAACTAGTCTAATTCATTGTCTTCTAATGAAAAGAGAAATAACTTCATTTTGACATCTTCATGATTATATGCAGTCGCATGAACAAATATTTGTATAAAAGTGTTGAACTTCTTTATATGAGCCTCAACATTGACTGCATTGTTACTAGGGAAGATCAAAATCTTTTTCATAGTAGAGTCATCTGGAAGATCACGAGGATATCCCTAAATGTTGGCAAAGTTGCAAGGCCTGTAATAATCCACAGATTCTTGATTGGGAGGATTAGAAAAAAGAAAATGGATTTTAGGGATGGATTCATGTCCAGGAAATATTAAACACTCTCTACAATGTATTTTTTTTATCTGAGCTCTTAGAACCTTTTCAGGATTGGGAACGTGGTTAAGCAAGCTACCAAGATTCCTTCTAGAGTAAGCTCTTGTGAATGGTTGAATAAGTGGAGTAGTCACCCAAATAGGAAGCCAATTGAAATTCCCAGGTGTTAAAGGTGCAGATAGAAAGGATGAGAGGATTAGTGAGAGGAAAAAATATAAGGTGATGAAAATATGAAGAATGATGAAAGATGCAAATATTTAGGAATTTTCGTTAAGGCGCCGAGAATAAGATATCCCTAAGAATGACACCAAAAAATTTTGTTCCTTCAATTATACATGCACTGCGGTAACGACTTAGGTCAGTAGTTGTCGTTGTCATCCCCAACCTCTTCGTTCTAGATGTCTCCCAACAACAAAATATGGGGGGTAGTCCCTATGGAAATGTGAAGATGAAGGACAAGTTGGAAACCAACAAGTTTGTGAGACACGATTGAATGGCTTAGCTACATGGTTAATTTTAGCAAGGCTTAAAGAACAGATTTGATTTGAATGTGAAACCAGTGCCTTAAGGATTCAAATTCTTGCTTATTATTAATTAGAGACCAAGTGATTGAATGAACGATCATTGCTTGGATGAATGAAAATCCTATAGGAATTGCAAATACTACAAGTTAGGTGAAATGTAGAATCTTAGTTGATTTTAAGTTAAATGTCTCTTCTAAGTGTAACCTTCCCCTTAACTATTTTGGAACCAGTCATTAGAGTAGGTTGTGGGATGGAAGCCAACAGGAAGTAAGTAAAGGCTTGATTAATGATACCTTCCCCTGTGTTCCAACCACCCGATGCCTCCGGCGCTATACAGACTATGACTCCGACAACTGTAAGGTCATCATGTTAACCACTAAAGAGGGACTAAGTTCCCCAAGATAAATTGAGAAAGGGTGGTCCTAAATGTCTATCAACCAAGCTTATTCTTAAAGGTAATTTAATTAATGCAACTAGCTTAGAATGCTATGTAAATGTTATGAGTGTTTCTTAAGGTAATATTGTTCAACTTGTTTAAGTACTTAGCTATGATTGAATCTCAAATTTTATCAACAACTACTTGTTAATGAAACACAATCTTAACCACAAGAAAATGTGCCAAGCTATTAAGTGCCAACAAGATACAAGTGATAATCCAAATGAAATTTTCTTAATTATACAATCACAATATGCTTTCAGAGAAATATGCCAAAGATCCACAATACAATTTCACGAGATATATCATTTTGAAGGGAGATCACCAATATGTCCACAATAGATATTTATCCAATGCTGATTTAGAGCATTTAGAACAATTTAGCCAATGATTATCAACATAAGATGCAACAATTAAGATATTTCTATGTCAATATTGTTAGATGTCAAGAAAGAAACAATGTGAATTAGATAAATTGACAAGATACCAAGATTTGATGTACTCTTGATTATTTCATTTAGGGAAACAAAATCATTAGATCAAGTGCTTTAGAGAATGAGATAGATGTGATGTTATGAAGCTTTAATCAACTCACAACAACACATATGTTAGGATCCATGAGCCAATTATCTTGAAATTATCAAATCTTAGATGATTTTAGGCCTCTTATGATGCAAATTTTTCAGTGTTATATAATTGTTTATCATACTTACGATAGACAATAAAACATGTGAATTTTTATTAAACAAAGCTAGCCCAACTCATGCAATTAATTTCTAAATATGTTAAGCTAGTTATGAGTTGATTTTTTTCCAATTTAGAGTATCTTTTATCATTGTTATGAACCATTCAACTCGCTGAAGTAAACCAGTGAGCAAAAATGAGGGTTAGAGGTCAAACCCTTAGGCCCTGAAGGATATTGTCCAAAATTGTCCTATGGCTGGAACACTTGTAAACATCAATTTTTGTGTCAAATACCTCTGCAAAATGCACCAAAATTTAGTCCATAAATTAAATGACCAATAAAATATGGAAATAGGGAAAATGAGGGCCAAGATGGGGCAACACTAGGCCCTAGAGGGCTAGTGTTGAAGCAAGGGAGGCTGGAAGGAAGGATGCGGGGGCGGAAAGGCCGAGAGGGTTAAGGGAAAGAGAAAGGCTTCAAAGTCCAAATAAGCCCATGACACAAGCATGTCTAGTGGGAATTGATGGAGGTTGAGGTCTTTAGGCCTCACGACCAGGCCAAGGGAGGGAGGTCGAGGACTTAAGGGCCTATGACCAGGAGAAGGAGGGAGACCGAGAGCCTTTAATGTCTATGGCCAGCCCTAATAGGGAAAAAAACACCCACAACTAAGGGAAAATGGCTGATGGTTAGGGTTACTATGCAAAGAAGGGCCACAATGAGGCTAGGGAGCCTGGGTAATGGGCCTAGAGGCCCTAAAAAAATTCCAAACCCTCGCCAAAACTGAAGTTGCTTCAGATATTCAATTTTCCTGCAATTTTTCAATAGTTGCCCTTGCAAAAAAAAATCAGAGACTGGATCTTACGCTCAAGGTCGTATATATAGCTTTAATCCAGCAATTTTTATTGAACATCACCTGCACAAATTAATTTACAAGTGCCCAAAACCCCAATATATACAAAAAATTCAAAACCCCAAACCCCAATTGTAAAATAAGGGATAGACAATAAAATTCATTTACGAAATTATTATACAGAATATACAAGTGTGCAATGCTTAAAATATTTTTGAGGAAATGGTTTTTTGATTAAAATTTTGATGATGGCTAGATGTATTTTGAAAAATAAATGTTAAACCAAAACCTTAGAGAAGTTAGAAAATAACATAAAATATTCAGAATCCAAACATGGTCAGCCTGTGCCCATAGTTTGTGAACTTGGAGCCCAAGGGTTGGGAAACCTACAAACTCTATATATTTTCTTAAGAAGAAATAATTAGAACATACAATGGATATAGGAATGCACATACCCGGCACGTACCACAAATCAATGAGACAAAGACACATTGAACTGCACCCCAAATTATTTTATTATGATGATCAAAATGTTCCCAGCAGAACAATGGATTTACACCAACGTTTACAAATTACATCATACCCAGTTCATCGAAAGATGAAAAATAGAGGAAAACATGTATTCTATTTATAGAGAAATTTCTCCAAGTGGAAAATAATGGCTAGTTGGCTTGACCCCCATCAAAATAATCTCGACTGTCAATAAATCTTCGATGATCTTTTAATCTCCACTTTCGAAAATAATTATTTTTGAGGAATTTTTGAATTTCTCATTAAAACCATTTTTATTAGCTAAAAAGTAATTATTCTGAGCTAATTTCCTCAAACATTTGACATTGACTCAACCACCAAGGTCCAAAGGTCCAAATTTTCTTGAAATTTCCAATATTCTCTTTGTGGGGGACCTCCAAAAATTATTTTCTTTTAAACCCACAAATTTTTCAACTCGGAGAATTCAATTTCTCTAACATTTTAATTGTTGACTCTAATTAATTAATTTTCCGGCTTAGTATTTTATTTTTATTTTTGCCAAATAAATTAATTATTTGACTCATGAGGGGATTAATTATTTTTCCACACTCAAATATTTTAGCCATGCTGTCTAAGTATGAGGGACCATGTAGTAAAATATTTTTTACATAATGTTTTACAAACTCAACCCTCAAAGGGGGAATACCCCTTTGTTATAGACCCTCAAGACTTACCCAATTATGCGACACAATATGATCTAGTAGACTAAGTGATCTGTAATAAAATAATTTATCCCATTAGCATAAATTATTCCCAAATCACTTTTACAATAGACATTACTAAAACACTATGACTCACCTAAGACTTCGACGATAAATTCCACCCTAACAGTTGGAGGGAAAAACTTGGTTGATCATTCATGTTTAGAAACATAGATGAATCCGTGAGACGAAAAACCTCCAAGGATGAAATTTGCCAAAATCATAAGCTTACCTAGGTTGTTACATAATAAAATGGTCGTACTAGCATCATTTACATTAAAATTTTGCAGAATGGGTTTACAATGACATAGAATAGATTGATGGTTGATGATTCTGAATTTGAAAAAAAATCCTTCAAGTCCTTGGATCTTTCTTCTCTTGAATGTTGAAAAAATGGGTGCAGCAAGCCCTTTTTTGTTTATTTTATAGGAGCTAAATGTTAGAGAAATGGAAATTAATTAGTTTCT
Source organism: Pinus albicaulis (assembly GCA_034641835.2). Lineage (NCBI taxonomy): Eukaryota > Viridiplantae > Streptophyta > Pinopsida > Pinales > Pinaceae > Pinus > Pinus albicaulis. The sequence goes on from CM076579.1 coordinate 847,806,686, forward strand.
CTTATCATGACATTATCTTGTGATTATTATTATGTGTTCTTTCATTTTATATTTTATCATCGAGACTAGTGCCAAAACAAATAGAAGAGGACACAAGTTGTAGGCATGTTGTTAGGGAAAAACCCCACTCTTTGCGGAAAACCCAATCAAACTTTTTTCTTCAATAGGTTCAAGAAGAGACAACCAAGGCTCTTAGAATATAGGATACTTCCATCAAGTCATCTCTTCTCTGTGTTAACACTGAGATCTCCAAGACGCCGAGATCTCCTTTGCTTGCTCCAAAACTTCATCTTCACTACTTTGATCGAGATTGAGGTAGAAACATAGCACTAGGCATCATCATGAGATGTAATCATATCACTAAACATCATAACTGAGATAACAACTCGTTCTTGTAGCACTGAGTTGATATAAATCTGAGTTTATGTAGCACTGAGATAAGGCAACATCATATAGCATCATTGTATCACTATAATTTCACCGAGCATAACAAGCATAGATACCAAGTCATTGCACTATTACCGAACTACTGCTCCACTGTGATTTCACGAGCTTTCTGTCACATTGTAATTTGCATTGAACCTGTAATGGCATCGAAATTTGACCTCTGTAAAAGCACCAAGCTCCTTTATGTGATCTTCAAAGCTTACAATTAACTCGAGTTTTGTGATATCTCTACGGTTCTTATCCGAGATACTCATATGATTAAATTTGAAGAGCCCAAATTTGTATATATAATGGTTTACTCATATTAATTATCTGACATTTGTAACTCAATTTTTTTTGTCTCCAAATATATGTAGAGTGACATGAATTTGATAAGAAAACCAGCTTGTAGTTTATTTGTTTGAGGCCGACTTGAGGAGATTTGAGGCTGACTTGAGGAGGCTACTTTGATGTCTTGAATCATTTGACTTGAAGACTGTCCTTGAAGTAAATTTTTCTAAGGTGACCGAGGATGATGACCTTGAATAAGATGACTTGATGGAAGAGCCTTTTGACCAACCTAATATTACATTATTTAAAATCCAAAAATTGGATCAATTTAAATCTGTAACAACTAACTTAGAAGTCCACAATTGGGACCTTAAACTAAATATGACCCAAGCATGAAACCCATGCTTTAATAAGTCATTTAATAATAAATTCTTTTGTCAATTACAATAATAATGAAGACTGAACCTAGTTACATTCTTCAACACTAAACACAAAAAATCAATGATGTTTCTATTTCTTGTAGTTTATGTTCGTAATTTAAGTAGGCTCCAAATTCAAGAGTCAAAGACCCACAAAATGTCGAGAGGGATCCAATATTGTCAAAATCCATGGATAACAATAGAAACATATATGTTTTTTATTGGATTTCCCCACCATGCATGTGGTAAATGCCAATATTATTTTTTACTATTTAAAATAAAAAAGGGCTTCACACAAAAATTAACTATGCAGGGAGCAAAGGTTGTCAAAGCCTTGTACATACCAACATGCAAGGCGACCACTTGTCTAATGGGGTTTTTGACTTCAAAGACTTTTCAACACAAATGGAAATATAAAATTGATACACTACATGTGGGAAATTTCCTTCATATAAAAGCACACACACACACACAATTCAAAGCTCTGGATGGAATATGAGATGCACTGGAGGATCATCTAGATCGATGTATAACTCCAGAAGACAAGTCATGTTTTATAGCCGAGAAATTACAAAGAAAATTGAATTTGTGGATGAATCATATCGAACTCATTGTTTTCAAGGAGCAAAGGGATACACATGGTTTCATCAATGCATTGACAGATAAATTATGAAGAGCACAGGTTCAACGGTCCTTGAATAACGTTGAAATTGAGTTGATATTTTGGGAACCTTATCAATGAGGGTTAATATAAGTCTTATGGACATTTGGAGAAATGTCTAGTCCATGAATGTCTTTTTAATTCAAATTCACATTAGAACACTTCCGAGAAAGAGGTTGGCTAGATATATGGCTTTGTTACATAAGATATTCTAACACATTTTAGGACACACTACCATGGGTGGTGTTCCATTTATTGCATGCCTTTGATCGGTGTTTGGTGCAAGGCAGGTTGGAGAACGGTTTTTGGAGGCACAGAAAGCTTGGGAACATCAAAATTTCATACAAATCCCTTGCTTGATGTACCACTACGACGATTCTGTTAGAAAATTAAAAAGGTAGAAATATTTTCGTATGTTGATAATTACTTGTGATATTTTTTTAGTCTTATTAAATTTATGTATCCTCTTCTTTTATCCTCTTTTCATCAAGAAATCATGAAATTAAAGCATGAATATCAACAACACCTGATATAGGCACTCAACTAGGGTAAAATCCATCTATAAGGGAAAACCCATTCAAACTCTTCCACTAGAAGATTCAAATCAAACTTGAGACAATCCAAGACCTCAGACTAGACCAAAAGACCTTCCTCCTCCACTAATTTAGCCTCCAATCTGATTATGAAAATTTAAGTAGTCTCTTCTTATCTAGTAGCTTCAGCCAACAAAAGTCTAGAATTTTGGCCCCCAACTTCCAGAATTTCAACCCTACTGCAGATCTAAAATTTCAGCCTCCCTAGCAGCTTCATAATTTTGCATGTGTGAGTCAAAGAGAGAGAAAAACAACTTCTTGTTACTTGAAAAATGTCTCCTTTGCTAGGGTTTCTCCTTCTTCTTGGGAATTTTTCTCTTCTTTTCTGCCTCCATCTATTGTAGATACAAATTCCTTGTTGGTGCTTCAAATGTGTTCAAATAGCTACCAATATATAGTAAATTTGTGAGTTTGAATTCCCTTGATGAGAACTACTTGTCCTTCTTTGAGTTCGCCTTGGTGGAGGAGGCCTAAATGACATATTTGACACAAAAATAAATTTATTTCTTGACTAAAGAAGCCCAAGAAGGGTATTTTACATAATGACAAGGATAAGGACTCTTGACATAAACCCTAGAATCCTGTAATGGAGGCATTGACCTAAAAATAAAATAATAAAATATGAAACCCATGCTTAATAAATAATTTTATTTTATAATAAAATTTATTTTTCTTTCTCTTGAAAAATACATTATATCATGACTAAAATACAATTAGGAAGACCAACACTAGTTACATTCTTCAACTCTCCCTCTTAACTAGGGAGGTATTCATAATTACATATATACAAAGGTACATGGAAGATCTCAAAATGATATGCTCTATGAAGATTCACAACACACGCAATACTATAATTAGATATTTGACCATGGTACTCTAATCGAGTGGGAGTAAGGTGTACTCAAGATTTAGCCACTCTAGGTACCATCATGCATTTAATATCTAAAACCAACCCAGGGATCTAGGTGTGTATCCTGTTAGAAAATTATATATTACAGAGCAAATGGAACACATAAAATATGCAGAAACACAAACACATAAATAACATATAAAACAAGAGAGACACAGATATATGTAGTTCACCCAACTTGGACTACGTCCACGGAAACAACCAATCCTTCCTTTCTATTATCCAACAAAATGAAGAGATACAACCTACAACAGATCCGTTGTATTATCCTCTATTCTCTCACACAATCTCCCTTTCTAGTTCTCACTCAGAATATACACTCAATACACAACCGCAACACAATACCCTCATACAAAATGAGGGGTTTCCTTCTAGGGAAAAAAACCATACATTAAACATAACTTATAGTATCAAATCATCTACCTAATGAACGACCCAGATTGAGTACGAAATAAAAATATTTTACAAGGAAATTTTACATCTGTTTTTAGCTTCGGGGGTGCTTCCCCCGAAACCCCCCACCAGGTGGGTGGGGGGGGGCTGCTCCAAAAGGTTGTCACCGCCCCCGCCTTGGACCCCCCATTAAGGACAGGGGTCCAATGCAGCGTTACATAAATAAAATAATCAGGCTCTACACCCAACATATCCAAGGTTGGAGATCCAAGACCAATGCCATCCTCCCTATTTTAGGATCTAGAGATCAACACGTAGGTCGGTCATATGTCCTCCTAAGCATCTTGTCTCCCGAAGATGCTTTATCTCTCCTAATCAAATAAATTAGATATACCACCAATCCAAGCATGCTTCAAAGATTCAACCTTTTTACGGAGAGATCCAACACAATCACAATCCCAATTAGTAATAAACCTTCAAATATATATACAAGTAAACACAAGCCTTCGAGGTCCTTAATCATTTGAATGCTACTTATATAATCATCAAGTTATCCAAATACAACTTGTCAGAAGCTTTATTCTTTCCCTTCTTTAGTAGCACTAAATACATCCTCAATACTTCTCAAGTCTCTTGTTTGTAAATCATTCTTGGTTTCATTATTTCTTCAAGGTATTTATTATGACTATCATAATATGTCCTCCCTCTTAACTGGGGAGATATACATTTTATTCTATCCAAACTTCAATTCAACAACATATTTCTTTTATTAAATTGAAGAGACTTCGATCTTTCAAAGCTTTATTTCTTTCTCGTTGTATCAAGTTCACCTTGATCATCATCATTCTTGCCGTTTCCTTCATCATGCTCATCCTTATTATCATATTCAATTATGAACATATTCAACATCTTGAAGATTATGTACCTACAAAACTTTTATAGCAGTACAACCAAATACAAATATACAGAAACATGAAGTCAATTATATCAAATCATGTCATTACAATGGAAGCATCAAAACATTCAAGCTTTAGACATCAAATACCTAAACCTAGTTAGGTTCATAATTAACAAGGTTCACATCTTTTATATACTAGACTTCAACATCTTGTTAGGGTTTTTTCATAAACCCTAGACTCCATCTTCAAGACATAAAGTCTTAGATATCAACAATTCAATCAAGATATCAATCCAATCATAAGGTTTCAAAAATTTGATATTGGAATTGCATGTCAAACTCTACTATGGTTTGTTGCAAACAATATATCTCACTAGTAAAGCCAAATTATGTATATCAACAATCAAATTAGCATACTATCATTTCTATGATTCATTGTAATTTCCCTCTTTCTACGATTTTGTTTTAAACCCTAGATGCAAACATGAAACTCCAAAATTAGATAACAATTTTGACTAGGCGAGGGTTTCAATCATACAGAAGAATATACACCTAGGTTTTCATTCCTAGGACTTTAATTTAGTTATTACAAGGGTTTTGTTCATAAAATCTAAATCACCAATTTCTAAAAATCTAGGGTTTCATTATATAAGCTATACTTTAACAACAAACCCTAAAGGAATAAGGTCCTTACCACGACATTATCAAAACCCTAAACTTCAAAAGAATAGGATTTTATTATATGTTCTAGACTTTATCAACAACCCCTAAGTAAACTAGGGTTTCATTATTGATATTGACATACCTTTAGCATCAAGAGGTTAGGGTTTTATAATGAACCCTAAAGGTTGGGGTTTCACAGAAATGATCAAATGACAAGACATAGTATAACAAGGGTAGATTCAATCTAATGATTAATTACCCTAAAACAAATCTTTATGATTCAAAACCCTAGACATAAAGATGTTAGTAATATAAATAAAATTTCAAGTGAGATGATCATATCAGTAGTTTGAAGAAAACTTTGCAACAAAACTTGTAGTTTAAGGCATACCTTGAGTTTTTCTTGAAAAAACCTCTTAAAGTATAATTTTGAAGGGATTCCTTTGCAAAAAAGCTTCTTTTATGACTCAAATATTTCCTTTGAAGTTTCCTTCATAACCTTTGTGTATCTTGCAAGCTTTCTTACCAAGGAAAATAAAGAAAGGATTATGAGTATACAATACAAACAAATCTCGATGTGAGAAGGAAACAAAACATGAAATATGAAACAAAGAAAAATATACTTATCTTTTAGTAAAGTCTTGAAGGATTCATCTTAGTATATTCTTTTTGAGGGATACCTACAACTTAAACAATTCAAAAAGTTATACAAGATATATTATATCTATGAAGTCTAGAAATCAAAACATAAAAGCAAACATTAAAAAACTTAAAATAGTAGAATTAGAAGGATATGTAAGATAAGACTTAATAGTATAATTCTTTGACTTCAAATTATTCAGTCTTGTGTTTTTTGGTTGAAGCTTCATCAACAACATTTGCATGTTCTCTTTCTCTCTTCTTATTTCTTGGATTTTTAGGACATTGACTTTTATAGTGTCCCATCTTATGACAATTGTAGCATTCAATTTTTGATATATCAACCTTCTTCTTTGGTCCTTTAGTCTTTGAACTTCTTGTATACTCCCTTATTCTTATGATGAACAAAGTATGCATTTTAAATGTCGTTTTCTTCATCCTCATTTTTTTCACTTACTAATAAGATGTAGGATTTTTCTTTACTGCATGCATTCCACATTTGTTCAAAGGTTGGAGTATCTTTCCAACTTCTAATCCTTATGCAAAAGAGCTCCAATATTTTTGTAGACCTATTACTATATCAATCACGAGTTCCTTTTCTGGTGAAACTTCATTAATAGCTTGTATTTCATCTCTTATTCTAGATATATTTACAAAATATGATGATACAATATCATCTTTTGTCATCTTTACTGTTCTTAGTTGATTCTTGAGGCTAGCTATTTGACCAATGGTCTTGATGGTAAACAACTTGGAGAGGGATTCGTACATTTATTATTCAGATTCTTTATTGGATATGTATGGGATTATATTTTCCTACACTCCATATACTATTAGATTCTTGGTCAAGATGTCAGTTTCCCTGTACTTTTCCTTTCCTGCATCATTTGTAGGTTTCTTAACTTTTCCTTGAGCAAAATATAAAACTTTGTGTTTAGAAAGAATAAGATCCATCGTCTTCTTCCATGCCCTGTAGTTGGAGGCTCCTTCTAGCTTATTTGATGTCTTCATTGAGGTTTCCATAGACTTTATAATATCTCCTTTAATTGATATAGATAATAGTTTTTGCTTCTTATATGATCCTTTCCTTAATGACCTTCTTTTGTTCCTTCCTTCTTATCCCTTCTTTCAATAGACCTTCAAGCTACCTTTTTCTTTCCTCCTTTACCTTAGCTCTGATACCACGGTTAGAAAATCATAAAGGAAGAAATATTCTCTTATGTTGATAATTGCTTGTGATATTATTTTTGTCTTATTAACTTTCTTTATGTTCTTCTTTCACCTTCTTTTCATCAAGAAATTATTAAATCAAAACATGAAGATCAAGTATACCAGATATAGGCACTTAGCGAGGGCTCAAACCCCTCTATAGGGAAAAATCCAGTAAAACCCTTTCACTAGCAGATTCAAATCAAACTTGAGACAATCCAAGACCTTAGACCAGAAAAAAATACCTTCCTACTCCACCAAGTCAGCCTTCCAAGATGGTCATCCAAATTTGAGTAGTCTCTTCTTGTATAGTAGCTTTAGCCCAACAACGGTCCATAATTTCGGCCCCCAGATTCCAAAATTTAGACCCTACTACAAATCTGAAATTTCTGCCTCCCTAGCAGCTTCATAATTTCGCATATGTGAGTCAAAGAGAGAGAAAAACAACTTTTTCTTGCTTGAAAAATGTCTCCTTCTTTGCTAGGTTTTTCTCCTTCTTCTTGGGAATTTTTATCTTCTTTTCTACCTCTAGCTATTGCAGATCAAGCTTCTTGGTTGGTGCTTCAAATGAGGTCAAATCGCTGCCAATATATAGTGAATCTTTGAGGTTAAATTCCCTTCATGAGGTTGACTTGTCCTTCTTTGAGACCAACATGGTGGAGGAGGCCTAAATGACATATTTGACACAAAAATAAATTTCTTTCTGGACTCAAGAAGCCCAAGAAGGGTCTTTCACATAATGGCAAGGACAAGGACTCTTGACATATAGCCTAAAAGCCTACAATTGAGGCTTTGACCTAAAAATAAAATAATAAAAACAAACCTGTGCTTAATAAATATTTTTTCTTTTATAATATTTTTTCTTTCTTTCTTTTGATAAATAAATTACATCATCACTCAAATACAATTAGGAAGACCAACACTAGTTACATTCTTCAACGGAGTCATCTCCTCCTCCTAAAAATAGACAAATCTCCATTTCTTACCTATAGGACAGTTAAAATATTGTGAGTATCGATCGTGATGTCTATATGTCTACGATTGTTCAATCTCATTGCGTCCATGATGGTAGCTAGACTTATATTATGGAACAAGCTCTGTTGGTATTGAATCTAATATTAGATTTTGCTCATAAATGAATTTTGTTGAGATGGACCCTTCGATCCTGGAGAAAGTCTTGAAGTTAATTAAACACACACACAATTCCTGCATCATTACGTAACAAACACAACATATCCACTAATTGATAAGATGGGCACTATATACACCTGACACCTCCATGAAAGGATGTTATTGTGAGAATGATGAAGGATTCTTGTGAAGTAATTGGAAAGAATAATTGGCCCTTAGGCACGTGAACGATTTATGTATTAGGAAGTCGCTTTTGCAGTAGATTTTCGAAAATTTGTCTCGACATGCTACCTTCTTGTATTGGTCGCTTTGTGGTCTTATACAACCTACATAGAAGCAGCGCCCGCAAATGCACGAATCAAAACTGCGAAGGATATGTACAGATTATCAAGAAGCGTTCAATTCTTGTGAGTGGAACTATTACGATGTCGATGATGCTGATTGTAAAAACAAAATAGTTGTAACAAACAAGATGGTTCCAGTAATTAATGTCTATAACATTTTTGAGTCATACTACCATGACACTGAATCACTAATCCCTTGTATGGATTCAAACATTGTTGATATTTGGTGTAATGATGAATACATGAAGGAGATAAATTGTCATCGTAAACAAAACAACGATTGAAGCTCATTGAAACATGTGATGTCTGTATTGTTGCTCTCTACGATGGGTTATTTTTGTGTTACACTTGGAGCATCAACTCATTTGTGTTACATAGTTTTGAATATTATAATAAATAAATATGCATTTTTTGAAACAAAGAAAATATGACAAGTACATGTATGACATTAATACTTGTACACCAAATAATGAAGTCTTGAACAAAGTTTCTGATGATGTGGAGAAAATTTCCAAACTGGTGCAACCGCCAAGTTCTCATCTGACGGCCAATTGAAGACGATCGAGACCATTCAACTGCATAAGGAGACTTGTAAAAGAAAGAAACAACTCCATCAAAAGAATTCCCTCTTTTCATGCTCAGATGTTTCCCATTTGTGAGTGAGGGAGACCAGTTGTAAGGTTTTATTTCTTTTATTCCTCGTTTCCTTCTTCGTGCAACTAACTTCTGCTTGTTTGATGTCAATGTAGGTTTTTAGAATGCCATTTTTTTAGTGTCTCCTAGAACGTGGTTGAATAACTCCAGTGGTTTATATTCGGGAAAAAGGTTAAGAACTGTCATTGCATTTTTTTCATTGTTTTACCATTTGAGTTGGTACTTACCTTGTGACTATTATGCAGGATTCGATCTCCTTGCTCATTGTTGACCGGTTTAAAACGACCATGCATCACATTCCCATTTTCATGCAGATCCCATATTGTAGAAGTGTACTTGGATGATAGAATTCTATTAAATAAAGAATTATCCTTCCTGATCAAATCTCTCTTTGATGGCCTTTGGCATATAGGCTTACATTGTTTTATTAATTTTCAAACTTTACCTTTACTGTCCTTTGTATAAATGTTTTAATTTATTTTTTTACTACAATAATTTTTTTTAATAAGTGTGCCTTCTTTTCATGTCATGTAAATTCTATTTTTTTACTTTGTTTTATTGTTTCATGCATTAATCCTAATTTTGTAAATAAATAATGTATTAACTAATGTCCTAAATTTTAGTTTATTTGATTTACTTACCCATCTTCTTTTAATCTTGTTTCACTTCTGTAAATATTTTATTTTTGTTTAATCTTAATAACTCATTTTATTGGATACATGTCCATTAACATTTGATTGTTGTAAAAAAAATCTTATTCATTAGTAATCTGTTCATATATTTTACATACTGAATAAGCTTTTATTTTCATAAAATAAAAACTTATGCAACAATTAAACTACATAATAAAAGGGTCAATTACATGAGTTGTGCATATGGTCTAATGGTAAAGTCACATGTCATGGAACTTGGATGTTTATTTTGTTTAACTAAAATTAAACAAAAATAAATATTGTGAATTAATAAAGCATATCATACAAATGATTAAGTTTTTTATATCATAATTATATCAAACAACAATTAAAGGGTCATTAATGATGAACCTAAGTATACAATATGTCTTCTCTTATTCATTTCTTTATTTATGTATCTCAGTTGCATATGGTGTTAGTTTCGAAAAACTTTTGGAGACAACAATTCAATTAGATCGGTGGTCGCAAAGATTTAATTGCACAAGTTGTACATATGGTATAGTGGTAAAGTCATTGGTAATGCAACTTGGAGGTTGCAATTTTGAACCCCAAATATGGTGTCAACTGCATATGGTGTCAGTGCTGAAAATCCCTTGGAGACAACAGCGCAATTAAATAAGTGGTTGCCAAGAGTTAATTACACAAGTTGTACATATGGTCTAGTGGTAAATTCATTGGTCATGCAACTTGGAGGTTGCAATTTCAAACCACAATAAGTTCATTTTGTTTAGCTAAATTTATATAATAAAGGGGTCAATTAATGTTCTTTCATAATATTTAAGTGTTGTATAACAAAATCTTATTCATTATGAATTAATAATGCATATCATACAAATGATTAAATTTTTTATATCATAATTATATCAAAAAAAAATTAAAGCGTCATTAATGAGGAACCTAAAGTATACAATATGCCTTCAGTTATTCACTTCCTTATTTATGTATCTATTGTTTGAAATTAATCAAGAGGGATATCGTTTACTTAATTATTCATGCACAAAGGGTATTATAGTCAATTTATTTTCTTTAATTTATAGCTTAGATGCAGTGGAGACTCTACAGTACTCTAGGCCAACACCGAGTCCTAATTAGTTTGTTTCTTTTTAGATATTTTAATGTTTAGGTTTAGGATAGTTAGGTTTTGCGTTCTTTTATTTGACCGTTAGGGTTATTCCCTGCAAGAATCTTCCTCATTAGCTACAATCCCTTGATTATCAAAAGGGTTGAGTTGCATTATTATTAGCATGGATTGAACTTCAACTCGAGCGGCTTTAAACTGTGGCATAGTGTTTCCGTTACTTCTTGTTAGCCACTAAGAAGTCTGAGATGTTGATGTGGATGTAGTGTAGGAGCAAAACCTTCATTCCAAAACGTCAACACATTTTTAGTGACCATACTAGGGAATAATTAGGTTCACTCTCCTTGGTTTCCTTGTCGTAAAACATGCACAAATCATTCCAAGTCTTGGTTGATTGCTTGCCTTGGCATATTTGCCCCATCTTTTCGAGTCTTCTTCCAAAGTCTTCCAAGAATAATGTTAACAAATTTCTTGATTTTTTTTTATCAACAGGAGTTTATGACATTCATATTTCCTATCGTTTGCTTCGCCTTACACTCTTTGGAGAGGCAAAAGATTGGAACCCTAGTCTTGTTGGTCCTTCTCTTTTCTAGAAATTCATCAATGATTTTCCTTTCATTCCACACTTTGAATACTAGTCTAGTTTCTATGAGAGTATTCATGACCCTACAACTTGTGTAATACTCTCTGAATCCAAGAGGCAGTATAGGATGGAGAGGGAAAACAAAGTCACTTCCAATGGATAGGCGTATACATGTTTCCAACCTGCGACTCTCGATCTATGTGATGAGGTTTTTAATACCCCTTGTCTGACTTAGCAAGAAACCCTATGTCATTTCTATCCATTCAGTGACCTTCTCTTTCAAGAAGATCTTGAACCTTTAATATGTGATGATGGTCATGATCTTAAAATTGATCTTAACTCTCTTCATCCCATTGGTAATGTTATTTTTGATGATTTTGATGAAGATAGGTCTAACCTTGGTAACCAAGAATGATTTCATGATATGGATGAAGATACATTCCTTAATGAATCTCCCATATACAATGATGACCTTGGTCCTAAGGTTAGTTTTGACCTTGTTTATCCTATTTGCAGTGTTATGCATGATGAGTATGATGAAGGTGAGTGGAACTTTGATTCTCAAGAGTGTTTTCATGATACAAAAGATAATATGTCCTCTAATGAACCCCTCCTTGAAGAAGTCTGTGCTTGTGAAGAACCTAGTCTCGATGATCAAAGTCCATGTCATGACATGGAGTACAATGAAGTTTTCTTTAATAAGCTTGAAGGAGAACTCTCCTCTTTAAATCTTGAAAATGCTTCCTACTCTCATGATATAGATGAGAAAATATTCTTTAATGAAATTGAGAAGGAACATTTTGTTCTTGAATTTAGACACACCTCTTTAGTTCCATTGGTTGAAACATGTCATTCATATGTGCTCCCTTCTGTTTATGAGGCTAAGTATGACCAAGACTGCATCGATAATTCCCTTAACACGATCCTTGAGATTGTTTCACACGAGTATTACTATTCTTCTCGTATGGTTTGCAAATGCAAACACACAATTGTTGGCTAAAACGTTATGTGGTGCAGCCAACAATAATTAGGGCTTCTCGTTAAGCCACTTTCACCATCACACACATTGGTTGGTTGGCATGGCGATCATTCATGCATGATTTCCGTCTAATAAACTACAAATCTTTGGTGTAAGATTCAAGATGCATTTTATATGCTCAATTTCACCCTATATGATCATTAGGGAAGTCTTGAATCTTAAATTTGTGCATAAATAAACTTCCTATATATATATTCATAAAACATTAAAAAAAAACAAAACAAAATAGAAAAATTATACTTTCTTTCTCTTGTTTTATCTACTTTTGACATCATGTTACACTCTACTTTCCTTTTAGGTTACATTGATTCTTTTTATTCACAATTTCTAGCTTGTCTCTCTTTAGTTTTGTTATGCTTTTGTTGCATCTTGCACTTTATTAATATTGATTTTATTCGATTTTGTTTCATTTTTTCCTAATTTCACTAACCATTGATCAACATCCTTTCTCTTCATTCACACTCCCTACTTTTAAAAAGAAAGGTGAACATGTATTGAGTTTGAATCAATTAATGGTGACAAGAAAGATGTGTTTGTGCATAACTTATCACTAACATACCACTTTTCTTGATGAAAACAAGAAACACCAAAAATATTTAGATAGCCCCCATGCTCATCCTTATGGTGCTTGTTGGAACTGACTTCGACTTGCTCATGTGAAGGCTCTCACACGAAAGCGATTCCAGTCACCACAATATATATTCATTACTTCCCTTTCTTTCTTTTGAGTGAACTGGTCTGCCCTATGTGGCCCCTTGAATGTTCTTCTTATGTCGCATTGATGTATTCATGCTCTTACCCTTGAAATTTCATACACTGTCCCGCTTATTTAGTTCCTTTACCTTCTTAGATTCCCCCCTTCTAAGCTTCATGATATCACCAAAGTTCTTCTGAGTCCTGGTTCGCAATATGCGAACCACCCTGTGGAGTTGCCAATATTGATTCTCATCAACAAGTTCTGAATGCCATTGGAAGTGTCTTCTTATCCCCAACTCCACTCATAGGTATGTCACATGACTCGGTCCATGAACCTGCAAGAAGAGACAAAAAACAAAATATCCTCTTCCTTCCTCCAAAGAAAAGAGGGCCTCCTTGATAGCCTTTATCAGAACTCACACATCACAATTTATTGTTATAACTTACACATTAAAAGAAATTTTATCTAACCATATGAACTTAGGCCTGATAAACTCACACATCACAATTTATTGTTATAACTTACACATTAAAAAGAATTTTATCTAACCATATGAACTTAGGCCTTTTTATGAACATAGTTTTTGGATTTGGTCCATACATACATATTCCCACATACATGGCCCTAATATTACAACTTTTTGGTTCAATATCTATCCTAAGATATGAACTATGCTCTCTTTCTTGTAGTTCTACATATGCTTGTAATTTAAGCAAGCTCCAAAATCACGAGTCAAGGACCTAAAAAAATTTGAGAGGGATTAAATACCATCGAACTTAATGGATAATGAAGACACATATATGTTGTTTAATTCATTTACCCACTGTTCATGTGAAATGGAAATGTTATTTTTTACTATTTAAAATAAAAATGGCTTCACACAAAACCTAACCATGCAGGAAGTGAAGGTTATCAAACTCTCGTACATACCAACATACAACGAGGTCACCTTCCTAATGGTGTTGTTTTCTTCAAATGCATTTCCCGACTTACAAAAATATAAAAATGATATAGTAACCGTACCCATGATGCATGTGGGAAATTTCTTTCATCTATATATAATTTTCTCCATGTACACTATTCAAAGCTCCACATGAAATACAAGATGCATAGGAGGATCGTCTAGATTGATGTACAACTCTGAAAGACAAGTAATGTTTTATAGCCGAGAAATTCTACAAAAAAAATTGAATTTATGGATGAATCATATTGAACTCGTAGTTTTTAAGGAGCAGAGGGATACATATGGTTTCATCGATGCATTAGAAAATAAATTATGAAGAGCACAGGTTCAACGATCCTTAAAGGGGGTTGAAATTCTGGGAACTCTATGTAAATATTGTGGGTGTTTTGGCAGATGTCTAGTCCATGAATATCTTTTTAAGTTAGATGCACATGAGAGCGCCTTTGAGAAAGAGGTCAGATGGATCTATGGTGGATCTGTTACAAATGGTCTTCTAACAGATTTTAAGACGCATTGTCGTGTGTGGCATTCTAGTTTATGCATTCCCTTATCTGGAGAAGGATTTTTGGAGGCATAGAAAGCGTGGGAACATCAAACTGTCATATGAATCCCTTGCTCAATGAACCATTACGGTGAGCAATGGAATAAATCTCCATTTCTTACCTGTACACCAATTCAAATATTGTAAGGATCGACCATGATGTCTATATGTATACGATTGTACAACATCGTTGCATACAAGATAGTGGCTAGACTTATATAGTGTAAAAATATCTATTGGTATTAAAGGTATCAATATATTTTGCACAGAAATGCATTTGGTTGAGATGGACCCTTAGATCATGGAGAAAGTGAAGAGGTTTGTCGTTACATTAAAATCCATAGATTTTGGTAAACTTCTAAATTGGTAACTAGGATCGGGATGGGAATTACAGATTTTATAGAGGTGCGGTGATTACTCCAACACCCCCTCAAACATAGCTCGGGGGAATCAACACCTCCTCAAATGAAACTTAGGAGAATCGAACCTAGGTCCAGGTTCTGATACCATGAATAGGTTTATCATTACACTAAAATCCGCAAATTTTGGTAAACTTCCAAACCGGTAACTAGGATCCCTAGGGTGGGAATTACGATTCCATAGAAGTGCGGTGATTACTCCAACAAAAAGTTTCAGAGTTAAATATAAAACACACACTATCCCTGCCCGTGAATGGACGTATCACAATTGCGCAAGTTATATAAAGATTATCAAGAAGTTTTCAATTGTTGTATGGGAACTATTATGACGTCGATGATTTTGATTGTGAAAAAAACTAAATGTAATAAACAAGACGGTTCGAGGATTTAATGTAACATTTTTGAGCCATACTACCATGGCACTGAATAGTTGATCTCTTGTGTGGATCCGAATATTGATATTTGGTGTAATGATGAATACATGAGGGAGACAAATTGTCATATTGAAGCTCATTGAAACATATGATGTGCTCACATCTCTACACCTTATGTGTTGTATTTTTTTTTGTGTGTTACACATGGAGTACCAACTCATTTGTTAATGAGAACAAGGGGAGCACATAGTTTTGAAAATATAGTAAATAAATATATATATTCTAGAAAATAATACAAATACATCTACAAGCTGAATACTTGTGCACCAGATAATGAAGTCTTAAACAATGTTTTTGATTGAGTGGAGATAATTTCCAAACGGGTGCAACTGGTGCAACCACCAAGTTCTCATTTGACGACCAATTGAAGATGATTGAGACCATTGAATTGTATAAGAAAAATTATAAAAGTAACCATCGAATCAATCAAAAGGATTCCTGCAATGCATACCCAGATGTTGCCTTTACTATCAAACTTTACCTTTAATATTCTTTGTATAAATGTTTTAATCTCTTCTTTTAATGTTGTGAAACTTTGTAATAAGTGTCTTTTTTCATGTTATGTAAATTCTTCTCTTTTTACTTTGCTTTATTGTTTCATACACTAACCCTAATTTTGTAAATAAGGTGTGAACTAATGTCCTAACTTTTAGTTTATTTGATTTAGCTATCCATCTTCTTTTAATCTTGTTTCACTTCTGTACATATTTTATTTTATTTTTAATTTTAATAACTCCTTTTATTGGTTACATATAGTTTAACATTTGATTGTTGTAAAAAAAGTCTTATTCATTAGTAATTTGATCATATATCTTACCTAATGAATTAAGGTTTTATTTTCATAAAATAAATACATTTGAAACAATTTAACTACATAATAAAAGAGCTAATTATACAAGTTTTACATATGGTCTAGTGGTACAGTCGCTAGTCATGCAACTTTGAGGTTGCAATTTCAAACCCCAATAAGTTAATTTCATTTAACTAAAATTATATAATATATGGGTCAATTAATGTTATGATTAAATTTGTTATATCATAATTATATCAAATAACAATTAAAACATCATTAATGAGGAACCTAAAGTATACTATATGTATTTACTTATTCACTTCTTCATTTATGTATCTAATGTTTGACATTAATAAGGAGGGTTATCGTTTTTTTCATTATTCAGGCATAAAGAGTGTTGTAGTCAATTTCTTTTCTTTAATTTATAACTTAGGTGCAGCTGAGGCTATACAGTTCTCTAGGGCCAAAACCTTAGAGTCCTGATTAGTTTGTTGCTTTGTATATAATTTTGTGTTTAGGGTTAGGATAGTTAGGTTTTCTTTTCTTTTCTTTGGCCGTAAGGGTTTTTAGTTACATGAATTTTCCTCTTCAGCTACAATACCTTAACTATCGAGAGGGTTGAGAGTTGAGTTGTGTTATTATTAGTGTCGACTCAACTGTAACTCGAGTGACTTTAAACTATGGCATTATGTTCCCATTACTTCTTGTCATTTGATGAGAAGTTCGATATGTTGATGTGGATGTAGTGCTAGAGTGACACCATCATTCCAAAACATTAATAGGAAATGAATTTGACACTCTAATATACACATTTTATATTTCTCTACTTTTGATGTTATCTTGGAGATCCTTCTAGTACTCTAATTTTCTATTTTTACAATCATTTTATCGCCCCATTGGTCAAGCCTGCATTGGTTGACATTGACATTTGAATTAAATTACACAATATTAAGCAGTATTTATTGTGTGTATGCATTTCCTAAACCTATATAGTTTTTAAATAAGGTATTTATGCCTCGTGTAGGTGCTAAACACCCTTTGTATCCTTGGAGGGATTTCCAATGGTATTATGACAAAACTTCTTCATTAGCTTCCTATATGGGACATTATTTTCTCCTCAAAATGGTCATATCTTTATTTTGTCTCTATTATTGGACTACAATGCAATTTTCCTTAGTAGTCGTTCGCCTTTTCAAGCTTATAGGGACTCTTTTTCCTCGACCCAATTTACTCAAATAAATTTGAATAACACATAAAACATTAGAATCTTATCCCCTTAAGGTAATTGTTTTTCATAATGAGGCCAACTATTCCTTGCAAAAGTAAGAGATTTCCAAATGGATTTCTTCTAGGAGCTTGTTAGAACATTCTATGGGACATTTCTTTGTTTCCTCTTTTCCAAGGTTTTGAATTATTTCATCCATGATTTGGAGAGTATCATGTGCTGGCTAGTTTATTAAGTCTAAATCTGCAAAAGGACACAACACCTTATCAAAATGGTGAATAGATATTTTAAAAAATATTGAAATATTTGGGAAAATTTAGTAATGAGATAATTGAAACTTTAGCTATTCAATTAATTTGTTAACTTTGAATAACCCACATATCTTGGGAATACCTTGATGCACTTTCTTGTGGATGGAAATTTCTATTTTGTTTGAAATTCTTCTAGTTTACTCTATGGAAAGTGTACCCTTCCTGAATATGGGAATATTACATTAGAATGTAGTTGACGTACAACACTCAAAAGAATATTTTGGTTGAGAAGTTGCACCTAGGAAGACATCAACTTCACCAAATATCCCTAGGGATTTATCTTGACCCCAACCACACAAAGGCTTGCTTACATAGTAGATATGGCTCACTTGTATGGATGAGATGAACGAAATGTGGAAAAACATGTCTCTTTGGGATTTATATTTTAGTGGTCAATATTAAACATCCCCACTTTACCATTTCCACAAGATGCCATTGATATACAAAGAACTATTTGACCTAGCAAAGGATTTCATTAACTACAAAAGATTTTTGTGTATGTTGTTAATCATGCTACAACTTAACTATTTCTTAAGATCATTTCATATTTTTATAGCATTTGAGTTCACCATACATTCTTTGTCATACCCCTAAAAATACTTGATTTTTATCTTTGAACCTTTTAATTTATAAGTTCATAGCTATATATCTTTGAATTTCATGTTACAATTATTGTAAGAAAATTCCACAAATCATAGTCTTTCCTTTGACAAACTATGTCTTTCCACTATATAGGATTGTATCATATCTTCCATGATTCAATTGAAGCCTTTTTTTGTTATCTAGATTGTAATTGATTGCCACAAAAAATTCAACTAATGCCAATATCTTTAAAAAATTCCTTTTAGAGTTTTCATATTAATTTTGGAACCTAATAATTATCAATGTTCTTAGGAAGGTAATTCTTGGAAAATATTCCAAGGATCAAATATTGTTTATATATTTTCTTTCATGTGAAGTGATTTGCACATTTTGTTGATATGTTATATGTTACTACATTTTATTTATTTTGAGTTAGTAAAGCTCATACTAAAATTTCACTTCATGCATAATGGGAACCCGTGTTTTCACCATGGATTGGGGGGTCTCCATTGTTTTCTTACACATTTTTTATCATTTCAATTCATTCACTTACAATTTCACCCATAGTGACCCCAACAACCTAGGCTAACCTTCATTCACATGCTCACAAAAGAGTAGGGGTGAATAGTGACCTAAAATTCTCTCCAAATTGTTGTTATTAGAATTCAATATTTTCATTTAATTATCTTAGGAATATATATATATATGAAATGATGCTTTCTTATTATTGTTTTTGTTAAAAAGACATTATTTTGAAAATTATAGAAAAATTGTAGATAATTATTACATTATAAAAAATGAGTGACAAATTAATACATTCATCATGATGTCTAAAAAATATTGTAAAATAACCATTTGAAAAAACATCATTTCATAAAATAAAAAACCGTGTGGCAACAAGGGAACAAAATCCCATATAAGATAATTTAATAAAAAATTGTAAGTGTTGATTGTATTGAGCTAAGTGTAAAATATAAGTATGTTATAATTGTTTGACATGGCTCAACACCACCATAACTCCCGAGTACAAGTGACAACACATGGTTTAGCCATCAATATATGGATTAAAATAACCAAATATATTTTGGGAGATCCTCCTTAACCAATGGACCTGAACTATGTCCCTCTTACTCCTTTTGGACAAGGGGTCTTTTGAAATAGACAACGGTATTAGGGGTAACTTATCAACAATCGAGGGGAAAGGTGGTCCATCATGCTTTCCACACAACCAATTTTTTTTTCATTCCCTTCTCATATATTTGGCACCCAACTCAATGATGACACCCAATTTCCTCGTCGATCAATTGAAATGTTGAGTTGGTACATGTGAATGGGATCTAAACTGGCCTAGGATGGCTTTATTTATAGTGCAAGGGACCATGCCATAGTATTCTTGTGATTATTGTAGGTGTTAAACATCTATTGAGAACTTATATACTTCTCCTTTGATCAGTAATGCCAAATTCACCATTACAACTTTATCAATCCAAGTAATTGCGATATTGGGCTCTTCTTTCTTAAATAACAATTAATTTCTAGCTTCCCAAAATTGAAAAATAATTCAATTTGGAACATATGTTAGGCCTTACTATAATCCACCACACAAAGGCTTGTGTCCCCTAGCAAGGTCACTTTCCATGAAAACAATGCACTAGGGAAACACATGCATATGTTCTCTGCACAATCCTAAGCTTGTTGATCCTTCAGACATAAACGAATAGATGTATAAGGAATTTATACAACCATATATAGTACATACTGACCAAAAAATAAGGAAATTCTTAAGCTTTTATCCCACTATAAGGTCACGAGGCACAAGTTTCCATACAAACATGGCCTTTAACAAATTTCAAAAATTCCTTAGTGGATAGAGACATGTATTGATCCAATAATGAATTCTCATGTTTCTATTGAGCCTAACATTAATTTATAAAACATTGTTTAGCAATTTCATAGCCATCAATAGGCTTGTGCTCAAGGAGTAGGGCCTTACAACCATAATCCCAATATTTCAATTGTTTTACTGGGGGTATATTTCCTAATTCAAACAAAATGTTGTAAGGTACTAAATATTGTATTTGATCAAATAATAAACATATTAGTATTTTCAAACCTAAAATATAGCTTTATATAATCCCATGTGTTCCAGTGTCTTTCTTCAAATGAGAAGATATCCTAGAAGGATTAACATTGTCGGTTCTCAGCCAAATATTTTCCCTAAAAAATAATGATAGCTAACCATAATAACAATCGATGAATGAATGAGATCCAAATCCAAAACACTACCCATTCTCGTGGAGAAAAGGAATGACAATATCCTAAACCTTAAGATACTTTTGGAAATGAAATAATCCTCTATTTTCATTGAGGTAGGAGTGAGTAGTGTTCATAAATTAAGCGAGTAAAGGGCATCCTTGGATGTCGTGATTTTTTTACATGGTTAGTGACATTAAAAATAGAGGCCTAATAATACATTTTAATGCCTTCCTTTGAATCCTATCCACAATGTATTATGAAAGGTCCCTAGGGAAATTCTAGAAGGAAAAGGGAACCTCAAGGAAATTTGTGTTAATTGGATACAAACCCACCTAATATAGACAATCCAATTAGTAAGAGGTTCCACATTGTGATGGCAGAGAAGACTCGTTTTCCACTAGATGTTGAAGTTTAAGGGAAATAAATTTGTATTAAGGTATTCAACTGTGCTTGTTACTTGACTTCATTTTCTTGAATAGTAAGAAAATGGTTTTCATCACAAAGTGTCAATTGATCAATTTTGATCCATTTTATCAAGGCAATCGTCTACCTCGGTTTGCACTCCTTTGTACAAATAAACCATATCTTCAATTTTATCACATAAGATGCCAATGCATAAAGGAAACCTTGGAAAATTGGCCTCTAGAGCCTAATTTATCAAAATTTCACACCATTAATAGTAAGATGTGATTAGAAATTAGCAAAAATTTCTAAAGGATACCTAGTACGATATACAACTTCAAGCCATTCTGAGCAATATGAAATTTAATTAACCATTTTCATTTTGGCATGGTCACACAGGTACTTGGCGGGCCCACATTTAATTTTCTCTTTATTTGGGATGTTATGGGCCTTGAGGGGTTCTCATATGACCTTAGATGGTGCATCTCCTTGATGAGTCCCTATACCGCTTCATTGAGCCTCATTTATTGCTATATTAAGTCTAAGAGCCTACACACCCTTCTAATTCCATGTACTATTTTAAAAAATAGCCTTATTTTAGAATGTGGGATGTTTACCTTTGACTTTTAGAAAAGTGCATGACTTAGGGAAGTTTCCTTACAATGTGTTGAGTCCACAATTGTTATATTTACCTAGAGATATGTGAACCTTACTTAAGAGCCCTCATTGCTATTTTTACATTGTCTCTTTTCTAAAATAAGCCTAAGCCATTGTATTGTTTTGTATCTTCTATTATTCACATGATTTAAGGCTCATTTATACGGGGTTATCTCTTGATGAAATTCATAGGGCCTATTCCAAGCATGAAAAAAGTGTATTAAAAAAGTAAATTATGGATACACAAGTGTATTTTCTCTTACAAGTGGCTATTATTGAAGGAGCACGAACTTTTCTATTAGTTTCCTAATATACATGCTATTTTCTCTCAAAAGTAGAACAATATTATTGGAGACCAATATCTTCTTTCTCTTCTATTTTTATCTCTAATCTATTCTTATTCTCTCATTCTTATATTTATTGTACACACATTGAAGGTGCAAGGTTTCTAGTTTTTTATGAATGATTGAAGCATTAGAGAATATTGATTATTATCTTTCACTCTTCATTACTTATATTTTCTAGGGAGAGTGACAGTAAGATCTAGCATTAAGAACATTATGGAAGTTGGATTCTAGGTCATAATATTGTGATTTTATGTATCCTATATCGCAAAGGATGGCCACATATCATGCAAAATTATTTTTGTCTAGACCTTTCAAGGATCTTGTTCATCTTACATCCCCTTGGTAAGAAAGATAATCAAGTTTATTTTGGTGACTCTCTCTCTTTCCACGTGTAAGAGTTCTATAAATTTGTAGACTTTTTACTTGATTTCAATTTCATCTTAATAAAATGTAAGTAACATAACTTGGATAATTTCTTCCTCCTTATTTGCATTCATTCTCTTCATCTCTATGATTCCATAAGGCATTGGTTGGCTTTTTTAGTCATTAAATTCTTTACATTAAATTTTTTTTTTTTTAAATCTCAATTTCTATGCATCCTAAGCATATAAATTACACATTTTTAGCTCATTCATGAAAAAACAAGATTAAATCATTGTTTTTCTTGTTTTTCATATAGAAAGAGAGAAGAACCTATGCTTTTTCTATGAATTTATCTGCACAATGAAGCATAAAAACACACAAAATGTCATATTTATTTGCATTTGCAATGATAAGAGAAATCCTAGTAGCATTTTCTTGTTATTTTTCACATGTATGTAAGCATTTAATATTCTAAATTGCATTGGAAACTATACCCTATACCAAATACCAAAACAATATATATTTTTATTGTTTACAACAAAACCATTTACGATTTGTTGTATAATTTTGTTTCTATATTTTATTTAGAATGATTTCAATGTGTATTTGCATTGAAAGTCATGCCCCAGTTAATGGAAATTCAGTGCATTGGTTTCCTTGCATTTACGATTATTTCATAATGTTTTTACTTTGTTTATTTCATAAATACTTATAAATTTATTTGGGGACAAAAAGTATTTAGTTTTATTTTAGGTGTGAATGAAAATTTTGACTTACAATTTACCTCTAGAATCACCTAAGAATGCCCCTTAAAATTAACAAGCATATCTTGATAGTGAGAGGAGATACACCAGGAAATAGTGGCTTGTTTTATAAAGTTATCCCAAATCTTCTAAGTTTTAAAGGGTGCCAAAATTTTTGGGTGATAATATTTGGGCTCCATTGCTAGGGAGCTTAGCCATTTTTTCTTATTTGTAGTACAGTCACGCATAATGAAGTGAACAATTTATCATTGTATTCTTATATCTAATTTGGTGACACCACTTGGTAGGAACTAACCATACATGTTTCTGAAGCAAAGGTTTTGGTAAGGAAATAATGTTTCTAGTTTTAATTGCAAACCGCTTTGGTTCTTTGATTTTCTCTTCCAATATCTCCAACTAATTTACCCAAGTTAATGTTTCCCTTAAATTATCCATGTTATATGAACCTCCTAATTTCATTTCCATTCCAGGGAAGCCACATTATTTTCCTAATAAGTTTTAGAAGTGTATCCCACACTTTTAGGGGGACGAGGCAATTATTGTTAGGAAATTCTTGGTAAAATTTCTCTTATTTCTTGAAAAATTGGAGGTTGAGTATGAAGATTTCATAATGAAATTGTTTGTTTAAATCTTGCAAGGAAATGTATGAGAATGGGTTAGAGGTTTTCCCATTGTAAGTATATCTTCTTTGATTACCTCCACGCATGCTTTTAAAATCCAAAATGGGTGATGAAGAGTGTCGATCATTTCTTGAAAATTTCACTAATATACATTGTTTTTTTTTATAGATTCTTTTTTACAAGTAAGTTTTCTAAAGCACATGGAAGATTTTATGCATTAGAAGTGTATTTTCATGCATTTAATTTTTAATTTGGCTTCCTATTGAGAAAAGTACACGAGACGATGTCTGAGGAAAGTTTAAAAAATATTTATACTCTTTCTAAAAGCTTAGATTTTTTTTAGTAACAATGTTGTTTAAGTTGACAAGTTGATTCTCAACGCATTGAGGAAGAAAAATTTGATGAATTTTTATACATTGAGGAGCAATGTTTAGAGAAAGAGCACGATGATAGAGAAAACTTGTCTTTTGATCCTTTGGAAGAAATGGGACGTGATGATGTTTCTAGTATGCCTTCTTCCATGTTTATGTTCATTGAAAATAATGAGGAATCAAAAGACATATTTGACAATGCTATTGAGAAAATTTAGCCCAAGGAAGATATGATTCTTTCTTCAATTAGTATATGTCATTTACAACTAGAAGAATTTCAATTCTTGAGTGGCAAGAGGATTTATTTCTCTTTCTATGATCCCAACTCAAATAGAACCAAGTGCAAAGATTTATAAATAAGGGTTTTATGATCATGATAAAGGTGAAGAGGATTTTAAGAAACTTTATGCACCTCATGTTTTTAATCATTACCAAAATATTGGGATTTTATTTATGAATACACATGAGGAGGTCGAACCAATTTTCCATTTTGATTTGTTGACTCTCCCAAGTGCCAAAGGCAGATTTAGAGAGTGGTGGATTGAGCATGAAGATGGTGATAAATATGTCTCATTTTATTTTTTATATAGATGAGTTGTTTCATGATGAACATCTATTTTAGTTGGAAGAACATATTTTGGTTCCAATAAAATATGATGTTCCTCCTACATAGTAATGATCTCACAACTTATGTTCTTGTAATTTTTTAACCATACACAGAAATTAACTGCAAACGAACTCTTAAAACATAAAATAAACAATAGCGAGAGCATAAAACATAAAATAAATATACACAGATTTTCCCCTGGATCCCAAAACCGGGATAACCAACTTGATTTTTCATTATGATCCTTTCAATGTTACAATACATATATATACATGTCAAAGCATTCATAAACCCCAATTCATTAACCTTGGATTAGAACATAATCGTAGTGCTCACAAATTTCATCAATGCATTTGCAACATTCTTCAAAGTGTCCACCTTTACCAACAACACCTTTTTATCCTCAACCATATCTCTCAAAAAGTGATAGTGAACATAAATTCTCTTTGTCTTTGAATTATAAGTAGGGTTCTTAGCTAAGAAATTGCACTTTGGCTATCATATTCTATCTGTATAGATCGTTGCACCGACCCCATACTCGAACACAATCTCTGCAACAAAACCACTTCCTTGATTGCATGAGTGGTTTCCATGTATTCTTCCTATGTAGTTTAAAGAGCCACTACAGACTGTATTTTACTCATCCAATTGACTACAGCTCCAAATACTAGGCTAAACACATACCCACTTGTGGATCTTCTTTTTTCCAAATCTCCAACCTAGTTTGCATCAACAAAGACATGAATGTCCAAAACTCTATCTAATCCTAATATTCCTTGGTAGCACAGACCATAATAACTAGTGCCACGCAAATATCTGAAAACCCGCTTCACTGTTGTCTAATGCTCCTTCCAAGGTTTTTACATAAACCTGCTCAATAATCCCATGGCATGTGAAATGTCTGATCTAGTACATACCATTGCATAGATCAAGCTACCCATTGCACTTGAATATGGAACACAAGACATGTCCTCTTCTTCTTCTTATGTATTGGGATAATGTTCATCAGATAAATTTACACCTAAAGGAATAGGAACCTTCACCGATTTACTATCCTGCATATTGAACCTCTGCAATATTGTCTCGACATACTTCCTCTAGTTTAACCAGAGCTTCCTCTTTGCCTGGTCTTGTTTAATTTCCATGCCCAAAATATAGTTTGCAGCATCAAGACCCTTCATGTCGAATTTGGAGAAAAAATGGGTCTTCAAATCCTGGAAATTTCTTTGTCATTTCCAACCAGCAACATATCATACACATACAAGACCAAATAAATAACAGGGTCACCAATTAATTTAAAATACACACAATGATCCTCTTTTCTTCTAGTGAATCCAAGTCCCCGTATATATGTATCAAATTTCTGATACCACATCCTTGGTGATTTTTTTAACCCATAAAGAGAATTTTTTAACCTGCACACCAGTTGTTTCTTACCCTTCACTGCAAAGCCTTCAGGTTGCTTCATGTAGATATCCTCTTCCAAATCCCCGTGAAGAAATGTTATCTTCACATCCATCTGTTCTACCTCAAAATCAAATGCAGCAGCAACAGATAAAAGTAATGTAATAGAATTTACCTTGGAAATAGGAGAAAGCATATCACCAAAATCAATTCCCGGCACCTGGGAATAACCTTTTTCTACAACCAAGCTTTTTATTTCTCAACCTTGCCTTTTGCATTTATCTTCTTCTTAAACACCCATTTTCTTCCAATGGGTTTCCTTCCAAACGAAAAATCCTCTAGATCCCATGCCTCATTTTTGTGCAAGGATGCCATTTCATCAACCATGGCCTCCTTCCAAAGTTTTCCATCCTATGAATCCATGGCCTCTATGGCAGTTCTGGGATCATAATCAATGATATATAAAGCAAAATTTGAACAGAAATCATATGGAATATACCTTTCTCAATGCCTTCTTTCTCGAACTGATCTTCTTACAGTTGGATTTTGTGGCTCTTCCTCTTCTGAATCTTGTTCTGCTATAGAGTATGCTTCTTCCTCCTTTAGCTCAAACTCTATCTTCCCAGGTTCCTTTGGTATGACTTCATTTTTAACAACATATTTCACCTCTCTAAACACCACATCTTAGTTTTACACAACCTTTCTTGTTTCTGGGTTCCAAATATTATAACATTTTAAACCATCCTTATAGCCAATAAAAATGCACCTTGCAGATTTACTATCCAACTTGGTTCTTTTCTCCTTTGGAACATGTACATATGAATCATAACCAAATGCCCTCAGATGTGAAAGAGAGGGTTTATTACCAGTCCATACCTCCTATGGAGTCTTATCCTCCAACATTGATGAAGGTGATATGTTAACTAGGTAACATGCAGTCTCCATTTCCTCTGCCCAAAATTCTTGTCCTAACCCAATACCACTGAGCATTCTTCTTTCGTTTTCCATCAACGTCTTGTTCATTATTTCTACAACTTTGTTTTTCTGAGGTGTGTATAGAGTATTATTCTACAGTGATATACCACACTTATTACAAAACTCTTCAAGTTCATTCTTGTAGAACTCTCCACCATTATCTATCCTCAACACCTTTATCTTCTTCTCTAGTTGGTTTTCCAATAGAGCCTAAAATTCTTTAAACTTGTCAAAGAATTCAAATTTTTTCCTAAGGAAATATATCCATGTATTCCTCGAGAATTCATCTATAAATGAAACATAGTACAAATACCCAGTGATGGAACCAACACAGGTCTAAAAACATCACTATGCACAAGCTTGAATATCTTGTTCGTCATCTTAGCACCAGAAGGGAAAATCACCTGATTATGCTTCCCATATACGCAATGTTAACATAAATAAAAATATAGAGAGAAATTTGTCATACCTTCTACAATACCATTACCATGTAGTATTCGAAGGCCCTTCTCTGCAATATGTCCAAGCCTTTGATGCAATAACATGGTATTTTCTCCAGATACCATGTCTAGGCTTTCTGCTCCACATTCAGGAACCACAGAACTATTGAACACATCAATAAAATTTCTACCCAAAAGCTTGTACAGAGTTCCAATCTGAACTCTTCGCATCAATACTAGTTCTCCATGAACCAACTTGCAGGTATATTTCTCCAAAACTGTTTTTACACCTGCCACCTTGCTTACAGAAATCAGATTTCTGGCCTATGCAGAACACCAAGAAGTGTTCTAATCCTTCCACCTTGCAACTTCAGCTTGAATTTTTTGTGCCTGATGATTCTGACCTTCCTATCATACCCTAAGAAGACATCACCACCATCATACTTATCATACTCACAGAACCATTCCCTATGGGGAGTGAAGTGAAAGGATGCACATGAGTCAATCAACCATGCCTCGTGATATACATGTGTATTTGAAGAAGAAGGGAAGTACACATCCCCACCTTCATCTGAGGTGGTTTTCGCCTCTACAAAAGGATCATCATTAGATCCCTTTCCTTTCTCTAGAGCTTTATATATACGGTCCTTTTTGAAGTGTCCTTCCTTTCCACATTTCTAGCACACCTTTACAGGATTTCCTGGAGATTTATATCTCCCTCTAGATTTAGATCTCCCACTCAAGAAATTATTTTTGTTTATGTTTTGGGACCTTCCTCATACAGATAAGGCATATATGTTCTGGCCCTCAATATTTTTCTATATCATTTCCTTCGGTAGAAAGTCTGAGACAATTTCATCAAACTTCAAGGTAGTTGTATTCTACCTATTGCAACAACCAGACTATCCCACGAATCTGGTAGAGAACACAACAAAATGATGCACTTATCTTCATCTGAGATTTTAATATCAACAGATAAAAATTGACTTACCACAGTATTGAAGGGGTTCCAATGCTCTATCATTGAGTCTCTATCCTTCATCATCAGGTTATACAACTTTTTCCGTAGGAAAAATTTGTTCACCAAAGACTTAGATTGATACAAAGTCCCTAACTTGTCCCGAAAATCCTTTGTCATAGCTTTCCCAGATACATTCAACAATACTGAACCTGAGATACACAATGTATTGTGCTCTTTTATTTTTGATCCAACTTCACCTAGTATTCATGTGACATTATCATTGGTTTAGTACCCAGATCTACCACGATCCACTGATCTTTATCCACCAGAAGATCCTCCATATTGAGCTTCCACAACTCAAAAATTTGACCATTAAATTTATCGATCTCTATCTTTCCACTAAGTGCCATCTTATTTCACCATAAGAATTGATCCCCGCATATTTCCCGCTGAACAAGGTCTACCACAAGCCCGAGAAAAAAACCCCTCAGCAGCAAAGGTGTACCCTTGAAGCCGAAAAAACTCTGATACCAAATGTAGGTTTTTAACCCTGTACAGAAATTATTTGAAAATGAACTCTTAAAACAGAAAATAAACAGTAGCGAGAGCATAAAAAATAAAACATGTATACACAAATATTTTCCCCTAGATCCCAAAACTGGGACTACCAGCTTGATTTTCCATTATGTTCCTTTCAATGTTACAATACATATATATACATGTTGAAAAATTCATAAACCCCAATTAATTAACCCTGGATTAGAACATAATCGTAGTTCCCTTAACCATATCTACAAAATACCATGGGCAAAAAATCATTGTGCCCAAAACCATGTGCTAAACCAATGCACAAAACCATAGGTAGGTCTTCCCACCTAATATGGGGTCCAAAAAAAAATTCCCGATCAATTGCCCCAGATCCCATGCAGGGGGGATACCGCCCCCTTACTGCGCCTGACGCAAGTGAAAGGGGGCCAGCCGCCCCCCTCTTACCCCCCCATTTTTTGTGTGAGGATAATAGTGGAAATAATATAACACACACCTAATAGTTTTGTAGTGTGATCCCTATTTTGATCATTACATGTGTTATAGGTCAATTTGGGCATCATCCCTAAGACCAGTATGAACAGGGTCTATCATCCCCTAATTCAATACAAACAAGGTCTATCATCCCCTAATTCAGTTGCTACATGCCCTAGAGAAGTCATTCCATTGATGGCTTTAATTCATGAGAGTTTCAATGTTTGAAGTATAGTTAAAATGACCCATTGACTCATCAACGCTCCTCTAAATGGGCCTAAGTGCATCGCAAAGCACTTACCCCCATGCAAGGGTGCTTTGCAAAGCACTTACCGACACTTAAGGGTGTGTTGGTCTCCTGGGGGGAGAAATCATCATTGTTCTGGGAATCCCCACGTGTCTAGTGCCTTCTAGAAGAGCTCATAGGTGTCATACTTTGAATACATGTGTTCATCCATCACCATTGAACCTGGAAACATGTCTCATCTATTATTAGAAAGCCATTAGATATCATTTATTGAGAAACCAAATAGAGCACTCATCTAAGTGAAAGCGAGGGAGAAATTTATGTAGTGTTATGTTTTTGGATTCTCAATTCTTGGAGAGCTGAAGTACTGTGATGTTGTTGGATTGATGCTTGGTGTGATGAGGACGAGATGAAGTTGGAGAAGGTTGACAAAAAACTGATCTCAATATGTGCATGTATTCTCAGATTTAGTCATTTCAATCTAGTTATGATAGATAGATATTGTATATTTGTATCGTCGATTGTTGTCTTCTGGTTTTGATTGCAGGTATTGATCTGGCGAGTTCAGTTCGATCGAGAGAGAAAAAAGAGACGAAAGAAGAAGAACGAGATCGAAGGATCACAAGTAATTCTCTTCATATTTTTTTTATTTGTTTATCTTAGAGAGAAAAGCATTTACCTTTCCTTTGTTGTTCTGAGTGAAGAAACACCACACTCAGGGAATACTAGTTTATCTATAGATTAGAATTCCTCATAACAAATTGACAACCATACTGGGAAGAATCCATCATTTTTTGTGTTTCTGTCCTTTTTAACCATCATCAATAGACATTACTTCATCTATTCAGTCATTTGAAAGTAATTTTTTCCTTAGAAGTGTGTTTAGCCTACTTGATCTTCAAGCTTCATTGCACCCAACGCACTATTGGTCAAGGTACAATGCTCTACATAACACTGTATCCCATGCATAGGTGCTCTACAATGCAATGTCTACCCTTAAGGGGTGTGTTGCCCCTCAGCCAACCAAATTCTATCATAATTTGTCTTTTTCATTCATTTTCAGCCTATTGCTTGATGTATTCTCATATGCTTGTTTGACCTTAGAGACCAGTAAAAATTACTTAGTTCTTCCTCCTT
The DNA here is from genome assembly GCA_034641835.2 of Pinus albicaulis. Taxonomy (NCBI): domain Eukaryota; kingdom Viridiplantae; phylum Streptophyta; class Pinopsida; order Pinales; family Pinaceae; genus Pinus; species Pinus albicaulis. Next base: position 847,837,846 of record CM076579.1, read on the forward strand.
TGGATAGTGGTTTGTTCAATGTTTCATTAGCTATTTTCTTTATCATTGTCAAATTAAATACAAAGTTGTAAATTTTTCATTAGATCAATTATCTGTTTTCAAAAAGGAAAATTTTCGTTTCAATCTTCATTTCCTAAGATAAAATTGTTGTTTCACTCCTCATTTCTCAAAAAAGAAAACATTGTTTGGTTGATTTGTGAATTTAGTTTCTTTTTAATCATTCATATTAAAGGAAACTGAAAATAAAAAATTCATATGAATTTAGATATTGTGGATGTTGCATAGGAATAGAGTAGGGAGATTTGTATTTAGTTTGTGCTCTTTGATCTATACTCAAAAATCTGATTGCTCTAACCCTTTAGTAGCTAAGGTTTTCATTGAAAAACTGAATTGAAAATATTCTTCTCATTTAGTTTTCATTTTAGGGATTTCCCATTACATCTTACGGTGAACCTGAAATACAAAATCTTAAGCAAGATCAACATAAAATTCACTTCAATCAACCTAAGAAATCATTGTAACATTAATGATAACACTTAGAAGGTCTAGGCTAGAGACGTGTTCCAGTGTCGTTAAGAATAGCAGTTGTCGCTAACTTGTCTATGATACATTATGAGTGTGAAATCCAACTCCACATACGTAACTATATTGAAGCTCATCCACACACGTTTAGGTATATTGGGCGGTTTACTAGTATGAAAAGTATAAGGGAGTGATCTCACTGTGCGGTTTTGCATTAGACAACGCTATTATAGACCTCCACGTACCTCCGGGTATATTTGGGAGGAAAAATTTAGGTTGCTTACCATCCATAGGTAACTGAGTCGGTCGCCTTGTAACTTTTGATACATGGAACACAACATTCGAGGATATTTCCTGCCTGTACTTCTTGGTTTGCCAGGAGGTATTCTGCAGTTCATAATTACTTGGTAATTTGTTTGCCTAGTATCACCCTTTTATTTGTTTATTTGTTTTTGTAATAAAACCAATCAATGATCATGGAAGAAGAACAAACCTTTCCCCGTCGTTCACGTAGAATAGTGCTTAAACCACCTTTACCACCGAAAGCCATTTCTGGTTGGTGAAGGTGACCCCGTTCTACCGAATCCAGTACCATTAGTACCTCTGGTGCATAATATTCATCACATCTACTAGAGTCATCTCAATTTGTTTCTACACATTCTAGTTTATCTACTGTCATCGAAACAGAGCCCTCATCGCTCCATGTGGACACTGAAGTTCCAATCAGTGAGACCATACATCCAGAACCCGATGTTGTTCAGCTGGAAGTTGATCTGGATCCCATCATTCTTTTACCAAAACATCTAGATTCTGAAGTCAAATGATAAGAAGTTGTTCCTGTATCAGTCGCTCCTCATTCATTTGTAGCCATTGAGTCTTCCCTTTTATTGCACTGTCAACCACCTGAAATATATCTTAGGCCTGAACGAATTTCTTCCACCTGGTTTGATTTAGATTGAGGAAGAACCTCAAGAAGAAACACCCTCAACTCCAACTCATTTTGGGTCAGGGCTTTATCTTTACGAGTCTTTGCCTCGATTAACTTACACTGCTTCAGTTTATCCTGTTTCAATCCAAGTTTGTGTAGATCCTATATGGTATTCAGTGGGTCATTTGACCATGGCTGAGTCAACTTCTCCAGTTGTACCATCTGTTACAGTTGCGATAACATCTACTGTTGCTACTTTATCGATGTTTACCACGTCACCTGAGTCACATCTTTATGGTTTTCTGTCTGTCCCATTGGGTTACCAATCATTAGCTGGAACCTACTCTGGTGTCTCCTCAAATTCATGGACTTCACCCATGTCATCTTTTGGTATTTAATCTGGTACATCTCTAATGAGTACTAAATGGCTCGATCCTTTATACACATCTTCAGTTCAACATCAAGCTGGTCCCATCAATTATTCTCCTTGATGGCCAGTTATTCCACATAGATTACCCTCCGAAATTCCAAAATTCAATGGAAAACCTAGAGAAGACCCGTCTATGCATGTTATGACTTATCGTTTGTGGTGCTCATATAACTCCTTGAATGATGATTCCGTTAGACTCCGTCCTTTCTACCGCATGCTCACTGGTTCGACTGCACCTTGAGGATGGTTCTTTTATTGTGTCAACCTTGTTAAAAAAATGAATAAGGTCCTGAGGATAATTCTTTTACTGTTTCAACCTTGTTAAATGAAACATTTTCCCATGAGGATAGTTCTTTTAATGTGTCAACCTCGTTAAAAAAATAATCACGTTATGTTGATGGTTCTTTTAATGTGTCAACCTCGTTAAAAAATGAAACAAGTTTCATTGAGGACGGTTCTTTTACTGTGTGAACCTTGTTAAAGAGTGAAACATGTTTCTTGAGGATGGTTCTTTTACTATTTCAACCTCGTTAAAAAATGAAACAGGTTTCTTGAGGATGGTTCTTTTACTGTGTCAACCTCATTAAAAAATGAAATAGGTCCTAAGGATAGTTCTTTTACTATATCAACCTCATTAAAAAAATGAATCAGGTTTTGAGGATAGTTATTTTATTGTTTCAACCTCGTTAAAAATGAAACAGGTCCCGAGGATAGTTCTTTTACTGTGTCAACCTCGTTAAATGAAACATATTCCTATGAGGATAGTTCTTTTACTATGTCAACCTCGTTAAAAAATGAATCAGGTTTTGAGGATAATTATTTTACTGTGTCAACCTCGTTTAAAAATGAATCAGGTGATGAGGATAGTTATTTTACTGTGTCAACCTCGTTAAATGAAACAGGTTCCCTTGAGGATAGTTCTTTTACTGTGTCAACCATTAAAAAATGAATCAAGTGATAAGGATAGTTCTTTTACTGTGTCAACCTCATTAAATGAAACAAGTTCCCATGTGGATAGTTATTTTACTGTGTCAACCTCATTAAATAAATGAATCAAGTGATGAGGATAGTTATTTTAGCATGTCAACCTCGTTAAATTAAACAGGTTCCTATGATCATAGTTATTTTCGTGTGTCAAGCTTGTTAAAAAAATGAAACAAATCCTCTCCTAATTAGGTCGAGTCTTTTATCTGATCTCGTAAATGGACCTTCATTCCATCCAGCTATTAGTAACCAGTAGTCTACTTAGGTGAATGAAATGAAGCTAGGGGGGCGTGTTCCCTTGCAGGTTAGGCTTGGGGGCATTTAAACCTATTTAAAGCACGGTTTTCTACGTTCCAAGCTTGTGTAAAAATGAAATCACTTTCAAGCATGATTTTTCCTTTGTTTCAAGCTTGTGTAAAAATGAAACTACTCTCAAGAATAATTTTCCTATGTTTCAAGCTTGTATAAAAATGAAACCTCTTTTGAGTCCATTTTGGTTATTATTTTCAAGACTCGTTAACTCATGAAAATCCCAACGTTCTTTTGCTATTATTTTCATGCTCATAAAACACATGCAAATGCCAAGTTCTTTCCGCCTTTTCCTGCTTGTAAATTAAATTGAAAGTCGATGATATGAGTACATTTTTATCACTTTTTTGGACTCGTTAAAACTTATGAAAAATAAAAACAAAAAAGCACAGTTTTATCACTTTTTTGAGCTTCGTTAAACATGAAAAATGAATTTGAAGCACAATTTTATCTCTTTTTTGAGCTTTGTTAAAGATGAAAAATGAATTCAGCGTATACTTTTATCCTCTTTTTCGAGCTTTGTTAAAAATGAAAAAGGAATTCAAAGCACACTTTTATCTCTTTTACGAGCTCTGTTAAATGTGAAAAAGGAACCCCCTTGGAGTCTTCTTTTAGCTCTTTTCAGACTCCGTTAATGTGAAAAAATTGTTGAACACTTGTCTTTTCGAGCTCGTAAAAGGAAATGAAATGAGATCTACTCAGTATAAGTTTAACCCTTTTTCGGACTGAGATAGATTATTTACGGAAAATGAATACCTTAGTTGAACATGGCTAAGAGGTTTTCTCAGGTATCATTTTACACTTTCTTGGACTTGAGCGACAAATTTATGAAAAAGTACTCATGGATTTTTCTTTTTGTCCCTTTTTCAAACTCTCTAAACATGAAAAAGGACCGAGTTTTCACCATCGTTAGACTCATTAAAACATCAAATAGCGACGGACCTGTATTATCATGACAAGATCAAGTTTCACTATTGCTAGACTCATTAAATCATCAAATAGTGATGGATTCACCAGAAGGGTTGAATTATAGATCAAGAATATGTTACCCTCCTCGAGCTTGTTAAAAAATAAAGAGGTACTAGTCAGAAATGACTGGAGAAAATTTGGGAAAAAGAAAAAAACAGTTTATGGTGGCAGGTCACTCTTTAACATGACACTTTCACTTCATCTCCGTGGCTTTGGGTTGGGTAATATTCTTGACGGTTTATCATACCTATGGTCTATCATACCATCCATCACTTCAGTTTTGGGTCAATGCTGCCAATCTATTTAGTGTCGTTGATATCTTCAAGAGAATTCATCTAGTAATTCCTCATCTTCTGCAATACTCATAAACCTTCATTTTCATGACCACCATACCTAAACATTGTTTCATCAAGTCACATTTTGTCTCCAAAATCATTACTCTCGTTTCATGTCATGTTTTCGATGAGTCATTTCCTGTCGACATTATCTCATCATCCAAGAAGTTGACTTAGAAACATCTTTCTAGTGCCTTGGAACTTGCTTACATCAACGACAGGTTTCTCGCTTCTGGCGATAGGTTGACATCACAGACCTTCGAAAAAAATATTTTGTTTGGTGTTCGACATCAAATCATCTATTCACGCCGTAAAAATTGTACTGCAGTATCTTGAGAGTCATTAACATCAACAATAATTTCTCTCGTGTCTGTTGACGGATTACATCATTGGCTGGTAATCATACGATGTCTTCCCATTTTCGATTTAGATCACATATTCGCATGGTTAAAATTGTACTTGAACGATCAAGAAAATGATATAGAAGACCCCAGATCTAGTTTCATCCATCCAGGCTATGATTTCAGGAATTGTACCACATCATCCATATGATGGCCTTACATACAGATTGTAATATTCCAAATCTGGAACAACTCATGAATCATGTAGTAAAAGCGCATTTCCAGCAAAAAATGCAATAAAATAGTAAAATTGACTCTTGGATCCCATATATTAGTCAATATACAACTTAAATCCAATAATAGAGCTGAAAAAAAGAAAACTAGGTGGGTTAAACAGATCCCCCACACCTAAGATTGCCAAAAAGTGCCAAAACCCCAAGACTGCAAAATATCGGAGTTGTTGCATAAAGGGATGCATATTCTAAGAGAGGGTTTACACTCAGAAAATAGGAGAAAAATAGATATACTCATATATTAATCAAATATACATTAAGAACTAAGATCTAGTCTCCTTATACAAAATATAAGATAACCCGACAAGGGTTTCTTATCAAACACTCTACATACAAAATGTGATATTTAGAAAATTATTGAATCATCATTGCAACACTGAAGCACATGAGTGTACAAGGCTGGTAATATGTCTGATCTGATTTATATTCCTCAAGGGCTTCCTCCCATGAAAGGATGAACCTCTCAATCACAAGGAAACTCAGCAACAGAGCCACCAAACCATGCACTGAGAACTGCCTCCAAAATAACGTATTCCTTAGCAGAAACAGCACTGGGAATGTATGGGAAATGTTTGGTATGATACTAGAGATCTGAAATAAGCTTTGGATCCCTCCAAACAGGTCTCTCAAGTAAAGGAAATCTTCCTCCAATGAGAAACTAGCTCAGAAACCGGGATTCCAATCCCTTCCACTGCTGCACCCAACAACACTGCACAATCTCTGGCAAAGATGTGCTGATGATGTAAGCTGAAGCTTGGCTTAAAAAATTATGTGGAATTATGAATACAAACTCTCCCTATGAGGCTCCTCAAGGAGAGAGGTGGGATTCTCGCTCGGGAACACCCAGTTCTAAACAACACTGCAACTCTGCTAAGCAGCAAAGCAACAACAAGTCTTGGCGGACAAGAATAATAATATAAGACATGATTAATAATGCTGCCATCCTATTCCTTATATAAGACATGAGTTTTCTTGCCCTTGGCCCCACTCAATTAGGTCATCTCTATCCCAAGATACATCTCCCTCCAAAATTGCGTTATTCCTCCTTGGATTCCTCCTCCTCTAAAACTGCACTGTTGACTTAGTCAAAGCAGCTTGATTTTATCCTTGTTCACCCATGGAGGTGTTTTATTAGGCTTGAAAGAGTTTCCCCTTTCACATTTGGAGTATTTTATTCCTCCGTAGGAGACTAATGGGCTTTTCTTCCCATTTATTCACCGGCTAGAGCTGCTACTAACTCTAATGTTCCATTTAGCTTGGAGGCTAAAATTTTGGAACATTACAGTCCTCCCCTCAAAAATCTTTTCTTGTCCTCAAGAAAATTCATAAGGAGAAAAAAATTTCTCCCCTCTTCCTCATGTGGCCTCCCATCAATAACCTCCATCACTGCATCAAGAGAATCTGCAAATAAATTGTAATCCAATGTTTCCTCCCAAGTGTGAAAAACCAAATGGTCCACATCAATCAAAGGTGGAAAGTGTGAATGGAAACTTGCTTGCTGTCTCATTGCCTCCACAAAGTAGGAGTGATGATCATCATGAGTGCTTCCTCCACCCATGCTATCATCAAAATGAAGTGAGTCACCTTCCAACATGGTAACTCATGAAAAATCTCCTCCACCTTGTGCTCCGGAAAGGTAGGTGGGATGAATAAATGAACATGATAGGAAAGAGGGCATATCCCACGCTGTCCTCCTCTCCACTTATGATAAGTGTAGAAGGCATGCTGATCTTGGGCTGCAACATGATTTCCCTCCAATGACAAGAAGAATATTGAGCCTCCAAGGACTCTTCCTCCAAAGTCATGAGACATGCTAACCCAAACCATTCCATTCAAGATGAATGGCACATCATCACCATTTGGCCTCCAAATAAGAAAATTGCTGAAAGTTATGTGCAATTTTGGATGGTACCAAATGTTCTCCAAGTGGATATTACATAGTCTTCCCAACTGCTACTTGATAATGTCATGTGGCAAGTGGTCCTGCAACAAGTTACAAGTTGTAGATGTTTGTTCTCCAAACATGTGGAAGTAAGCATCAATGTCTATCAGTTGTACATAGGTAAAATAACAATACACTTTCCCAAAGTCATGTATATATGGGCTACTATCATCATAAACATTGGTCCTAAAGTGACCATGAAACCCAAAAATAATCTTGCTCTCATGTGGAGCAATGCACTGTTTACATATAGTGAGAAAGTACAAATACTCAATAGATTAATCAATAAGCACATAAATGTATTTCTTACCATGCATGGTAAGTAAGATGAAAGTGAGCTCCATGTATAAGTTCCCCCATGAGGATCCTCTCGTAAAAATCTGCAAGAAGGGGGGATACATATACTCCGTGGAACACTCCATCAATAAGAACACACTCCCATGTGATAGTGTTGTAGGCCTTAGAAATAAGGCTCCATGACTCCTCTGTTTGACATTCCATATGCCAAAGCCATCCACCATCATTTTGCTATGTGAGAAGATCTTCTTCCTACATGGAAGCTTCTCATAATCCTCCAATGCTAAAGGGTAGCCTTCTTGCACCATGAATTTTCCTTCCTTCTTTCTAGAAATATCAAGAAAAGTATGGGAATAATTTTGCCCATACTCTCCCAAGTGTAACCATAGCAACAACAATTTTTGCTGCTGCCTCATCTCTCCCTCATACAAGCCATGAAGTGAGATCATGATGGTCAACTTGTATGATGCCCCATATCAACAAGTCTTCTGCTGCTCTATCATATGGGTGCCATGCCATCCAATTGGTTCCTCTCTCCTTACAAATCTTCCCTTGAGAAAAAACACATCAGCAATACATGGAAGCAAGATACAATAAAAAAAAGTTGCCAAATGACAACCAGAGAGTGAATCATGGTCCCTCTCATGGAACCAGTGCAGCGCATCCTTTGCCTGCATAAAAATAAGAGATAACAAGTGCTCTACCAGCCACTTGTTTGTTGCCACAATCATCTCATAAGATGAAAATATGAAGTTCCAATATGGTGTCAATGGTGTACACCAAGAATCATGTGGCTTCCCCCAAAAACCATCAAAAGGATAGCCAAAATCAAGGCTACAAGTAGTTGCAAGTACATCATCATACAATATGAAAGAAGAGATAATTCTCCTTGTTACATCATGTTGCTCAAATAATGAAAAGAAGTACAAAACAAAATATGAAATGATACCTCCTCCATCATGTACTTGAGATCTTAAGCTGAAATGGCTCAACTGGAAATTCTCCCTCACCTCCAAAGAGTAGGGAAGTGGTTGTGACCTCCTCTTCATTACCATCTGGGCTATGCGTCTCTCCATATGCTGATATATGTCATGCTGAATGCCCTCCAAAGTGAACTCCTCCATCAAATGGAAATATGCATCCAAGTGCATAGAAGAGAAGTCCTCATGTGCTGCATGTAGCAGCTTCTCCTTGAGACTAGAAGATCTAGTCAAGAAGATCCTGCCATAGGAATAGATGACCACATCATCCACCATGTATCTATCATATCCATTTGGTTCATCAAGAATCATGCATTCACCAAGATCCTTGGAGTACTCTACCAAGATCTGAGATCTCCAATAAGGATCAATCCTCCTAAGAGACAACATTGGTGATCTGGCATGTGAAGCTCTACTCATGCTGCTACCTGCTACTTTGACATCGCCCATGCCAAAGTCTTCCTCCAGACTCTTCACCTCTCCAAAATCTAAGAGTGGTGAATCCAAAGACAAGATGTCTTCCATCAACTCCAGATCAGGTGGCCTCCCAGGTGGAATGCCTCCATATAGTGAGACATCAATGTCAAGAGTAGACTTCTCATATGGTTGGGCAACCTTGCCCTTGCTTTCACATCGCAATACAGTCTGCCTCTTTCTTGCACTGGTTCTTTGAAATAGAGAAGGGTGTGTGCCTCTCATCAAATGATGTTGCTCTTCCTCCCTTCCTTCTCCTTCCAGCTGCAATGTTGCACAATAATGCTGCTCACTGATCGTTCTTGGACCTCCATTTATGAGATCCTGGGGAACTTCTTGCAAAGGCACAAGAATCCCTCATGTTGGAGCATGTGCTCCTCCTCCCTCTGCATGAGGCACTGGATGTGCTCTATATGTGACAGTTTTGTTTCCCTCATCTTCCTCAATGTGTATGGGCAACATCTCAACAATTGGATCCTCCTGTGAGAAGGAGATCCTCATGCCCTCTTGTTCAAGAATATGAACTGGAGGTATTTCTTCCGACAATGTGTGATGCAAGATGTCAGCTCCTCCCATGGTTTTTTGAAGTGGGGTTTCCTCCATCACATGCAAGGGTTTTTTTTTATCAAGTTTTCCTTGCTCATGTGTTTTAGGAATTTTTGCACCAAACCTCCCCATCAAAGTTTCTATGAATCTTGCATAAGAGGAAGTGTTTGCATGTCTTAAAGAACAAGATTCAAAAATCAACCATGCATGAGCCTTACCTCTAAAATGCAGCCCTGTAACTCTGATAGCTTCATCTTCGGAAATATGGTGCAGCCTCAAATAGGATTCTAGCTCCTTCACCGAAGCTCCAGCTGAACATGTAGGTGATCCGGCAAAAGTAGATAGAAGAAATCTACCTGCATCCTGCTGCTGGTATTTCTCCACCCGGACCTTGCAAAAAACTTCGAAATCAGTATGATCTCTAAACTTCTTAGTTTGAGATTCATACTCTTGCAACAAATCACTAAGAGTTCTCCTCTTAGGCATTTTTCCTCCTCCCATCCATCTCAAGATAGCTCTAGGAATTTGACTGCGTTGTTCATCATGGAGTGCAGCTGCATGCTCACCCTCATAATGTAAAAATCTATATTCAGCTCTAGATTCAACCTCCTTTGGAGATCCCATCTCCAATCTCATTTTCTTCAGCTCTCCTTGAAAGCTCTGCATAGATTTTGGAAGAAGCTTTGTGAGATTGTCCTCATTTTTCCTTTCACATATTGAAGCTTTTTGGCTTCTGTCCATCTCTCCTTCCTCTGATAGCTGGATCTCACAAGCTGAGCCAGAGATCATGCTTTGATACCACTGTAATATTCCAAATCTGGAACAGCTCATGAATCATGCAGAAAAAATGCATTTCCAGCAACAAATGCAATAAAATAGTAAAACAGACTCTTGGATCCCATATATTAGTCAATATAAAACTTAAATCCAAGAATAGAGCTGAAACAAAGCAAACTGGGTGGGTTAAACAGATCCCCCACACCTAGGATTGCCAAAAAGTGCCAAAACCCCAAGACTGCAAAATACCAGAGTTGCTGCATAAAGGACTGCGCAGTATAAGAGAGGGTTTACGCTCATAAAATAGGAGAACAATAGATATACTCATATATTAATCAAATATACATTAATAATTGAGATCTAGTCTCCTAACCCGGAAAGGGTTTCTTGTCAAACACTCTGCATATAAAATGTGATATTTAGAAAATTACTGAATCATCACTGCAAAACTGAAGCACATGAGTGTACAAGGCTGGAAATATTTTTTATCTGATGTATATCCCTTAAGGGCTTCCTCCCATGAAAGGATGAACCTCTCAATCACAAGGAAACTCAGCAACGGAGCCACTAAACCATGCACTGAGCACTGCCTCCAAATAACGCATTCCTTATCAGAAAGAGCACTGAGAATGTATGGGAAATGTGTGGTATGATAACAAAGATCTTAAATAAGCTCTGGATCTCTCCAAATAGGTCTCTCAAGTGAATGAAACCTTCCTCCAATGAGAAACTAGCTCAGAAACCAGGATTCCAATCCCTTCCGCTACTGCACCCAGCAACACTACACAATCTTTGGAAAAGTTGTGCTGATGATGTAAGCTGAAGCTTGGCCTAAAAAATGATGTGGAATGATGAATAAAAACTCTCCCTATGAGTGTCCTCAAGGAGAGAGGTGGGATTCCCGCTTGGGAACACCCAGTGCTAAACAACACTGCAACTCTGCTAAGCAGCAAAGCAGCAACAAGTCTTGGCAGACAAGAATAATAATCTAAGACATGATGAATAATGCTGCCATCCTCTTCCTTATATAAGACATGAGTTTTCTTGCCCTTTTCCCCACTCAATTAGGTCATCTCTATCCCAAGATACATCTCCCTCCAAAATTGCGTTATTCCTCCTTGGATTCCTCCTCCTCTAAAACTGCACTGTTGACTTAGTCAAAGCAGCTTGATTTTATCCCTGTTCACACATGGAGGTGTTTTATTAGGCCTGAAAGAGTGTCCCCTTTCACATTTGGAGTATTTTATTCCTCCTTAGGAGACTTATGGGCTTTTCTTCCCATTTATTCACCGACTAGAGCTGCTGCTAACTCTAATGTTCCATTTAGCTTGGAGGCTAAAATTTTGGAACATTACACAGATGGTCATCCTATCATGGGCCTATATTTGTAGGCATGTTTATATCTGTAGACGAATTTCTGATTGATGTACGTGTTATGATAGTTTATGTGCTGAACATGGGTATGCCTCCCTAAAAAATTCATGTCCAAGATGTACAAGATATAATGATGTAATGTATTGCAAATTGATGCAGGTTACTGTCCGCTTTAGATCCTACTCATCACATTGTAAATCATCTCATCCAAATATTATCATTATTTTGACTTCATGCTTTAGGGGGAAACTGTTATAGGTCAATTTGGGCATCATCCCTAAGACCAATATGAACAAGGTCTATCATCCCCTAATTCAATACAAACAGGGTCTATCATCCCCTAATTCAGTTGCTACATGCCCTACAGAAGTCATTCCACTGATGGCTTTAATTCATGAGAGTTTCAATGTTTTAAGTATAGTTAAAATGACCCATTGACTCATCAAAACTCCTCTGAATGGCCCTAGGTTTATCACAAAGCACTTACCCCCATGCAAGGGTGATCTACAAAGCACTTCCCGACACATAAGGGTGTGTTGGTTGCCTAGGAGTGAAATCATCATTGTTCCGTGAATATCCACATGTCCAGTGCCTTCTATAAGAGCTAATAGGTGTCATAATTCAAATACATGTGTTCATCTATCACCATTGAACCTGGAAACATGTCTCATCTATTATTAGAAAGCCATTCAATATCATTTATTGAGAAACTACCTACAATTTCCCTATAAATTGAGCACTCATCTAAGTGCAAGGGAGGGAGAAATTTTTGTGGTCTTATGTTATTGGATTCTCAATTCTTGGAGAGCTGAAGTATTGTGATTCTGCTGGATTTATGCTTGGTGTGATGAGGACGTGATGAAGTTGGAGTAGGTTGACAATGAACCGATCGCTTGGTTGTAATCTATTCCTCCCAATGCTGCAATAACTATATTTGTTCTTTCTCCCATATATGTGATTATATTTTGTGAATGTATTATCAACACGTTCATGTATTCTCATATTTAGTCAGTTCAATATGGTTATGATAAATAGATATTGTATATTTGTATCGTTGATTGTTGTCTTCTGTTTTTTATTGCAGGTATTGATCTAACGAGTTCAGTTGGATCGAGAGTGACAAAAGTGACAAAATAAGAAGAATGAGAGCAAAGGATCACAAGTAAGTCTCTTCATCTTCCGTTTATCTGTTTATATTAGAGATAAAATCATTTACCTTTCCTCTGTTGTTCTGAGTGAAGAAACACCACACTTAGGGAAGAATAGTTTATCTGTAGATTATAATTTCTCATAACAACATGGATACCATGGTATATCATGATTGGATTAAGAATGCTAGAGGTATTTTAGGAAGTAAACAAGCAAGGTTGAGGCTTTTGTACTTTCTTTTATTACACTAGTGAGTATTCATGTTCCGAGTTTTAGCTAGTAGATGTATTTGGTTGTTTAAAAATCAAACATATGAAAACTTCTAATCATCACATTATACTTCATAATTGGCTTCTGTTTGGTCCCTATATTACTAGAATAGTCCCTTATTGTTGTTAGTGTAAACCCCTTATTGTTATTGTTGTACCCTTGTAACCCCCATATTGTTATTATTGTGCCCATAAATTATTATTGTTAGGTCGGCTAGGATTACATTGTGGCCCCATGGACTCCTATATATAGAAATGAGGTTTTATCATTTGTATCATCCAAGAATTGTTCATTTATGTAATGTATTGGAGGTTTCCCCCTCGAAGTGGCTGATTTCTAAGGCATTGATCTCTCTTTTCTTCTATTTTTGGAGTTGGTTTCATAACATTTGGTATCAGAGCTTTGGATTCTAGGGTTTGGCTACTCCAAACAGGTCATCATGGAATTTTCTCTATAAAATTTTTTATACAAAGTTTCAAAAGTTGAAATTGTTACAGAGCGAATAAAATATCCTGAGGATCGTCGAGTAAAATTTTCAGATCTTGGTTCGCAATATTTTCGGAGATATTATCTGTGCAAGTTAGGGTTTTTTCAGGCTTCTGAATTTCACCTAAAACAGGTCATCATGGAAGTTTCACTATAACTTTTTTTCTACTAAGTTTCAGAAGCTAAAATTTTTATAGAGAGAAGCCTAAATATTGAAGAACATCGTGTAAATATTTCAGATCTTGGTTCACAATATTGCAGAGATATGATCTGTGGACGTTAGGGTTTTCTCAGGATCCCGAATTTCATCTCAAAGAGGTGACCTTGGGAAAATCATCATAACTCTCTCTCTGAGCATCGGATTGGAATTATGTAAAAATCGGATGCAAGTACAAGGAATGTAGTTTCATTTTTATCAATTTTAGAGCCGAAGGAGGAAAAAGTGACACGTGGCACGTCATACAAGTTCTCTATACTGAACTAGTCCATAATTAGGTCATTGTGGGAGATTGTGTATAACTTTGCCTTGAAGAATCCAAATCAGGTTAGACCTATGTAATTTGAAAGAAGCTTCAGAGGGCTAATACAGGGCTGAATTTTAGATATTGAAGATCCAAAATTACAGAGATAATTTAGTTTCATTATCAATCTCCTTAAAAGAAAGAAAAAGGTGTGTATTTTTTTTTTCGAATTGCATAAGTCTTGTGTGCAAAATCAATTTGAATTGATTCCAAGGGAATATTGTAGAATAGATATCAGTATTGGGTTCTAAAATTCCCCCTAAAACTAATTCAACACCCATTAAGCCTTTAGAAGGCTCTACTATGGCTCATGAAGACAAATAACTGCAACATGACATGTCAAAATTACAAGAGCAAGTTCACCAAATTTCTCTCTCGTAAAGAGCAACAAAAAATGAAATGGAAGTTTTGAAGAAAAGCGAGGAAGCTAAGATTGATGGTTTGAAAAAAGGAATGGAAGCTAAGATGGATGACATGGAAGCTGGCATGGAAGCTAAGATGGATGACATGAAAGAAAACATGGAAAACATGAAGAATGATCTAAAATTAGACATTGAAGGTTTGAAAAAGTTGATACAAGAAATGTTTCTTAATGCCGAAAAGATAGTAGAGGAAACTCATGATGAGAAAAAAATAAATGTTAATCATGATTTTATAAACTCTAATGTTGGATGGAAGAACCACCATATTCCAAAGAGGGATATGAGGAAGTTTGATGGTGTTAGATCCTACATATTATTATATATGAGCATATTTTGATCTCAATAATGTGCAAAACACACAAAAGGTAACATTGCATCTTTATATTTAGTGAACAAATACATTTGTATGGTATCGATATTTTTTCTCCCAAAATTTTTTTTCACTTGGTCAATTTTTACGGAGGAAATGATAGCACATTATGAGGATACAAAGAGCAACACCTTATTTAGCCAATTGATAAATCTCAAACAAAAGGGTTCAGTGGTGGAGCACATTGAGGACTTCCAAAATTTGAATATAAGGATAATTGATATTCCAGAGAAACACATGATTGATGTATTCATAGGGACTTTAAAGGATAACATCCAACATGAATTTTGCGTTTGGGAACCTGATTCATTGGAGAAGGCATTCAGATTGGCAAGAAAAATTGAATGTAAAATTATGGCGACAAGGAAGCCTACCACTCACATTTATAAAGATGGAAGTGTTGCTACTCCTAGACTTCCACAACCTACAAGGTTGACACCACAACAATTGGAAGAAAAAAGAGCAAAAGGGCTTTGCTACAGTTGTGATAGAAAATACACTAAAGGTCATAAGTGTGCTAAGAAGAAATTATTTTACATAGATTGTGAAGAGGAGGAAGAAAATGAGCAAGAAACTTCAAAAGAAGAGGTTATACACCAAGAACCAACCCTAGAAGAAGAAGAAATGAGTCCGGCCATATCGCGTAATGCATTGGAAGGTATTACCACTCCACAAACTCTCAAGATAGAAGGGCATATCAAGAAGAAACATGTAACAGTGTTGATTGATTCGGGTAGTACCCATAATTTTATTCATTGTAAGGTAGCCAAGGAATTGAATTGTTTCCTATACCCAACACCAGAATGTCAAGTGATAGTTGCAAATGGAGGAACTATAAATTTCTCTAAAAAATGTCATAATATCAAGCTAACCGTGGGGGAATATGTATTGAATAGTCCAATTCTTTCCATTCAAATGGGAGGTGATGATGTTTTACTAGGAGTACAATGGTTACCATCTTTGGGGACAATATATTTTAATTTTCAATAACTTTTCTTGAATTTTTTTCGAAAGGAAAGGAAGTCGAATTACGAGGTATTGCAGGGAAGCTGGGAAATATATTAAGCTCTAATGTAATGAAAAAGATTCTGAAGAAAGAAAAACGAGGCATAATTGCACAATTATGGTCACTAGAAGTTCCAACATCAAAATCATCTATTTCTCCAGATCTCCAAAAAATCTTGGACAATCATTCCAAGGTGTTTGAAACTCCCAAAGGACTCCCACCTATTCATGATCATGATCATGCTATTAATTTGATTCCAGGAAGTGTTCCTCCAAACATCAGGCCTACAGATATCCTTATGTCCAAAAGAGTGAAATTGAACGTATGATTGCAGAAATGTTAAAGGCTGGTATAATTCAACCTAGTCAAATTTTTTTCTCTACTCCAGTAGTATTGGTGCACAATAAGGATAGATCATGGTGCATGTGTCCAGATTATAGGGAGCTCAATAAGCTCACTATTAAAGATAAATTTCCCATTCCTGTGATTGATGAATTATTGGATGAATTACATGGAGAAATTTATTTTACAAAGTTGGATCTTCGTTTAGGATATCATCAAATTATAATGAAGATGGAAGATATTTCGAAAACAACATTTTGAACTCATGAGGGTCATTATGAATTTTTGGTCATGCCTTTTGGCCTTACCAATGCACCTTCTACATTTCAAGGGTTGATGAATTCCATGTTTAAACCCTTCCTTAGAAATTTTTTTCTAGTATTTTTTGATGATATACTAATCGATAATAGGTCTTGGAAGGATCATGTTCAACATGTTGACAGGGTGCTCAAACTATTGGAGGAGAAACAATTATATGCAAAAACATCCAAATTTTTCTTTGGAGTACAAGAGGTCAAATATCTGGGTCATATTGTATCTCATGAGGGTGTTAAGGTAGACCCTAACAAAATTAAAGCCATTAAGGACTGGAAAGTCCCTATATCCATAAAGAATTTGTGAACATTTCTCAAGTTAACAGGGTATTATCGCAAGTTTGTTAAGAATTATGGGAGAATAGCAACACCTATAACAAAATTATTGAAGAAAAAAACATTTTCATGGACTCCTGAAGCAACTAAGGCCTTTGAACATCTTAAAGAGGCAATGTTCCTAGCATCGGTCTTAGCTATGCCAGACTTCACAAAAACCTTTATTGTAGAATATGATGCCTCGGGAAATGGAATTGGTGTTGTTTTAATGAAAGAAGGAAGACCCACTGCTTTTGAAAGTGATCCAATCTAAGGAAAGTATTTATAGAAAGCTATTTATGAGAAGGAAATGTTGGCAATACTACATGCACTAAAGAAATGGCGACCTTACCTAATGGGAGCACACTTCAAGGTAAAAACGGATCATGATAGTCTTAAACACTTTTTGGAACAAAGACTATATTTATAAGAGTAGAAAAAATGGGTCACAAAAATGTTGGGTTATGACTTTGAAATCATCTACAAAAAAGGGAAACTAAATGTTGTCGCAGATGCACTCTCAAGAAAGGATGAAGAGGTGGAAGCATTTCTTTGTGAAATTTCTATTATCCAACCATATTGGATAACCGAAGCAAGGGATGAATGGAAGAAGGACGAAGAAGTGTGGACACTCATTCAAAAGTTGCAGCAAGATCCTAGTACATGTGATACATTTAGTTGGAAAAATGATTCATTATGGTACAAAGACTGCTTATATATTTGCTAGAATTCCCAACTAAAACAAAAGATTATTTTGTAATTGCACACTTCTCCTTTAGGAGGACACTCAGGATTTTTAAAAACTTACCACAGGGTGAAGAAAGAATTTTTTTGGGATGGACTTAAATCTGATATTCAAAAGTTTATGGTGGAATGTTTGGTTTGCCAGCAAAATAACGTTGAGACAATTAAGACGCCGGGTCTTCTACAACATTTATCCATTCCAAGTCAACCTTGGGAGGAGATTTCAATGGATTTTATCACAGGTTTACCTAAGTCCGAAGGGAATAGTGTCATCATGGTGGTAGTTGATAGACTAACCAAGTACGAACACTTTTGTGCATTATCTCATCCATTTAAAGAAATTACAATTGCTATTTCATTTATGGAAACAATTCAAAAGCTACATGGAAACCCAAAGATTATTGTAAGTGACAGAGATCCCATTTTTACAGGAAATTTTTGGACATAATTATTTTCTTTTGTTTAAAAACACTAACTATCTAGTAGCCCATTCATCAATCTCCTCAATCCGATGTAACAAACATGGGCAAGCTAATAAATGCTTGAAATAGATATCTCAGAGCCTTATCCTGATAAGAAAGCATAATGGGTCAAGTAGTTACCTCTCGCTGAATGGTGGTATAACACTTTCTTCCTTACTACAACAAAAATGACCCCATTTATGGCACTTTATGGATATCAGCCACCATCCATCACATCTTCTTTAAGGGAAAATTCTAAGGTTCAATCAGTGGAAGGCCACATCGAGCATCAACAATAAGTTCTCCAAATTTTAAAGGATAACCTAAATTTGGCACAAAATCGAATGAAACAACAGGCAGATCAACATCGCAGCGAGAGAATTTTTGATGTAGGAGACTGGGTATTTTTACGGCTGCAACCATACAAACAAATGTCCCTCAAGCAAGTTAAGAAGGATAATAAATTATCACCAAAGTACTATGGTCCTTACAAGGTGTTGCAAAATATTGGTACTATGGCATACAAATTGGAGCTTCCTGCTTCTTCGTGAGTGCATCCATTTTTCCATGTTTCATGCTTAAAGAAGGCTATAGGGGACAAATTCCAGTTCAAACAATATTTCCAAAACTTGATGAGGAAGGAAAAACCATGTTGGAACATGAAGAAGTCATGGAAACAAGAATTCGACATCTACGAAATCGATCAATTTAGAGTATCTCATCAAATGGAAGAACTTACCCATTGAAGATTCTACATGGGAGGATGAGAATTTTATACAGAAGCACCCAGAGCTACTAAAGTGTTGAGGACGACACCTTTTTTAAGGAGAGGATCATGTTAGGTCCCTATATTACTAGTATAGTCCCTTATTGTTGTTAGTGTACCCTCCTTATTTTTATTTTTGTACCCATATAACCCCCATATTGTTATTATTGTGCCCATAAATTATTATTGTTAGGTCGGCTAGGATTACGTTATGGCCCCATGGACTCCTATATATAGAAAGGAGGTTTTGTCATTTGTATCATCTAAGAATTGTTCATTTATGTAATGTATCGGAGGTTTCCCCCTCAAAGTGGCTAATTTCTAAGGCATTGATCTCTCTTTTCTTCTTTTTTGGAGCTGGTTTCATAACAGCTTCATTGGATGTATGATTATGTTTATTTGACATGTAGGATCAATAATTTTTTTGCATGGTTGTAATAGTTGTTTGAAGATGTTGATCATTTCAATTTTGATATATTTTGATTATGTAGCATGTGAAAAGGAAGGGAAAATAAAAGAGTAAGAGATAAATACTTATTTGAGTAACATAGTAAATTCAAGTGTTCCCCTTTTTTGATTTATTAGGTAGCTTGGGTCATGATTTTGTGTTTCCTCTTTATATTATTTCCAAGTTAAAATTTTCCTCTATGAACTTGTTTTTTTTTTTTTTTCCTGAATATGTCTACTTCTATATTGATACAAAAAGATTATAGAGAGGCTGAGGCCTCAGAATAGCTAGCCCAAAGATGTGGCATTTTTACATTACATTGCTGATCATTGACATAAAAAAACAACAACTGTTTACTGGCTGAGAATACATTGATGACCAGGACCTTGTCCGCCTTTCTAAACAGCTGATACTTGAGTCTGAAATGATGTCTGGAGTGTAGGACTCTACTAGACATACAAGACCAAAACATACACTTCCCATAGCAAAAATTACAAACAGTCGTGTTGAAGCGCTAGAGCGCTGTCCTGGGGATAGTAACTTGGATAGCATTACTTGGAAAACTGTAACTTGGAAACCGTTGATATGGCGAAGGAGAATGACAACATAATTCCTGCAAAAAAATGTAAAAAAGAAGGAGAGTGAACACCTTCTTGATACCTGTGTTCAAAAACTGGCGAGCAAAAACCATTAAGCATCATTGGTGGGCGAGGGCGCTTCTTCCACCACTGGGCATGCATACGGATTAAAATCATCTTCAGCTGGGGGAGGAGGTGCTTTGCCCGAGAAGTCACTACCTGAAGGAGCGCAGGGCCCAGCTTGCTGAAGCTCGTGCTGTGAGGCCATTGCACCCTGAACACTCTGCAGACTAACCCCTGGGGGGAAAAACAGAATTTCGCCCTCGGATGCCGGAGCAATTCCAGAGGGGGCCATGGGCTGAGCCTGAGCAGTCGGGTTGGTTCTAAGCTTAATGGAAACAGAGGCGATAAACTCTTGATGGTTGAGAGAGCAGGGGTAAATGAAACGGGTGGAATGAAAGTGAGCGTTGGAGGAGAGGCGGACATGCGCCGCAGAGGTGGAAGGACTTCTTCCTCGACCACGTCCCCGACCTCTTCTGGAAGCAACAACACGGCCTTCACCGGAGTCAGAGGAATCTGACGAAGAGGCAAAAGAGGGGAACACAGGCGGCCTAATAACTTGCCCACGAGAGGAGCCGCGCCTGCAAGTCATTCTAGGTCTCAATCGAGGCATGATGAGCTTGGCAGGGAGGGCAGGACGAAAAAACGAGAGAGGGATGGTGAACGAATGCAGAGGCTGCATGTAATCAACGGAAGAGCTACTGAAGTTACAAAACGGACCTGAGGAAATGTGAATGTCGGTCGAAAGCTTGAGGCAGCAGATCAGTCGACACTGTTTCCCTATGCTGGTGCGCGAACAGGGCTCATTGTCAACCTGAGAACAGAAAGAATGCAGAGGAGAGACACAATGGATCGACGGAATGGGCGCCATAGCAATGTGGGGGTCGAGAAAACGAGGCGATGAAGTCTGCATTAATGCAGCAATAACTGTGATAGCCGGCGGTAATAACTTATGCTCGGAGTGCAGAGGGATGGCGGTGGTGGTAGACCACGTGCCCATCCACCTCCCTGTCAGCAAATTAAGCACGATCACGTACACCCGCATCCGGGACCTCTATGAACTTGTTAGGTTCATTTCCTAAAAGTTATTTTCAATATTCTATCAAGTTTAAGCCTTGAGAGGTGGTTTTAAGTTCCTAGAATTTTATCTTTTATTTTTGTGGTGTGTGTTGGGGGGGGGGGGGGGGCGAGGTTGTACTTCAATGTATTGCATGATGAATTTGATTTATGTTAAATAAAAAAATATTTTTTTCCAATAATATGTTGAATCTTCTTCTAATCTATTTCCATTGAGTCGTTTTCCATTAGATTAGCAAGATTTGGGATTCAGAAGTTTTATCTTTGATCACTATTTTTTATAATCATGTTTCAAGTTTGAGCTAAAAGAGTTGGGTCGAGTCAAGTAAAAAAGAGTCAAGTTTGAGAGTCTATACTTTGGAGTTCCATTTTATGTATTACTTTTTCTATGTTCTGCATGTATATGCTTCATGTTATTTGGAAGAAATTTTCATCACTTTCCTACCATGGGGTCTTTCCTCATCAAATATGACACATATTTCTCTAGGGGTTTTAGATGTTGATTACTTTCGTGGCTACAAGCATTCTTAGTGATCTAGCTCGCATTTAGTAGATATTTTCATTTTCGAGTGTTTTCTGAGAGATTCCTTTTAATGTTTAACTTTAAATATTCGATTCACTTTGATAGGATTGTACTTATACCTTGGGGCCCAATAGCATTATTGGTGGGCCACCTTGTGTCTAATAGGGATTCACATTAATGGTTTCTAACTAGATGGTTTCTCCCATGGACAATAATGACTTATTATCTTATTGTGGAGACTCATATAGGTTAAGAGTTGCAAGTTGTGGGTTATAGTTATATTGAGCATGTCTAGCTTCCACTCATCATATATTTGAAACTTAAACATGTGAGTTATTTGTTCATAGTTATTTCTTGTGTTCCCACATTATAGGTATTCCTCTTCTAGAGTTTTGAGATCCCCATATCCTACACGAGGATTATTTCCCCAATTGGAGCTAATGTTAGCACCCAAATTGGATTTATTAAAACATTAATATTCAATAAATATCTTATTTTTTTCATGGGTATATCGCCGAATGGATTGTTTGGTCAAGCCTTTGATATGACATCAATGGTTTGTGGGTTCCTTTTCACATGGTAGATTTTTATTATTATTTAAAGATCGTTGGTAGAACATGTTCTTGAGTAGATCAAACTTATGAGCAAGAACATCTTATGGAAAAAATTTAATGGAGAAGGTGCTCCATACTTGAAATTCAATGTAGTCTATAGAGCAAGTATGGGAGGTTGAACGCCTCCAAAGGTTATGGTAAATTTGGTTCTTGAAAACTTATCTTTTTTCGATATTTTATCATAAATTGGATACCCTTTTGGAAGATGTACAAATCTCAAACAAATTCAAGTAGACTTATTTTTTGCAACTACTAGGGAGATGCACATGGAATTAAAATCTTAGACAAATTAAGTAGATATATTTTTTTCAACTACTATTCTTAGTAGTTTATGAGAGTGGTCCCTTTAATAGGATAGTTACATATATGAGGACATAACAAGTTCGATTTTTAGCTAATTCCAAGTTTGTACTATTTTTACTAGGGTGAGTGAACCTTTAGATCATAGAGTATGGCATACAATGTTATATTGATATTTCAATCCATTCTAAGCACTTCCAAATTTTAGGAATCAATTATACTTTGGCATGGTTGCAAGGGTAATTGGTGGGCCATGATTTCACTTGTTATGTTGGGATGTTATGAGCCTTAAGAGGTTCTCATATTACCTATATGGTGTGCCCTTCTTAAGGAGTTTCTATACCACTTCATTGAATATAATTTTCTGATATATTAATTCTAAAAGCCTACACGCCCTTGTAGAGCCACTTATTATATTGAAATTTTTCTTTATTTAGCATGTGGGGTATTAAACTTTGACTTTTAAAGGAGTGCATGACTTGGAGAAGTTTCCTTGACATGTCTTGATTCCACAATTTCTATCTTTACCTAGAGAGTTGTGTGGCCTACTTAAGTGTCATCATTGTTATTTTGAAAGTGTTTCTCTCTTGAGATGAGCCTAGTCCACCATACTATATTTTATACTCAAACACTCCCATGATTTAAGGATTAAGTTTAATGTCTTGTATCTATAGGTATTTCATAAGACTTAATTTAGAAATGAAAAAGTGCATTAAAATACTAATTGAGCCATACACAATTATATCTTCTCATGGACATGGTTATTATGGAACAAGGTGAACTTTTGGAGTAGTAATGTTTTCATACATGTGCTATTTTCTCTCAAGAAAGGAGAAATATTCCTAGAGACTACTATTCCTGCTTCTCTTGTATTTCTATTAATCCTCTATTATTATTTTCTTCCTCACTTATATATTATATATGTACTCAAAGGTGAAAACCCTCTAGTTTTTAAGAATTATTGGAGAATTGGAGCATATTGATTATTGGTTGTCACCCTTATTTGCTTATTCTTTTCTTGAGATAGTGACATTGGAATTTTATCATTGAAATAATTATGATAGTTGGATTTGAGGTTGTAGCATTGTGATTGTATATTTATACTACATTTCAAAGGAGGATGACATATCTTGGAGTATTCTTTTCTGTCCAGACTTGTCAAGGATCTTGTTAATATTATAGTTCCTTCATAATTAAGACATTCAAGTTTATTTTAACAACTATTTATTACTTTCTCTATGTAAGACTTGTATAATTTTCATAGGCTTTTCTCTACTTCCAATTTCATATTGATATAACCTAATTAGTAGGAACTAGACAATTTTTTCCTCCCTATTTGCTTCTATTCTCTTCATCTTTCTATCTCCATAAATTAATTGTTGATTTTTTTTAGTTAGTGTTTTTTTTGTAAGTTTTAAAGATTTTATTGATCAATCAGAAATGAAATACATCATATACCATCATGACTATTTTTCTAGCACAATGTGCCATATACTAACATGAACATAGTTGAGATGTATGAGAATAATAATAGTAAAGGAGACATAGAGGCACAAAAGAAACAACTATAAAAGAGAATCACCCAAATTGGGGTTGATCCTTGGAGCGACCTTTCTTTCCTTTCTTTTTTGAAACCTTGACCCAACCTTCCAAAGGCAGGTTTATCAAAGTGATATAAATATTATCATTATGTGATGAAGGAAATTCCTTGTGTGGGTTTGAAGAAGTTGATTCATGAGCCTTCTTTAATGCACTAGAAGACGCATTATTATTCACTATCTCTATGCTTATCAAACGAGCATGGTTCACAATGGATCCTCATGAGACATTTGAGGAGTTGAGTTATGAAACCATTTAATTATATCCATGTCAATACATATTTTTGCATAGGTGTAAACGCTAAGCTGCTCATGAGAAGCATTAATTGCAAGGAAATGACCTAGGGAGTCTCCAATGCCCTGAAAGATTGAGTAATGCCACAAGTGAGTAGGAAGATTGGGAATATATACCCATATTGGAAGCTTGGTAATGAATGTTGTCACAAGGGTCAAAATATGGAAACCACGGGGTTAGGAACAATCCAACATTGTCCTATAACTAGGGCCCTTTAGATAAAACTTACTAGTAGTCTTCTGATTCCAAAAATAACATAATGAAGAAGCATTTGGATTAGAAAATAACCTTGCAATCCTTGGTCCATGAAGAATGGATCCATTGGTAAAGATCGACCAATAAGGGCCATAAACCATTAAAATGATAGATTAGGGCTAACTCTACATAGAGTTGATGGAGTTCCTTAAGAACAAGGTGAGATATTTATAAGGAGGGAACTACCTAATATTATTTTACCAGAATCGACCAAGGATATGCCTAGGACTAAGTTTCCTTTGGGGAGGGTTGAGCATGGAAAAAATATTTATCAGTAAAATCCCAATAAGAGGAAGGTTTTCCCACATCCCCCCATAAACAAAGGGCCCTAAAAGCAATGGCATATTTACCAATATTATAGATTGAAAGAGGCGAATTATCATCCAATTGATTACCTTCAAAAAGTAGGTTTTGGATGACAAAGGGAAAACCACCAAGAGTTTCAGGGAAAACTCAAGGTCCTATACCAAATCTATGGAGAAAACCTCAAGTAGATGCAAATTCCCAAAGAGAAGCTTATCTAGGATATAAAAATAAGATTGAGGAACTAGTGAATGGTCTCCCTATTGCATGTGAGTAGGGAGTGTTGTGAATATTCCTCAACCTGCTGCTCTAACTAAGTCGAGGCCTACCTAAGTGACGATGACTCTATCTTATAAAATCTCATGCATAGTTACATACCTAGGCCCATCATAGCTTCCCTGATTGCACACAGTTGTAGTCATTGTGAGGGAACTTAGTAGTAGAGACAAGTGCCACACCACGACTATCCTCCTAGCTACAGATCTGGTCCAACATTTATTTTCCTCTATGAAACGTTCATAAACGCTAGCAGTCACCATCGTTTCCTCAAAATTCCTAACTAAATCTAATTGTTTTAGTTAGTAAATTATTCATATGAAAGTAAAACAATTTTTTATCTCCATTCTCGCGGAATTTAAGAATTTTTTTTTCTTGAATATGTCTACTTCTATTATATATACAAAAATTACATTGTTACAGTTCATTGCCTAGACAGGAATTGCTGAACTAGCCAATTCTGGTGGGAAAATTCAAAAAATAAAAAGAGGGGCTGCCCCGCGAGGGGAAACCAACCCAAGAACCAGTCCAAGTAGCATGAAAATAGCCGCCCCTAGAGGGGAAACCAAAATTAGACAGAAAGACCCCATAACTAGATATCCAATGCAGAAAGTAAAAAAACAAAAAAACTATGACATATCTGTAAAAACCATGAGAAAAGAGAACCATAGCTCTAGGCATGCTTGTGCTTGTCATCCAGACTAGGATGGGGAGGCTACTCTTCCTCAATGAAACACCCGTAGTGGTCCTCTTTCTTGGGTTGCTTTGACGTTGAAGTCAAACAGATGCCTGAAGAAATATATTTACCACCTCTAGTGGAGTTGCTGCTTCCACCACTGACAAAGGAATCCTCTGTTGTCTTGACAGGAAATGATACCATATTGCAAGGTTGATTATAAAAGGAGGGGGGTAGAGTGGATTAACGACATTGATTTTGGACCTCGAACCAAGATGAGTTTCAGGAAGACACAGAGTAATGTGAGTGGAGAGGAGCTGGGGGTAAATGGCCTCTGGTGCTTCCAAACCCAGGGAGAAATACATGGAGTGACCCACCGAGACATGAATGGGTGGTCGAGATGGCATGACACAACCTCCTCCTCTTCGGAAGTGCATGCGATGTCATCGAGGCATGGAGGCAGAATTGGAGGACTACGGAAGGATGGAATGAGGTGGGATAGCAGGGTGACAGAGTTGAGTGTGGAGAGAAAGGGTAGGGGGAGATGGAGGGACTGCAAAAGGGGCGAAGCCACAACAGAGGTTAGCAAAGCAAGAGGGTGGAATCGAATGGGTAGAGCTGCAACAAAATTGGACAGAGAAAAATTCGAAATGGGTAGAGAGACTGAGAGAAAAATGTTGCGAAGGGGTAGCTCCATGGCCCATAAATGGCATGGGTTTCTTGCAATGAGGACGAGATGGATTGAAGTCGCGACGAGTGAAATGAAGGGCAGTAATGCTGATATGCTGCAGGTTGGCGAATTTAATGGCTCCCTCACTTGGGCCATGTGCCTCCTTGTGGTAAGGATGACTTCCTAGTGTAGGTGAGGACAAGTGGCAGGCCGATCTAGTGAGCACCCGCATTCGGGATGGAATATAGATATAGTAATATAGATCAATAAATATTAACTCATTTTTGTTAATTTTATGTTATAAGAAAATAAGACTATTTTGTTGTTTTTCTCATTTTTCGTGTAGAAAGAGAAAATAGAAAGAAAGAAAACCTTACATGTTTATTTATTTTCTAGCACCAGGAAGTATAAACATATTATAAAACAAATATAACAACATATAAATTGCATTTATAGAAATAAAATCATCCTCAAAAGTGTACTTCTATTGTTTTTCATATTTAATTAATCATTTAATAGTCTACATTGCATTGGGTTGATTTCCCTACGAAAATATAAAAAATATGCACTTCTAATAACATTTATAGCATTAGAACAACCATTTTTAGTTTATTTTCTGATTACATTTCTATACCATAATCTCAAAAATTACTTGCATTCATATTCATGCCCCCACTAAATTAAAATTACTGCATTGGTTTCCATGTATTTAGGACAATTTTAATGTGTTTTAGTTTTTTTTCATAATTAATTGCATATTTATTTAGGGAGAATAACTGTTCAGTTCAACTTTAGGATTTATTGAATTTATTGACTTATAATTGACCTAGATAATTACTTATGGATAGCCCCTTAAATATAGAAAACACCAACTTTGAAGTGAGAGGATATAAATGAGGTGATAATGACTTATTTCATAATGTCATTTGGATTCCCATAAGTTTTGTAGGGTAGGAATTTCTAGGTGATAACATTTTGGCACCATTGTCATGGATCTTAACTAGGCTTTCTAATTGTAGTAAAATTTCACATATGAAGGTGAATAATTTATAATTGTATTTAAAAACTTGGTGACTCCACTTAATAGGAAATCAATAGAGAAGTTATTGAAGGAGAAGTTCTGATAGAAAATTTTGTTTCTATTTTAAATGTAGCTCCTTTTAGTTCTTTGGCATTCTCTTCTAATTTCTTCAATTAAATTACCCAAGTTAGTGTTTATTTTAACTTTTCCATGGCATATGCACCTCTTGATTTCATTTTCATTTTGGACAGTCGCATGCTTTTCTTGAGATGTTTGGAAAGTATATTTTTGGATTTGAGGGGAATGGGACAATGATTATTGTTAGGAAATACCTATTAAAGTTTCTCTTTGCTCTTGAAAAATTCAAGTTTAAGCATGGATACCTTGTCATGAAATTGCATGTTCAAATCATAAAGGAGGATGTTCAGTAATGGTTTAGATATTTTCCCACTATAAAGATGTCTTATTTCACTACCTTTTTGCATGCTTTTAGATCAAAATTTTGTGATGAAGAGTACCAATATTTTCTTACATATTTCACTAACATCAATTATTTTTTATAGATAATTTATGTGTTTAGAAGTAGGTTTAATGATTTTTTACTAGATTATTTTTTCCATGGTTGACGACAACTTATTATTCCATCATATAGATTCAAACAAGTTGAGAATTGTAGGTTGTAGGTTGTAGTTATATTGAACATGTCTATTTTCCACTTACCATACATTTGAAGCTTTAATGTGAAAGGCCTTGGTCCTATCTTATGGGTATTCTTCTTCAAGAGTTATGATATTCCTTGTAACATGTAGGAAGTTTCTTTCCTTGTTTAGAGCTAATGTCAACGCCCATATTAGCTTTCTTCAAAATTAAATATTGAGTGTCTATGTTATTTTGTTAATGGATATATTATGGAATGAATTGACTTTTGATTCATTAATATGGCATCGACAGTTCATGAGTGTCTTTTTAGCCTTATCAAATGGTTCAATTTTTTATTATTTAGGGGTTGTTGGTAGGATAGTTTCTTAATCGAGTTAGACATATATATAAGTACCTATGAAATTGGATAGAGTTTAGTGGAATAGGTACCACATAATTGTAGGTCCAATGTAGTATATAGAGAAACTATGGGAGGTTGAAGGCCTCTAAAGGGTATGGTGGTTCTTACAAACTTATATTTTTCAATATTTGATCATAATTTTGGATACCCTTTAGGGAAATGTCCATGGAGTTCAAATTTTAGGAAAATATCATCAACTTCTGTTTTTAATGGCTTATGAGAGTGGTCTCATTAACATGATGATTACATATTTGATGATCGAGTGGGGAGATTTTTTTATTGTTTAAGTTTTAGCTAATTTCGAGGTTGTTTGTTTTAGAATGGTGACTAGAATACCTAGTATGACATACAATGTTATCATAAAATTTCTATCCATTCTAAGAACTTAGAAATTTTAGTGATTGTTTAGATTTTGGCATGCTCGTGAGGGTACATGGTGGTCCTATATTGAGTTTACTTTCTATTTTTAGATTTTATGAGACTTGAGATACTCTCATATTACCTTATATGGTGCACCCTCCTTGATTAGTTCCTATACCAATTCATTAACCTCATTCACTACTATATTAAGTCTAAGGGACTACACAAACTTTTAGAGAAACTTTGAAAAATTGCTTTATTTAGCACGTGGAATGTTTATGTTTGACCTTTAGAGTAGTGCATGACCTAGGGAATTTTATGTGCCATGTATTATGCCCACAATTGCTATATTTACCTATATAGGTCTGCATCCTACTTGAGAGTCATCATTGATATTTTTAAAGTTTTTGTTTCTTAAAATAATCCTTTCTTACTGTACAATATTCTATCTTCACTTAATCTCGTGATTTAAGGTATAATTTTATGATATTATCTCCTTAGAAAAGTTGTAAGGCTTGTTTTAGGCATAAAAAAATGCATTAAAATAAGAAATCAAAATTCAAAAATATATTTTCTATTATAGGTGTCTATTATGGAAGGAAGGAAAACTTTTTGAGGATCAAGTTCTTCATTTTATTTCCATGAAAAAACTTGTACCTTCTATTTGAAGATAAAAACTACAAATACATTCCAAAGACACTATATGTGCATAACCATACAAGTCTAAATCACGTAATAACAATTAAATGGATCATATAGAATACATATCTTCTTTTTTTCCATAACTATTTGTGGTAGGATCATGTAGTATCAAAATTAGAAGCTACATCTGTAACGAAAACTTCACATAATATTTTTTTTCTTCAGCAAATCTAATACAACAACATGGCTATGAAGTTGTTCTCATGATTGGAAATGATTTTATCATATTTGAATTCCTCATGAATGTATGTGTTCATAGGAAGGATCAAAGTCTCATTGTTTATAGTATCAACCTACATATTTATCTCCTTGAAGATATCTGTAGAAGAAATCTCTTAAAATTTCTCCACAATTGATTTCAATTTATATGCAACTTGAATAAGACCCATATTATTGTCATGTACTATGTCCAATGTCTAATGGATAGCCAACACAAAATCACCAAATACATGTAGTTGTTTTATGTTTCTTTCAATCACACATTTAAGCATTGTGAAGAGTGCACTAAATTTCTTCATATTATTAGTCCCAATACCTATATCAGTGTTGATGATGAGAAAGTGATTCATTGAGAATTATAATATGAGATTCATAACAAAGGATGAGCTTCCCACTAGCTTGTCTAATCAAAAAATCCTCACACAATATCCTTCTTAATCTACACTTCACTAATGACACCGAGAGGTTTCATTTTTTCAAAGGTTTTGAACGAACCAAGAAGGGTGATTAATTGTAAAGTAACCTTCATAGGAGGTGTTACATTATCTTTGAATAACCTTTTGTTATGGGGAAACCAAATTCCCCAAGAAACTAGAATGGGAAATTATATATACATATTTAGATTGCAATTATAAAAGAAATATTTGAAACAATCCTTAATGTTGTTTTTGTTCCACAAATGTTGTAGATTCAATTGTTCTTCAATGTGTTCTCACACCATCTTAGTGAATCATAAAGTCAAGAACAATTGGGAAATAGACTCAACAGCATTACAACGTAAATAACAAAAATTAGGAACCACAAATTTCTCTTTTGGATCTTGTCCCAAGTGAGAACCCGATTCTTGAGGATGAGCCAGAAAAGAGTTTTCCTTCAATTTGGGCCATATTTTTCCATACTTTTTTGCGTCATCAGTGGATTTTCACTAGATCCACCTCATGCAATGATTTATAGCCCAAATTTTTTATGTGGTTTCTGCCCAAGAGATTATATTCCCATGATAGTTCAGCATTTCAATCCCAAAATATAACAAGATTTTTGTTTAACTAAACAATGAATAAGTTCCAATGATGATTCCAGATCAAATAAGCCAAACTCTTAGCCCAAGAGCCAACCTTGTTTCCACACATAGTTTATTTTGGATTCCTAATATTGTTAAGTGTACATTTTCCCATTTCCTAACGATGGAGTATAAGGTTTCTTGACAAGGATATGTTTTTTTCCATAGCCCATTATCACATCATATCCAATTCAGACATGGGACCCCAAACTCACCTTCCATGCTAAATATTTCTGCACTATAGGAAAAGCGAGGGTGATACCCCTCCATTGGTTGGAAGAGTTAGTTATGGGTTTTTACTTGTACTCATTGATTCCATAATCAATATAAATGTTCCATACATGGAAACAAGAATAGGTTACCATAAACTATCATTGGTTAAAAAATCTAGAGATATTTTTCTACCAATTATTTTCTGAAGTGAAATCTATACTTCAACCCCACCCTCCATGGGATTTGGGGGTGGCTATTTGTGTACACTTGACAAGGTGTGAGCCAATACACTTTGAGCTTCCATTCAAAAAATTCTTAAAACAAAATTGGTGGATTTTATTTAGTATTCCCTTTGGCGTAAAGGAAAAAAAGTTTGAATGCACTAGGATAGCTTCAAGGAAATAATTAAGAGGAAGAAGTGATCCCCCCCCTCTAAATATCCAACAGATAGACCAAAACTTGATCCACTTTTCCCCCTACATTAGCAAAAATTTCCAATTTTATTTCCATATTTATTAGGTTTATATAGTAACCAAGGTACCTGAAACCTTGATCCATATAATAAAAAAAGGAAAGCCAAAAACTTGAATCAATGGTCCACGAATGCCATGCTCCACAAATGGAACATAAATAGATAATTTTTGTAGATTTATTTCCATCCTAGGTGCACCACAAAAGGTGTTAATAATGGGTGAATGCATGAAGATGGGTTAAATTTTTTTGCAAGTGCGTGAGTTGGGAGGGAGAAAAAAACAACTCAATCAAGCTATATTTTAGTGCTCCATCAAGTTGTTTGAGTGCTTAAAAATAAACCCTCGATTGAGATCCTATGAATTACATAGGAGCTCAATCGAGTTATATGCTCGATCGAGTTAAAAGCTCTATCGAGCTATTTTTTTTAAAATTCCTGCCCAGAACACAACAAGGAGTTTATGGTCTAAAGGGATTGATTGATCCATTTTTAAACCATGTCAAGAGCTTGACCTAGGGTTTGTTAAACCCTTGATTGAGCTATTTCAAATTTTATCTTAAGCACTCAATCAATATTTTTAAGTGCTTGATCGAGCTGTCGAGGGCCTAAAAGATGGAGTTTTATCTCCCCTTCTACAAATTTATCTGCAACACCATTTTGTACCCTAAAAGACTTCAGGAATAATTTGTCCTTACGTGGTGGAGTTGGTCATGTTATATTCGTGAAGGATTCCTCTATCCAATGGCATAAGAGTTTGACATTTTCAAATTCATATGATATTTTTCATCTAATTTATTTTATACAAAATTATTGAATTTCTTTTGGACAGCTTCAAAGGGGTTGAATAAAAAATCAATAACATAAAATATACAAAAAAAAAAATTTCAAAAAATGCAAATATCTTCATTTACGAGTCCTCTTTAAAAGGGCACTCTTGGTTTTTGAATTTATTTAAATAGTAGAAAAAATATTATGCGAACACGTGTTTGAAAAATGCAATTGAAATATTACTTCTCCAACTTTGAAAATTAATAAAAAATATAATTTTCCATAAAAAAAAATTAATATTAAAAAAGTTAGTTCTCTCAGTATAGATCATGCTCATATGTATATCTTTTAAAAGTTATACATTTTAGACTAAGTTATGATATATGAACACATGCATACCTCTTAGGATGTACCAAAATTTGTAAGGACAAGCATTTCATTTAATGGAAATTTGACAAATTATACGACGCTAATATTTTTTGGAAAAAACATCATTAGGACAACAACATGATTCTCGACAAATTTTATTTTTGCTCTGAATCAAAATTCACAATTCTTATATGAATTTTGAGGGATTCAATTCAATAAAAGAGTAAAATTTTGAAATTTCATCGCCACATTTGGCCCAAAAGTGTAACCCATATTCATGCATTCACTGTGATCTTCTTAAGAGTTATATCCTTGACCTCATTATAGAGGAAAAAAATGAGATCATCAATGAAAATTAAATGATTCCAGTGAATATCGCTACTAATCAAGACTCATTGAAAGTTATTTGACCACCCTGTATTAAAAAATCATGGCTAAGACCTTCAATAATAAGTAAAAACAAGGAAACAATAGAAACCTTGTTATAGGTCTCTAGTAGGCTTAAAAAAATTTGAGCCGAAGCCATTGTTTACGATAACATACGAGGAGGACATTTTATAACTCATATCCAGTTAAAAAATGGTAATTCAAAACCCACATGTAAAAGCAACAACATTAAATAAGTCTAAGAGACCTAATCGTATGCCTTATATAGATCAATTTGAGGACCATTGTAGGATTGTTGTTCATTTTGAACTTGTGGATACCTTTTTGAGTTGATTCAACTACTTCATTAATTAACCTACCTTTAAGAAAACCAAATTGGTCCAGTAAAATAAACCTTGAGAGTAATGGTTCTATTCTCACAATAATCACCTTGGAGAGTAATGGTTCTAGTCTCACAAAAATCACCTTGGCAATAATTTTTTATAACTTGTTGCAAAGAGAGATTAGTTTGAAATCGCTAAAGTTGTTTGTGCAGTCTACCTTTTGAATGTGGGAGATGAACATAGAGTTGAAACCAATAGGCATACACATAAATTAGTGCACCGGCTAGTCCATGACTTAAAGTAAATTATCCATCACAACCTTAAGAAAATCAACTAAAAATTCCATGGTCTATCCATCTGGCCCAATAATTTTGTCCTTTTGCAAAGTATGGATAACACCAAGAATTTTGTGTGTTGTTACACATTTAAGCAAATTATTACTCTCCTCAATGTCAACTAGCCTTAGAAATAGGGCTATAATTGAGAGCATATCTCTGATATTTTCATGCTTTGGTGCCTTGAATAATTTACCAAAGTTGTTGACTCCAATCCTAGCCAAACTATTGAGCCCCTTGACCTTATGCCCCACGTCATCATACAAATCCCAAATAGTGTCTATTTATTTTAGTAGTTCATGAATTTTTGAAAGTATTTGGTATTTTTTCCCTTCTTCAAGCCAAAGTGTTGGGCTTTTGAGTCTCCACACTCTCTCTTGGTCTAGGAGTAATTTCTATATTTGTTACTCTAGATGGTGCATACGATCTAAAAGATCCTATGATATAGTTCCTAAGTAAGGTATTTCATAAACCTCTACTAGCCCCATCTCAAGCTCACTAAGAGTATGAGTAGGTTATTCATCTACATGAAAATTTCTCTCAAAAGAGGATAAATATTCTTGGAACCTATTCTTCTTATTTCTGTTTCTATCTATCCTCTATTATTATTCTTGTATTTTTCAATATATTGTACAAGCAATGAAGGTGTAAGGGTCTAGTTTTTTTGTGAGTGATTAGAGCACTAAACCATATTGATTATTGCCTTTCATCCCTCAATATTTATTTTTCTCTTAAGAAACAAATATTCAAATATAGCATTAAGAGAAATATGAAAGTTGGGTTTGAGGTAACTAGTAGTGTTGTGATTGTATTTGTCCTACACTTCAAAGGAGGTTTGGATATTTTGGAGAATTCATTTCTATTAAAATCTATCAAGGACCCTATTCATCATGTAGTGTCTTGTAGTAAAAGTGAATTGGTTTTTATCACATCTCTTTCTCTTTGTGTAAGATTTTCTATAAATTTCACAGACTTTTAACTACTTTTAATTCCATCTTGATAGAATCTAAGTAGTAGGAATTGGATAATTTCATTCACTCTATTCACTTTTGTTCTCATTATTGTTTTAACTTTGCAAGGAACTAGTTAATTTGTTTGTAACTAAATCATTCACTTAAAAACAAAACCACCTATTTATCACAATTTTTAAACAATCTTGACATTTCATAAATACGAAATAGATTTTTTTTTTTTTTTTGCATTCTTGACATTTCATGCCATTTTTATTTTGTTTTTGTTATTTTAGAATGAAAACAACAAAATTATTTTGTTGTTTTTCTAGTTTACTATTTAAAAAGAGATAAAATTTATTTATTTTTTTCTCAATTTTCATATGTTGGAAAGCATAACAAGACTAAAAGGAACATAAAACATTATATTTAATTGCATTTACGATCATAAAAGGCTCAATTTCCATGCATTGTAAAGCATAACAATACTAAAAAGAACATAAAACATCATGTTTAATTGCATTTACAATCATAAAAAGCATCCCATTCACATTTAATAATCAAAATTACATTGGGTTACATGACCTATAAAAAAATACTAAAATATATACATTTTTATTAGCATTTACAACAAGAGAACATTGTAAATTTTGTAAATTTATTTAACATAATTTCAATGAACGGTTGTATTGGGATTCATGCCCCTAATTAGTGTTAATTAATTACATTTTTTTCTGCATTTAGAATGGTTTTAGAGTGTTTTTATCTTGTTATTTTTTTTTATAGTTAATTATAAATTTATTTAGGGACATCAAGTGTTTAGTTAAATTTTAGGTATTGTTAATAAGTTTTTGACTAACAAATGGCCTATAGAATCATTTTGGGATATGATATGAATTTGGAGTTTTGAGCACTAAATTTGAACTAAGAGGAGTTAAGATGGGTGACAAAGGCTTTCTCCTATGGTTATCCAAATCCCTATAAGTTTTCTAGGGTGGAAATATTTAGTTATAATATTAAGTCAATTTTTATGTTCAATATGTTACAACTAATTAATTGAATACATTCCATGTCTTCCCAAACAACCACAATATTATAGGGATTATATTGATCTTTTATAAACCCAATATGTTCTAGTAAAATAATATTTGGGAGTAGGTCAATGTCTCTTAAAGCTAAAAATGAGGCCTTTACTAAAAAAAATTAGGACATATTCAACAAGATTATAGGCTATTTATTGGTGATAATTTAGTATCATGTTCCTTAGAATTGATTTTTTATATTTTCATGGTTGATAAGTGTCATAGAGATCTAGTCCTAAAGGTTCTTGAAGGTTAAGTCCCACAAATTCGCAAGTGGGTTTGAAAACTCATAAGGGAATCCATTTAGGCCTTGGAATTT
Organism: Pinus albicaulis; assembly: GCA_034641835.2. Taxonomy (NCBI): domain Eukaryota; kingdom Viridiplantae; phylum Streptophyta; class Pinopsida; order Pinales; family Pinaceae; genus Pinus; species Pinus albicaulis. The sequence goes on from CM076579.1 coordinate 847,873,826, forward strand.
ATCATTTGCCATCTTATCATGGGTTGCACAAATCTCATGCAAATTCAATGATCGATTACACCAAACAACTTATGTTTTGAGAAAGTTATGAGGTACAACATTTGTGTGAGTGTGCTTCACTAGCTTACATTCCTTTATCCTATCTTGTGAAAGAAATACTATTTGATAATGATTAATGAAATTTTGGTTAATATATGCTTTCTAGGATATATAAACTCCATGGCCCTTCTATATCAACAACCTTAAGGATGTCTTAGCCAAATGCATTAATCACATGGAGATAATTGAAATTATTTGGTAACAAAATACTTTATTATTGTTTCTGTTTCATGTCACTTCCTAATCACCATGATTTTTCTCCCACAATCCTTAAGAAAATATGATGTGTTGGTGATGGAATCATTAAATAAATGAATCAACCTCGATTCTCCTTAATGCTTGGAACAATATACCAAAGAATCATTACCTTGATGGAGTATTTATGTTTATTTTTCTGAGAAATCTAGGTCATTATCATTAGGTGATTTATCTTAATTAGTGATTGTTTGTGAATGTTTTTTACTTCTTTATATTAGGATCTTCTTCTTATTAGATTATTAGTGTTCTTCTTCATTAAACAATAACCAATGCATGAACATAAATAGACAAGAGACGCATCATGTAGGCTATAATCCAGGGCCAAAATCTCTCACCCTTTAAGAGGAAAACTCACGCAAATTATTCTTATAGATATTCCGATTGATGAATACCTGCAAGACCAAGACCCTTGACCTATTAGACACTCCAAGACCAAGACATTTGTTCTCTATTAAATCCTCTTCTTGACTTCTCTTCCACTGAGATCTTCATTATTTTCTTAATACTGAGATCTTCATCACTGTCTTCATATCGAGATTCCCTTTCTGTGAGACCTCCTTACTGTCATGGCATTGATTTTTTGTATCTATCCACCCAAAACAGAGATCTGAACTTTACTTAATGAATATAGTAGGGGTCCTAACTTATCAATGTTACATCCATTTTCAAATCTCAAAAGTATCTAAATTCATTTATATTCCATCTATCTAAAATATCAGAGAGAGATACATCCAAACTTCATTCTGTTGCTATCCATCTGAGACCATAGAGAGATCTGTGAAATTATTACTGTAGTTCATCGTTGAAACTTTAGAGAATCTGAACATCTCTGTGTATAATATGGAGACCCTACCCACCTATTTATAGTGGTTTGTCCCATATATTAAGTTTACATGGCATCTCGAATATATGTTTCTTCATATAAGTTAAGCCGACATGAGTTTCTTATGCATATTGAGGAAGACATCAAGGGGAGGATTAATGCTTATCGTTGGAGGGATTTATAGACATTTTATAGACTCATATAAATTTTTATCCCTAAGTAGGGTTCTTCACACATGACATTGAATCTTTGACTCCAATGAAAAATCCTAAGGCTCTCTATGGGAGCCATCTAAATAAAATCTCTTTGTCATGAAACCCATGAAATAAGGCATTACAAAAATAATTTTATTCTCTTCATTTCATAATTTACAAATATCATCATTACATTTCATTATGAATACCAAACCTAGTTACACTTTTCATCACTCCTTAACTAGGGAGGTATTCATACTGGTACTTGGTCATTCTCAATATGAATAATTTCTCATAAGAAGAATCGAATTGGTAACCCATTTGTATTGCATCATACCAACCAACATTGTTACATAGCAAGGCCTTGATGAACAAACCTATCTCTCCATAAGATAAGAGCTCAATGCTGGTGAGACCAATCATTTATAGACACCCTAATCATTGTATCTCCTAGAACATACCCTACCCGAGTTCTCGGGGTGTTTTCTACTAAGACTATTATTATCTTGGATTACAAGTCCTCAAAAAATATCAGTCCTCTATGACTACTCTTATCTTGGAAGCCCTATCTCATCCTCAAAAAGTATCAAATTGCAGATGATTACCCAATCCTCCATTATGTATTCCCAAGTGAAGACAAGAATGATGTGTCTATAAATCCCTCTCAACTAGGGAGGACATATTCCAATAAAGGAATGTACTCATTCCTACACAAGGAGTGTCCCTAAGCTCCCTCTTGGCTTAGGAATTTCCAAGTTTCTTCTAAGTAAGAAAACTTGTTTCCAGGTTCCCTCTTAATCAAGGACCTATAATAGCTCCTCACGTGGAGATAATGAGACAACCAACTGCTTTGAAGAACTCCTTCCTTTGATGTCATGAATTTATTCTTCATTATTGAGTCTTTATCTTTTGGAAATTATTCATAGGGCACAAACCATCAATCACTTTCATCCACGAGTTAGTCATGTCATCATTCCTTTCATCAGAAAGTGGTCCATAAGTCTTCATTTGTAATTGCTTCATGTGATGGAGCTTTATTCATACCATATTTTCTAGAAGGATCTTACATCCTTCTATATGGTTCTCTTGGAAGTCATCCACAGTTCTTCCCTTTGAAGGTCCTGCATAAGCCCATCCAGATATTTGTTAAAAAATAAGAACACTTAAATCAAAATTAACTTTGTGTTGGTATTTCATCATGAAATATTATTGTAGGTATCATCATCTTGCATACATGTTTAAACATCTCCCAAAGATATCCATTGTTAATGGTCTCCATCTTTTTCAGACTTCCATTACAGTCTTCATATCTTTCTAGGATATTTTTCTAGTCAAATTTTCTTGGTATTTTGGATGTTGATTTCCTTTACCATGGTTTCATATATTACGATCTATTCCTTCCTTTCTTCAGGCATTCCATTCCCAGGAGCTTCCAATTAAAGTTCCTTAATTATAGTCAACCACCTCAACTTCATATGAGGACATATTATGTTGATTTTATTTAGTGTGACCTATGCCTTCATGCATCCTTTCAGAGGAGGAGATCCTTTTCCCTTTGAACATGATATTTAATATATAAGTAGTGATCCAAGTTACCTGCAACCATATGAAATGACATTATAATAATAAATAAAAGCATACATACCTCATTTACCTTTAGGTCATCTAGGATTCTTTCATCAACTTCCTCGATTGATACGATATTCAACTCTTTGATTTTATTTATGTCATCATACCATCATCCCATGAACTCCACAAGTTAGAGTTCCTGGTGAAACATGTGCTTCCTCTCTAGATCAGAAAACCCTCCGATGAGGATTCCATCAAATATTATTGAGGATATTTCATACCTCTATCTGGCAGATGCTTCCTTTTTGACTTGATGTATGATGATCCTTGTCCTGGATGAATTATTCCTTTACATAATGAGGTTCCCAAGAGCTATATCTTTCATATTTGACTAACGTGGATTTTGTTCTGTTTGTCCTTCATGATTCCCTATGGTGATGTTATGGTGATGTTAGGAGCTCTTGTTTCCAATGCTTACATGATGCCACAATGCATAACCTATAAAAAAATATTTAGGAGCTATGAAAAGACCTTTTGTGAGGGATATTATCTCAATCATAGTAGAGATCTCTTCCTTCCTTCTTTCTTGGACTTCAGCTCTTCGGCTTCCTCCGTATTTTCAATGATACATAATTCTTTTATTCCTCTTTTTATATTGTACCTTTAGGAAAATATTTCTTGTAATGTATATAATTTTTCCATAGCGTTTAATCTTAGCTATGCTCTTATTTATTTTTCGAGGAACAAAATTTCCAAACTTTCATTTCGTTCCTGCAAAATGTTTTAATATTCCTTTAATATTCAACACTTTTTCCCTCAACTTCTCTTCATCCATCTAGCATAGAAACCACAAGTTGTTGAATGAGGTAACTTTATTATACTCATGAACATTTTTTACCTTGTTTATCAGTTAGTGCATTTAGAACAATGATGATTATCTTCTTATCATATTTTCCGGATATCGCAGTAGAGATCTTATGAAGATATCCCTTCATTCTTTGATACCTTAAATTATGCGTGGATTAGATCTAAGTGATATGACATGCTTTAATGCATCTTTAGAGAATAGTCTTATGAGATATCATATACATCTCTTTGATGTCTCCAATATTTATTATATGAGGGGACCTTTCATAAGAATCCATTTCCATGTATTCAGAGGATACCTTTTTCATTGATGTGTTCGATGAATTCACTTTCTTCGAAGACTATGTCTTTCCTCCTTTTTCCATGCAAGGAATTTCGATGACCCAACCAACTTATAGATCTCCTTGCAAAAACAAAGTCATTTTACCAAATTTGATTATAGAATGAAGGATACTTACTTGATAAGTGAAGATGAAATATTCAGCTTAATCACTTTTATGGAGGTTGAAGAAGATATATTAGTGCTCCCTTTTGGATGATATTCTTCCAAATGAAAAAGCCTTTCTTCATCAAAGGATATTTTTCCTTTTATGATGACAACACCTTTTGATCTAGATCATTTTGATTATGACTAGAGGATCCAAAACTTTTGCTGTCATGTCACTATTACCACAGAAAAAATTATCACCAAACTGTGATCATTGTAGCAGCATTGAATCTCATTGTCACATAAAAGATAGCACTGAATTTTTGTAGCTTCTTTATATCACTAATATAATAATTCTTCCTAGAACCAATATATTCCTTGCTTGCACCAACTTCACTGTGATCACCATAGTAATAGTTCTAAGTTTTTCATCATTGAATATAACTGAGGAATATAACACCGAGTATCAAGCATCATCAAGTATCGAATCATCATCATGAAAAAACACTGAGTATTTAATAATCATCATGGAATTGATAATTAAATATAGAGAGAGTATCATCGAATAACACTAAGATTCATAACAGAGAATAGAACCATATATATGAACAATATTAATACATTCTTCTTGAAGATATTAGAATTGCAATTGCATACAGGGATCCGAAAATCTCAGAGAAGTCTGAAACTATATCTCTGATATTTTATTTGAAATTTCAGTGTAATATGTCCTTCAACTTGTTTTGATGAGTTTCTTTGATAACCTTCGACTTACTTTCTTATACGCATTTCTTGAAACTTGATCCTTGAGTGTATCTTTGATTAGATGCCCTTCCTTTGACTTTAGCACTAGCTTAGCTCTAATACCATGTGGAGAAACCTAGGGCATTAGATTTAGGTAATTTATATTCATTAGTGACTATTTGTGAATACGTTTTATTTCTCTAGATTAGGATCTTATTCTTGTGAGATTTTATTGTTCTTCTTCGTCAAATAGTAATCAATGCATGAACATAAATAGACAAGAGACACAACATGTAGGCTATAATCCAGAGCCAAAACCTCTCACACTTTGAGAGGAAAACCACACAAAGTCTTCTTATATAGATTACAATTGATTAACACCAATACCAAGACCCTTAACCTATTAGCCACTCCAAGAACAATACACCTATTCTCTAATAAATCCTCTTCTTGAATTCTGTTCCATTGAGATCTTAATTTTTTACTTAATATCGAGATCTTCATCATTGTATTCATATCGAGGTTCCCTTTCTTTGAGACCTCCTTGTTGTCATGGAATTGATTTGTTGTATCTATCCACCCAAAATAGATATCTGAAATTTACTTAATGATTGTAGTAGGGGTTTGAAATTATCATCGTTACAACCATTTTCAAATATTAGAGGTATCTAAATTCATTTATGTTCCATCTATCCAAAATATTAGAGAGAGAGACATTCGAACTTCATTATTTTGCTATCCATCTGAGACCACAGAGAGATCTGTGAAATTCTTATTATAGTTTATCATTGAAACTTCAAAGAATTCGAACTTTTGTGTATCTAATGTGGAGACCCTGCCCACCTCTTTATAGTGGTTTGTCCCATATATTAAACCGACATGACATCTCTAATAGATGTGTCTTCATATAATCTGAGCTGACATGAGTTTCTTATGCATATTGAGGCTGGCATTAAGAGGAGGATTAGTGCTTGTCATTGGATGGATTTATATTCATTTTATAGAATCATACATGTTTTTATATCACCAAGTAGGGTTCTTAATACATGACATTGACTCTTTGACTCTAATGAAATATCGTAAGGCTCTCAATGGGAGCCATCTAAATAAAATTTCTTGCTCATGAAACCCATGAAGCAAGGCATTACAAAAATATTTTTATTCCCTTCATTCCATCATTTACAAAGATCATAATTACATGTCATTATGAAGACTGAACCTAGTTACACTTTTCAACATATTCAGTAGTGGTATCATGGCATATGTGGTTTTTGAATCCCCAAACAATGTCAAAAATAAATGAAGGTCGGAGATAGTGGCCTCAACAATGAATTAAGTAGGTATGAGACCATGATTAGAAAAAACTAGAACCTATGTTTCATAACCATGGATCTATTGAGCCACTTAAGAAACTTTTCTATCCCATTTTTAAAACCAAACATCATAGGAAACATTCCATCTACGCATGCTAAATTAATAAACCCTGTGACTAGAACACAATGAAAATAACTTAACTTCTCTCTCCTTTGGAAGTAACCCTTGTTTATCATCGTGGGTATTTACCAAGTTAAAATTATCATGAATGATCCAATTAACTTCAAATATATGTTTTCTCATCTATCACCAAAGGGATTCTATATCATCCCCAAGTTAAAACTTCATGTAACAACGTTAATAAAGTAAAAATAAGGTCATGGTCATGGGACACGTATTCCAAGATGAACATTGGGAGAAAACATAGTGATGGGGAAATTAATCAATGGCTATGGAAATTGGAAAAGGAAATGGCAAAGACTTTGGAAAGGTAAAGTGGCATTTATTGGCATATATTTATGAAAATAATGGAAAATGGGAGAAAGGGAAGGTGAAAGGTGGCAGGTTGCATGTGATGAGGAAATTGAAGGAAAATAATGGAAAATGAAGAAAATAGAGGCCTCATTGATAAAAAGGGTTCTAAGGAACAATTATTAGATTTTTTCAGTTTATTTTTTGACAATTCAGTTTTGAAGTTCCCTCTTCTATTATCTTTCTCTCATACTCTTGGACACTTAGAGTTTTCTTGGTGCACTCTAGGAGGAGTGTGGCATACTTAGGATTTGGAGAAAGAAGGAAAAGAAAAAGTAGGAAAGCATAAGAGTATAGTGGGATCAACAGCTACATCGAGTTTTTCTTGTAGGTATCGAGTTGCATGTATGATTTCCTTGCTAGTTTTGATGTGCATGACACATGTATGTGGTTTCTTGCTTAGGTTATTTCATTGGCATGGAGGATTACCTAGAATGATAGTGGTTTTTCCTAGCCTTTCCATTTCCTTGATAGCGATTGTGTTGTGGGTTTATCTTATTTTTCTGATTGGTGCTCATGTTCCTTATGGTTGTGGGTTTAGTTACTAGTTCCTAGAAGCCTTGGTTGGACAAACGCTTTGGAAGCCCTATAAAAAATTAGGTTGTGTTACTAGTCCTCGAAGCCTTGGTTGGAAAAACGCTCTCAAAGCCCATGGTGGGTTGAGTTACTAGTCTCAGAAGCCCTGGTTGGAAAAATTCTTTGGAGGCTTGACATCAGTTATGGGTTTAGTTACTAGTCCTAGAATCCCTAGTTGGAACAAATGCTTTGGAGACCTGGACAACTTCCGTAGAGACTAATATGGAGATGGTTAGTGATGTTCAACTGTGAGGTGGAATTTGGTTGAGGGTTGAAGTGGTTTTTCCTCTAGAATCTCTGGTTTGGTTTTGTTTGGTTTATTCCATGATATCTCACATTTTGGCTTGGAATATGGCACAGGGGTGAATGGATGAAAGAAAGATTTGGTTCAACCCAAAAAATGGTCGGGTGGTACGCGGAAGTCCCAGACCTAGTTGAATTTTGCATATTTCATTAGATATTTTTTTCTCTTGTGTATTATGTGTAAATTGTCTTTCTATTATGTGATATTAATTAGTGTTCTATCATTGTTATTATGTTGGTTATAAGCATGGTTTTACGACAGATCTTAGCCATGGCTCTCATCATGTTTTTTTTCGTGATTGAATGAATAAGGAATGTATTACCTAATAGATGGTAATGCGACTAGTATGAGAGGAAATCAATCCTTCTTGGACTATCTCAGATAGATATGAAGTCCCTTTGCTCAGATGTGTTTATATGACCTGTAGATTACATGTTAATGATGTGTTTGATGGAATGTATTTAATGGATAGGCCTCGTAAGATAATGTCCTTGTTCAAGTTTTAGATTAGAGGCCTTGTCATATTATTATTTATTCTTTCTAACAATTTCATCATGTTTTGGGCAGAGGACGAAGTCCTGGCCTCAAAAAAATGGCTTAGAATCTAGGTTCGCTATCATAGAACTGCCTGAAAAAGGTCGCAGTCACATGGATGCTTTATTGTGCATGTGAATGGAGGGTTTCAGTCGCATGGAGGGCTTTTCATCATTGTGATTGAGGCTCTAGGTCAACAAAAAAACAAGTTATCTTGGGTTTTGGACAACTGGAAGGTTTGTTGCATCCTAAAGGATCTGTAGCATTTGAGGAAGGTCATATTGGTCTTGTCTTGTTGGTTCCACTTCCTTAATTGTACTTGGGTAGGTGAATCATATCATAGTAAATCTTCATCACATGTTTACCCCGTTGGATCAATTAGCTTATATAAATGTGGGAGGAGGCAATTATAGGCTGGTATCAGAGCATGGTTTCGTTCTCCTTGGGTGATCTATGGTTTCCCTTTCTCTTTGGATGAATGTGTTGTCATGCATACATGCCAACTTCATATATGTTCATTATGCTCATGGTCTATGTTTTTGTTATGTATGCATGGTAAGGGACATTGTTGTCATCATATTGTCATGCAGAAATTGACAAGGTTTTTGTTGGGATGTGTTCACTATGAATGCATCATATTGTTTATATGTATTTTTTATGCATGTGTGTTGTTTGTTATGAATTGTACCTAGGCGGTGTTATAATTTTGGCATTATGCATGGTAACTGGGATAATGATTAAGATGAAGTCTATATACTATTATGATTATTATTATACACGTATTGTTCTAATATGGTTGATCTTGCAGATAAGATATCCTCCCCTGAACTATACTGAGGTATGTTAGTTATGTTTATGTTTTGTCTTTTCTGACATGATATGCTTGCAGGAAGAGAAGAAAAAATATGACTAGAAAGTAGACTATATTTCACAAGATTCTCCCTATAGATTATATGAGTAGCATGGTGATGAGTGTTCCCCTCACATAGTGGACACGTTGAGAAGTTTGAAGGAAAAAATAATAAGTTGCAAATAAGAGAATGAACAAATCATTCAATCACAAGAGAGACTTGCTAGGGATTAGGAGAAGTAAGAAGAAGTTAATGCAATCATCCTTTAGAGCTTGTCATACTTGAAGAGACAAGGACCACTTTGAATCAGCCATGGGAAGGAGGATAGGACTAATGGAGCATATGGTAGAAGGTCACATGGTGGGAAAAGGTTGGATAAAGATGATATGTTCAGAGATGGAAGATTCTTGGATACACCTAATAGACGAAACATTGGACATGGGATTTACTCTAGTTGTGGTTCAGGAAGGTTTAATTTTCATTATCATTATCATCCTTACAGGATGAGTGACAATGGATATTTGCAGGATGAGTTTAAGAAAAAAAATCCACCTACATTCGATGGAGAAATGAAGAAGTACAATGATGTAGAATCTTGGTTACTTGGGATGAACAAGTTCTTTCGATTGCATCATTACTCAAAGGACATGCAGGATAGAATAACTACGTTCAATATTAAATGTAAATAAAACATTTGGTGGGAAGATGTAAAGAAAATTAGAGGCATCAGGGAAGATGAGTTGACTTGGAGAGTTTGAGAGACTTTTCAGGAAGAAGTATCTCTATGAGGGATACTATGATCCTTTAAAGCTCGTTGAAAGAACATATGACTAACACCAACCACAACAACATTGTGAAATATTCCATAGATGATCACTCCCATTCTACCAAACACCTAATTTTTTTTGACAAATATAAAATCCTAGCATCTACCCCATATAATTCCAGCCGGGTCATTAGGGAAGCCCTTGCAATTTAAAATCATCCCAATAACTTTAACCGGGATGACGATTATCATTTAAGCCAATCCTAGAAACCTACCATCCACTTTCTATCATCTAAATGAATCTCCTCTAATTATAATTCTAACCTTTCCTAACCTCTTATTCACTTTTTATCTTCTCATGATCAATTCTCTTGTATTTAAATTAACTAATTTAATGCTATATTCCATTCTCATTTCCTTATTTTTATTTTAATCATCTCATTTCATTTCTCTCATTTAACTTATCATTTGTTAATTCCCTAATTCCAACCTAACATTTTTAATTTCAAATCTATAGTCCCATTATGTTGTTATATTAAATGATAAATTCAATTCTCATTGGTTAACCCTAGTTTTTTGAAATTCACCCAATAAATTTAATTCTAATATTTATTTGTAATCCATGATTATCTCCTATAATTTAAATTTGATATTTAAATTTAAATTTAACTTTATCAAATGTCTCTTTGACCTTTCAACCTGTTTAATTTCCCTTTTGTAATGGCTAGTCTGTTTTTATTACTTTAATGTTGAAACAATTTTAAAATGATATTTATTTATTTAATTAGTTTTATCTATTTTAATTAATTTTTAAATTGTATTTGTTTATTTAATTTGATTTCTAATTTTGAAATTTATATTCATTGTTCATCACATTGACTTAATTAATTTTCAATTTGAATTTTATTTCAAAATTCAAATTCGTTGATCATTTCATTGACTTAATCAATTTATCGCTGCCCTTAAATTTCCATCATTCTAACATCTAGTTTTCCCTTTATCTATAAATTCATGGTCCAACACTCTTCCTATCATCTATTTCACCTTCCTTCCCCTAAATATTGGTGATTTTTTCACCCAAAACTTTGGGCTCTTCGAGCAAAACATACAGGATTCGAGAAGTTCTCATCAACAAGATACTATGATAACATGGAAAAGGATTATATGAGCTAAAGATGGAATATATGACTGATGAGGAGTAAAATCTAATATTATTGGAGTTATTTAGGTATGCACCTTATTTTAAGGAGGAGAAAGTGAAGATTCAGAGATTCATCAGTGGTTAGTCAGTAGCATTCAAAGACAAGATTAAATTCGATGAGCCTAGATCATCGGAGGAATCCATCAGGAATCTAAAGCATTGTTGTGAGAAATCAAAGCGCAGATCTGAGATGTTAGTGTCAGTCTTTTCATCCTGCTAGCAGTGATCAAATGGACTCTTTTCATGTCTTTTTAGGGTCCCATAGTCAATTTTTTGTCATTTCACTAGGCCTTCAATCAAAAAATTTGGTCACTGGGCATTAGGTTTAGGATTATTTTCCACTCTTTACAAAAGTTTAAATTGTTGGTCCATGTCATCAAATAAGTTGAGTATATAATTATTTAGAATTTTCATCATCATTTCATTCATCTCCAACATGATTTCATTCAGTTCGGAGTCTCCATTAGGTCATTAGGGTTTCAAGGTCATCAAACTACCATTTCATGCATAAAATCCATAAAATTGGAAGAGTGGTAATAAAGAAAGTTTATTCAATAAATTTTTATTTTTAAATGTAATTTTATGTTTCTATATGTAATAAGTACTTTAAAGTTATTAAGCTACAGTTCAATGTGCCAAGGAAGATTCAAAAAGTTTAGATCACAAATGTACAAGGTTGTGAAGTCAAAAAGAAGAAAGAAATTCATGCTTCAAAAAGTCATGTGGGGTTCATTATCACTCAAAGAAATCCATTCCATGCTTATAAAAGGGCCAAAAAGTCATAAAAAAAAAATCATTTTCACTCCTCTTTCCCTTCATCATCGAGCTCATCCTCCATTTGGTGAGAAAAAACACATTTTTTAGCTCAAAGAGGAAAAATTTGGGAGGCGTTGCACATCTATGAACCACACTACGCATCTGGAGGAGGCGCCGCACATCCGTGAAATTCGTTGCACATCTATGAACTACGGTGCGCACAGGGAAGATTTGCCCAATCTTTCTTAAAAGACACCAAAATTAAAATCTTTAGCTTCCATTTAGGGTTTTTCATCTCCCAAAGAATCTTAACAAGTAAGTACACTCATTTTGAAGCCCTCTCTTCCTTTGTAAACCAAGAAATAATAACTAGCTAAATTCCCTATGGTTTTATAGGTATTTCAAGATTTTGGTTGTCAAATGATCAATTGATGTTGTGAAACTCTAGTACCATTGTCCCTACACCTATGTTTGCTAGTCTTACATCATTCCCACACATCAAAAACCAATTTCCATCATTTTTGCAACATCTCCCTACAAACCCTAGCCCTATTCTACCTAATTGCGTCATTTTCCTAGCTAAGACTGTGTTTGAATTTACTAGATCACTCCCCTCACGCATTTACCTTCATTTCACTCTCTAAACATTCCTAAGATCCTTGCCCCACTCCCTAAATTTTTCTACCCCCATATCCCTTCCCTAAGTCTCTCATTTCATTCCCTTCACTCACTTTTCCCTATTTCCCCCCTCCCCATAATCTAGGGTTTTCAAACTATGGAAGGAGATTCCTCACCATCAGAGAAGAGAAGAAAACAAAAAGGGGGAAAGATAATGATGCATGAGCCCTCAACCGCAATGAAATCATCTCCTCACCCTTCATCAGAAAATGCTTTGAAGATGTCAACTGCCTAGGGTTTTGTCAAAGGGTGGAGGAGGTAGGTTATCATGAGGAGCTGACAGATTTTTTTTCCATGAACTTGAAGGGAGAAAAAGCCACCATTGCAAGGATTTATTTTACATTTTCAGTTGATGTCGTCTCTCTTTCCACAGGGATACCAAACCATGGGGAGTATTGGTTCAAAGGCATGAGTCTTGACCTTGAGCAGTACAAATCTTTCATAAAATCATAGTAAAAAGAGACTCATACCCACATTCTTCCATTTAGATTATTGCTAGAGAGGTATGCACCATTGATTAAGGTTGTGATGAAATTATTCACATGTGAGGGCAGGTTTTCCAAATTGTATCGATATCATATTAGATTGCTCATGCACTTCACAATAGTGAAGTATTTAAACTTATGCAATTTCTTGTATAGAAGTGTGACCAATATGACATAAAAGGTGCAAGTCATGAACAAAGATCCTTACCCTAGCCTCTTTAACCACAGCTTGGTGAAAGTCATAATTCTCCATCATTTGGCAGAGAATAACATGACATGGGATTCCTTCATTGAGACAGATTTTCAGATGCACACAACTACTACACTAGGTCAACAACAAAACTTATCACTTGTTATGTCAGCACATCCTATGGAGGTGGGATCATCAAGAAAAATTTCTGAGGTTTCAAAGATGCCTAGGCCTGAGGTTACTATCACTTATCAGAGAGGCAAGAGGCTTGTGTTTTCTCCTCGGAAAGAGGAAGGGCCAAGCCCATTTCACTACAGGGATCACCATGAACTCAACATGAGACATCCATGCATGATGAGGAGGAACATGACTTTGACTTGGTTGACTTGGAGGACCATGATGACCAGGAAAACTTGCAGAGGGAAGTTAAATACAAAGATGATTAGATCAAAGAGCTCCAATATAACTTAGCAAGGGTCCAATTCATCATTTCATTTCTTGAGCAAGAGAACATTCGACTGAAAAAAAATCAATTAATTTTGGAGAAAAGGTTGTTTGAGGCAAAAAAACATGAGAGAGGTAGGTTATCATGAGGAGCTCACTTTTGAAGAGAGGATTTCGAAAGAGGTCAATGGGGACAAGGAGTTTTGGCTTGAGAAGGTCAATACTCACTTGGAAAAGCTCCTGAAAAATGAAAACATGGATAACAAGGTCCACAAATTCATGGTTTCTCGCTATCAAACAAGAAATCAAATTGCACACATCAAAATCAAGCAATTGCAAGACAAACTCAAGCAAACTAAAGACAAGATTATGCAAACCCTAATTAACCAAGATGAGAAGGGAAAGCTTGATTTGCTTTTTTATGCCGCCATGGTTACATAGTACACCTCATGTAGCACCTTTGGACCAATTTTGGGGAGATTTGGGACAAATTTTAATTTTTGGTCAAATTAAGTGCAAAATTGCAGAATTCGGAAATTTCACTAAGGCTGGATGCGTAGTGCCTTGGAGCTGTGATTTTTCCTCAGGGCTCCAAATTACAAGTGGCTTAAATTTTTGGAAATCTTATGCCCTCCTCTCAAAACCCATTTCCTCATATTTTCAAGAATGGTTATATATTTTGAGAAAAATGAGAAAAAGTGGTCGAAAATCAACAATATGTCCCTCATTTTGATAGGCGTTGTGCATCTGGAGACACCTTGGGAGAATGAGTTTTTGAAGGCCTTCCCATGATCCATTTTCAAAAATAAAGTTTTATGGAAACTAGATAGGCAGGGCTAGTTTACTATTCTCTCATATTTCCATTTTGACTTCAGGAAGGTGCCCAAAAAGTGGCCTCCAAGTTGGCGCTGCGCATCTGAAAATTTCTAAGTTTTAATTAAAATTTCACTGTGTAATTTTTGGCAATTTCCAGTTTGAATTTTGTAAAAGTGAAAAAGTGAGTGTAAATGAATTTCAAGGTCAAAATGTAAATTTAAATGGTAAAAATAGAGTTAAATAGGTGTCGTATCCTCCATTTATTGTTTTGAGGATATGTCTCTTGATGGTTAGATAAAGGAGGATTTTTTTGTGCAACCTCCCTAGTGTCTAGCCAACTTCAAATAGGTGCATGAATTTGACTTTCTTGCTAGAAAATTCGACCTCCAAGGGAGGATTTTGAACTCAGTAGCTATATTATGCCTTTTGTAATCATTTCCAAGGGTTGGAGTCTTAGACATTGAGCTAGTGTATTTCATTTTGACAAAGTAATATAGTGAATATAGAGAAAAGTTGCAGCTTAAATTTAGGGATTCATGTGGTGAGCTTGTGTGGCTATGTTTCTCTTTCTTAAGTCACTCCATTGAATGCTTTCTCTTTCCATTACATATCTAATTGTTTCACTCATTTTATTTCAATTTTTTAAGCAATATTCATGAGGAATACATGCCCTATTTTGATAAGGAATGAATTCATATTTCTATGCTAGTTCCTGATCTCACCTTTCATCCTACACCATAAAAATATAGCCTAAAGGGTCATTCAAGATTTCCTACCTTGCCCCTTTATTCCCCTGCAATTTCTTCTCTTGTAACCCTATCAGAGTTTCAAGCCTAGTTCTAAAGGCCCATTTTCATCCAACACAAAAATCCAAATAAACCAAACACTAATCTTCATATCTAGCCTAAAATCTCCATGGTATAGTCATATTGGCTGTGAATTTCATTAAGAAAGCCCTCTCCGCCTAATAGGGCTAGCTATTAGGTCAAATTGGTCTGTGGTTACCTTTGTTTGTCTCCTTTTAGCCTTTAGAGATCTAGTGGAGTGCCAACATGAGAAAAAGCAGGACTGGAGAGGCATTGAAACGAGTAAAGGAAAATGGGATAAGAAGTGTGCAAGACCTCAGGACACATGTAACAAAGAGAATGCAGAGTTGCCTAATAATTTCAATGCATCTAACAGAGGACAAGGATTTCAGCTGAGGAGCAGAATAAAGGTGTGGGCTGAAAGCCTTTATAGTGTTGGACATGTGGGAAAGATCATCATAGGAGATATTTTCCACAACATCAGGGTGGTAGATCAAATATTTATAGTGTTGAGGAGGCATAGGAAGTGGGGGATGTTCGTTAAATTATTCCTCAGATTTATGCAGCGTTGGATAACAGGTTGGATGATCATGGGGCATATATTATCAATATGGTCGGTAAGATTTGTAATTTGTTTCTATTTTGATTGACCCTGGATATAATTATATTTATGTTAATCTTGACTTGGTAGATAAGTGTGGTTTGAGTAAGAAAGTGCATGCAAAATATTGGTTAGTACATTTGGTTATAGGTACAAAGAAAGAGTTCATCACTAGGTAAGAGCTTGTGCATTTGAGTTGAATGGTATGCCTACATTAGAACATTTGAATGTACTTCCATTGGGATCATATAATATGATTTTTGGTATGGATTGGATATATCTTCACAGGACCAAGGTGGATTGTTATGACAAGGATATTGAGTGTTTAGATGACAATGGGGAACAAATAATCTTGCAGGTTAAGAAGAAGGCAACATCAGTTGGAATGGTCACAACTATGCAGGAAAAGTGTAGTCATAGGGAAGGGTGTGTGTTATTTACAATACATATTTATAGTGATAAAGGTAAGGATGTTGATAATGCAGAGGCATTGAACATGTACCTAATTCTACAATAGTTTTAGGATGTTTTTTCTGCAGATATTTCAGGGTTGTAGCCTCACAAGGAAGTGGACTTTTATATTGAGTTGGTACCAGGGGTAACACCAGCATCAAAGGCATCGTACATGATGAACACAGTATAGCTAGTGGAATTGAAATTGAATTTGAAGGAAATTATTGAAAAGGGGTACATTAGGCCAACTATGTCGCCTTGGGGTGCACTTGTATTGTTTGTGAAGATAAAGGATGCTAATCCCAAGCTATCCATAGATTACAGGCAGTTGAATAAGGTAACCAACAAGAACATATATTTGTTGCTAAGTATTGATGATTTGTTTGATCAGTTGAAGGGAAAAACAATGTTCTTGAAGATTGATTTTAGATTAGGATACCATTAGGTACAAATTAAAGAAAATGACATTTACAAGACTTCTTTCCAGACCAGGTATGGGAATTATGAGTTTGTTGTAGTTCCTTTTAGTTTGACTAATGCTCCATCTACTTTTATGTTCTTGATGAATATTGTATTGCGTCCTTATCTGGACAAGTTTGTTATTGTATTCATTGATAATATATTGATATATTCTAAGAATGAGGAAGAGTATGTCGAACACTTAGCAACAATGTTGAGATTGCTAAGAGAACATCAGTCCTATGCCAATCTTAGAAAATGCAGCTTCTTTCAGAAATAGGTGCATTACTTGGGGCATGTGGTTTCCAAGTAATGCATAGAAGTGGGCCTGGAAATGATAAACGCTACTATGGAATGGGCATATCCTAGGAATGCGGATGAGGTAAGGTCATTTATTGGGTTAACAATTTATTACAGGAGATTTATCAGGAATTTTTCGTAAATTTATTATCATATTACCATCGTTGCAAAGGAAAGGTAAGAAATTTGAATGGATGGAGGAATGTGCATTCATTTTTGAGAATTTGAGGCAGTTGTTGACAAATTCTCCAATTTTAAATATTGCATATCCTAATAAAGAGTTTCTATTATGCACAAATTCTTGAAAGAGAGGGCTTGGTGGAGTCCTTATGCAAGAGGGACATGTAGCATGTTACAAATCAAGGAAATTGAATGAGCATGAACAAAATTATGTCACACATGATATTGAGTTGGAAATGATTTTTCATGCATTGAATATGTGGAGGCACTATCCTCTTGGCAGGAGGTTTGATTGATGAGCGATAAGAGTGGATTGAGACATCTATTTGACCAACCGAATTTGAACATCAGGCAAGCTAGATGGTTGGCCACGATCAGTGAGTTTGACTTTGAGATTAGGTATGTTAAAGGGGAAGATAACATGCTTGCATATACTATTAGAATAAGGGTATAGGTAAATCACATCGTGGTTATGAGTTCATACGGGACATATCTATAGGATTTTATCTTGTAGGTAGGTCAGTAGGATGAGAGGTATAAGAAAATTAGGCATAGGTTACAATAGGGTACATGTGATTAGGATGTGTACTATCATCTGACAACATATGATTTGGTGATATTTAGGGACATGATCTATGTGTTGGACAACATTGAGCTCAAGAAGCTTATCTTCAGGGAATTTCATGCTAATATGTACTTAGTTCACTGAGGATATCAGAAAACATTGACAACGGTGAAGAACTTCTACTATTGGTTGAATTTGAAGAAGGAAGTGGTAGAGTTTGTGGATAGATGTTTGGATTGTCAACAAGTAAAGGTAGATTATAAGCATCCAGGTGGTTTACTACAGTCGATTTTGATTCCAAAGTGGAAATGGGAGGTCATCTCCATGGACTTCATTATAGGTTTTCAGAAGACATCTAGAAAACATGATTCCATCATGGTTGGGGTGGACAAGTTCACAAAGGTAGCACACTTCATCCCGATGAAGTATATATATATTTAGATAGTGATGTGGCACAGGTATTCATCAGAGATATGGTGAGGTTGCATAGTGTGTTGAAGAATATTGTGTCATACAGGGATGTTAAGTTCACTTATATGTTTTGGAAAGAGTTATTTGTAGGTTTGGGTACAGAGTTGGCCTTCATCACAACTTATCATCTGCGGAAATATGGACAGATAGAGAGGATCAAAAAGATTTTGGAGGACATGTTGAGGATGTATGTGATGCATCAACAATAGAACTGGGAAGAGCATCTATTATTGGTTGAGTTCGCTTACAAAAATTGGTATCATGAGTCTCTGAGGATGAGTTCATTTGAGGCACTCTATGGGAAGAGTTGTAGTACTCCTATTAGTTGGAGTGATCCCATTAATGGGGTGTTTATTGGACTAGACTTGTTGGCAGAGATGGAACAAAAAATGTAGGCTATCAAGAAAAATTTAAAAGAGCACAGGGTAGACAAAAGAGTTATGCATATCAACACAGGGTGTTTAAGGAGTTTTAGGTTGGGGAACATGTGTACTTGTGCATCAATCCCAAGAAGTGATCCTTGAGTATTGAGACATGTGTGAAATTGGCACCTCGATATTGCGGGCCTTTTGAGATTCTTGAGAGGATTGGACCAATGACCTACTGATTTACACTGCCTCTGATAATGAAATTCCATGATTTTTTTTATATGTCATTGCTTAAGAATTATGTTAAATATGTTGATCATGTGATTGAGTGGTTTGTATTGTAGGTGGATCCAAAAGGTGAATTCCAACCGAAACCTCAGTGCATTTTCCAAAGAATGATGTTAATGCTTTGGAACCGAGAAATTAAGCAGGTTAAAGTATAGTAGAAGCACATTGGGCCCGATGAAGCTACATGGGAGATGGATGATTAGATGTGGGTTATGTATACTTCCTTGATTTCCAATTGAGGCAAAGAAATTTTGGTATATGTGTATATGTATGATTTCAATATTTCATCGAGCTATGTTATAAAGCTCCAATAAGTGGTATAGTTGTCATGTTTTTATTTTTATCATGTTGGTTATGTTTTCAGTAGGTTGTTCGTTATAAATATTGCATCGATATAAGTTATAAGCTTCATAAGAAGTATATTTTTTTTTTTTCAGTGGTTTTTCTGGTTGCAAGTGTCATTGAACACTGAGGATGGTGTTCCCCTAATGGGGAGGGGTTTGTAACATAACCAACTTAAAAATTCATGTAATAAAGTTAATAAATGAAAAATAATACCATGGTCATGGGACACGTATTCCAAGTTGAACGTTGGGCAAAAACATTGTGACGGGGATCACTTTTGATTAATTAATGGCTATGGAAACTTGAAAAGGCAATGGAAAAGGCTTTGGAAAGGAAAAGTTTTATTTATTGACATTTATTTATGAAAATAATGGAAAATAGGAGAAAAGGAAGGTCAAAGGTCACATGTTTCATATGAGGAGGAAATTGAAGAAAAATAATGGAAAATGAAGAAAATATAGGCCTCGTTGATAAAAATTCTTATGAAGAACAATTCATAGGTTTTGTTAGTTTATCTTTTGACAATTTAGTTTTGGAGCTCTCTCTTCTATTCTCTCTCTCTCTCTCATACTCTTGGACACTTAGAGTTTACTTGGAGCACTCTGGGAGGAGTGTATCATACTTGGGATTTGGAGAAATAACGCAAAGGAAAAGTAGAAAAACACAAGAGGACAATAGGATCAATAGCTACAACGTGTTTTGCTTGCAGGTACTGAGTTGCATGTATGATTTCCTTGCTAGTTTTGGCATGCATGGCACATGAATCTGGTTTCTTGGTTATGATCTGTCATTGGTGTTGTAGCTCATTTTATTTTATTTATGTGTGCCATAATAAAATTATATATATATATATATATATATATATATATATATATATATATATATATATATATAATCAAAATCAGAGTTAAGTTAGGATTTTGATTAATTTCTTAATGGTGGATTAAGTGTCACTAATCAAGTTTAGTGTAGAATTAAAGATATTTAATTTTGGTGGGTCCTATGCTAAAGTTAGACAAATCTGTTAAACTTCGTTCAGATTTTCGAGTAAGATGGAATAATACAAGGGGCCTAGCCAATGGTGGAAACCCGATGACACTACATGCCTAAAGATTATTCCACTCGGTGCCTCTGTAAAAAAATTTCATAGTCAGGTTGATCGACAAATCAATGGTTGAGATTTACTACGGGGGGACTCCATTATGAAACCAACTCCAAAAAATAGAAGAAAAGAGAGATCGACACCTTATAAATAAGCCACTTCAAGGAGGAAACCTCCAATACATTACATAAATGAACAATTCTTGGATGATACAAATGACAAAACCTCCCTTCTATATATAGGAGTCCATAGTGCCATAATGTAATCATAGCCGACCTAACAATAATAATGTAAAGGCACAATAATAACAATATGGGGGTTACAGGGGTACAACAATAACAATAAGGGGGTTACACTAACAACAATAAGGGACTATACTAGTAATATAGGGACCTAACATGCTCCTCTCCTTCAAAAAGTGTTGTCCTCAACGCTTGAGTATCTTTGGATGCTTTTGTATAAAATTATCATGCTCCCATGTAGAATATTCAGTGTGTAAGTTCTTCCATTTGATGAGATACTCTGAAATTAATCGATTTCGTAGCTGTCGAGTTCTTGTTTTCATGACTGCTTCAGGTTCCAATATGGTTTTTCATTCCTCAGCAAGTTTTGGCAATATTGTTTGAACTGGAAGTTTCTCCCCTATAACCTTCTTTAAGCATGAAACATGGAAAACTGGATGCACTCGCGAAGAAGAAGGAAGCTCCAATTTGTATGCCATAGTAAAAGTATTTTGCAACACCTTGTAAGGACCATAGTACCTTGGCAATAATTTATTATTCTTCTTAGCTTGTTTGAGGGAAATTTGTTTGTATGGTTGTAGCCGTAAAAATACCCAGTCTCCTACATCAAAACTTCTCTCGCTGCGATGTTTATCTCCCTGCTGTTTCATTCGATTTTGTGCTAAATTTAGGCTATCCTTGATCCAGGTGGATATTGTTGGTCACCCGCCTATTACACTTGGGGCCCCACCATTGTCTCTTTTAGTTTTTCAGTTTCGGCACAACTTACTATTTTTAGCAGTTTTTCGGGTCCTAAACTTCCGGAGCCGTTTTGAGGCCATAAACGACATTTTTTGGGAAAACCAGGAGCAACATGGGTCCATGGACCGATCCATGGACCGATGTTGCTCACTCAAAATTTGTATTCCTTAGATAGATATTTCTAACGAGGTATGATTCGCGTCAAATGGAGATCGTATGCCAAATTTACGTCCCCGGGAAGTTGAAACACCAATTTACCCAAACAGGGCCCATAGTTTTGGCGCTTCATCTCCTAGGGTTAGGGTTTTGGATGTTTAGGGTTTTCCATTGTTTCTAAATAATAAATAGGCCCTTGAGCCTCATTGTAACTCAGTTCAGAGGCCTTTAGCTGCCACATCTCTTCTCAGAGATAGCTACCAGCGCCCTAGCTAGTTTATTTCCATTCTGCCTATAAGCAAATTTCAGTTCTTTGATATTAACGAAATGAAGTGATTTTTCCACTGCATCTTTGTATTTATGGTTATATGTTTATTTTATTGCGTTCCTGCATAAATCCAGATCAGTGGTATCAGAGTGGTCTGTTTTTTCTTGATCCTTCTTTGCATGTCCCCAATGAGGTCAGGGTATAAGGAGTTAGGGCTCGATCTGGTGGAACCTTTGCAAGATCAACCTCACAAACCCCGACGGACGCCCATGGGGGATGAAAAGAAAGATGAGGGAGCAGGAGATCCGATCAAAATATTGTTCGAGGAGGCCCTCGAAAAAAAAAGGAATGCGATGATGGATAACTTTGCCCAGATCCTTCAATGGCTGCCCACCGGCGGCGCCTCTACATCCAACAACCACTCTGGAGGTGCGACTCCTTTTAAGGTACAAGTAAATTTTGAAATTCCCATATTTGTGGGTAAAATAGATTCAGATGCCATAGATAGATGGTTGAATCTATTAGAAGGATATTTCTTAATTCATGACTTTTCCGACTGGGAGAAGATTATTTTTGCACTCCTCAAAGCTACCCCCCATGTCAAGGACTGGTGGGAAACCTACTGTGAGAACAAGGACCAAACATAACCCTCTCTATTCTCGACCGTACCAACTTGGAATTATTTCCGAGATGCCATCAAGGAACAGTACTATCCCATGGGGAGCTATGAGGACAAGTACATACAATAGACCACGCTGCGACAACAAAGGGATCAAGATGTGCATGAGCTGACGAATCTGTTCCATACCTTGCGCACAAAGTTGGGTATCAAAGATTCAAATAAACATATGGTGCTAAAGTATCGCAGTTTTCTGCACATATAAATTCAGGAGGAAATGGTGTTCCTCGACATCTCCTCGCTTGGTATGGCATAATGGTATGCTGCTAAGATTGAGCATAAATTCAAACAGAAGAAACGAGACTTTGGATCTGCGAACCAAAAGCAAGGGAAAGGTGCTCCAAAACCGTAGAACAAAGGACAGAGCTAAGGCATGGTGTCTCAAGACAACTTGTCGAATCCACAAGAAAATAACAACACTGCAAAGCCAAAGAAGGACATGGGAAAGTGGTGTGAGTTCCATAACAGCTCCACTCACAAGTGAGTGTCGGGCCAAGAAGTCGCTAGTGGCCGAGATGAGGGCTTTTGAGTTAGATGCATGCTCTGAATCTGAATTAGAACCTAACAAGGGGAATGAAAAAGGGAAATAGATTATTGATGCGGAGCCCAACACCACTGTTGCCACTGCGAAGATCTAGAAGGAGGAACCGGAAGATCCAGAGGAGGAGGAACGTCTCTTCCACTCCTAGATGTGGGTAAAGGGATCCCTAGTATAGTTCATTTTCAACAATGGGAGCCAAAAGAACCTCATTTCAGCAGACATCGTGAAGCGTTTGGGCTTGCTAACCACAACTCACCCACATCCATACACCATCGGGTGGCTTCACCAAGGACGAGATCTTCGCATCAGCCAGTAGTGTCGCCTTCCCTATAGCATCAAGCCCTTCACAGACGAGGTATCATGTGATGTTGCTCCTATTGATGTTTCTGATGTATTATTAGGACAACCATACTTGTGGAAGTGTCATGCTATGTATGAGTCTCGGCCTCATGCTATTATTGTTACTTTGGGAAATAAGTTGTACAGGATACTAGAGGTACCACCTCCTGCCGCTATCTGTTTGGTTACTGCAAAACAATGCAATAAGCTCATTTCCTAAACCAGGAAATTTGTTTTCCTGATGATCTGCCCCCGGGGCAAGAAGAATATTGTGGCCATGACCTCCAGACAGGGCTCCTCTATGCGACAACAACAAATGGACAAGGTTGTGGAGGAGTACGAGGACATCTTCACCTCACCCACAGGGGTTCCTCTGCACTATCAGGTCAAGCACCCTATTGATCTGACCCCAGGTGTGCTGCTACCCAATGGACTGATATATCGGTGCTCTTTTCTAGAGAATGATGAAATCAAGAGGTAGATTCAAGAGCTATTACAGAAAGGTCACATCTGACCAAGTTCATCGCCCTGTGGGAGCCTGATCGTGTTGGTACAAAAGAAGGATGGGACATGGAGACTCTGTATTGACTATCGGGCGCAACAAGATCATTGTTCAGAATAGGTACCCGATCCCACGGATTGATAACCTTCTGGACCAACTCAAAGGGGCGAAATATTTCAGCAAGATCGACTTGAAGCCTGGGTATCACCGGGTACCAATTGAACCCTCCGATGTGTGGAAGATTGCCTTCAAAGCCAAGGAAGGCCTTTTCAAATGGCTGGTCATGCCTTTCGGGTTGACAAATGCTCCCCCAACCTTCATGAGGTTGATGGAAGACATCTTGCGGCCATTCACCAACTCATTTGTAGTGGTGTACTTGGATGACATTATGATCTTCAGCCAGACTTAGGAAGAGCACCTCCAGCACATTCGACAAGTCCTCCAAACACTGCGGCAACACAAGTTGTGTGCCAATTTGGAGAAGTGCACTTTTGGCATGACCCAGGTTCAATATCTGGGATACATTATTGATGAAAGGGGGGTGAATGTGGATCCAACCAAGATCCAAGTCATTCAGGATTGGCCAGCCCCAACCAATATAACAGAGCTTCGCAGCTTTCTGGGTCTTGCTAATTTATACTGTAGGTTCACGTTTGGATTCTCTCATATCACTTGGCCCTTGATTCAAGTCACCAAGGGAGGAGCGAGAGAAAAATTATTTTGGTCAGAATCTCAACAGAAGGTGTTTACGAAATTGAAAAATCGCCTTTGTTCTGCCCCAGTGCTCACATTACCAGACTTGCAACATCCATTTGAGATCGAGACAAATGCCTCTGACTATGATATTGGGGCAGTTCTTACTCAATAGGGACATCCAGTGGCATATCACAGTGAGACATTGTTTGATACAGTTCGCAAGTACCCCACTTATGACAAAGAAATGTATTCCATTGTGTAAGCTTGTCGAAAATGGAAGCATTACATTTTGGGGAAGGAAACAATCATCCACACAGACCACCAACCCCTGCAGTTCATATAGACACAAGGGAAGTTGCAACATGATCACCATCAAAAGTGGTCCACATATCTGCAACTGTTTCATTTGAACATCAAGTACAAGAAGGGTAGCACCAATAATGTTGTAGACTGTCTCAGCTGACCACCAATCGTGGCGCTCACCACTGTTCTCAAATCTTGTGGGCACGAGACTTCTGATTGGCCGCTTCTCTACGAGAGCGACCTAGAATTCAGCCACACATACAAGGCACTCTTGGGGGGTATGCAAGTTCCAAAATTTCACCTCCAAGATGTACTTTTATGTCACTTGGGACACCTTTGTGTTCCTTCAAGCGAGCGTGCCAAGATGATATGGGAAGCACACTACAGTCGATTCGCTGGGAAATTTGGGGTCGAGAAAAAAGTAGCAGTACTATAGAAGTATTTCTATTGGCCGAACCTTCGAAAGGATTTCGGGAAGCACATCAGATCTTGCACTGCTTGTGCCATTTCCAAACTGACCATCAAGAAGCAAGGCCTATATACTCCTCTACCTACCCCTAGTCAACCTTGGGAATCCATCTCCATGGATTACATGTTGGGCCTGCCTTCTACTAAGCATGGAAATGACTGTGTTTTCATGGTCGTCGACAAATTCTTGAAGATGGCCATTATGGTGGCTTGCAAGAAGAATATCATAGTAGAAGCCACTGCTAAACTCTTCTTTGAATGAGTGTGGGTGCACTTTGGTATCCCACAATATATCATATCAGATTATGATAGCAGGTTCCTCAACACATTTTGGTCCAGCCTCTAGTCAATGCTGGACACCAAGCTCACCAATTCCACAGCTTTCCATCCCCAAACAGATGGCCAGATAGAGGTCGTCAACAGAATGATTGTACACATTCTACGCATGTACAATTCCAAGCATCCACACACATGGGACGAGAGCCATCCCTATGTACAACATAGTTATAACTGGGCTCTCCACAACTCAATCGGCCACATCCCCTTTCAGGTGGGCTTGGGATTCCAGCCACTATGTCCCATTGACGTAGCCATGCCATTTGCGGCTACTCAGGATGATTCGGCTCATGTCCAGATGGAAGTTGACAAAGAAATTAGCTTCATCGAGCGCATTCAACACATCCACCAATAGGTTCATGACATATTGGACATAGCTAATGCTAAGTACAAGAAATTCCATGACCAACATCGGGTGCCACACAACTTCCACGTGGGCGACAAAGTGTGGCTACATTTGCAGAAGGAGCGCCTCACTGGACCCCACCGCAAGCTTCGCTCGCTCCGATACAGGCCGTACACCATCACCAAGGCTGTAGGGAACAATGCATTCAAGCTCAGTATTCCACCATTCCTTGGTCTGCACCCAGTATTCAATGTGGACCGCCTTCGTCCTTACTTCCCACCTCTACTGGACACCTCTGACATTGCAGAACAACTCACACCAACATAGTTAAACCCAGACTGCATGGAACGGACCACCACAGATTGTATCATGGACATGAAAATAAAGAACACTCGCCAATCGAAGATCCAATTGTATCGGGTTGTCAAAGCTGGCCAACTCCTGCACCAAGGAAAGTGGTTCACCAGGGACCAAGTTCAGCAGAAGTTTCCTCATCTCATGGAGGAACTTAACGCAATGGGGACCATTTCTTCCTAAGGAGGAATGATCGGTGGATATTGGTGGTCACCCACCCTATTCACTTGGGGCCCCACCATTGTCTCTTTCGATTTTTCGGTTTCGGCACAACTTACTATTTTAGCGATTTTAGTCCTGAACTTAGGAGTAGTTTGAGGCCCTAAACGGCGTTTTTGGGAAAACCAGGAGAAACATGGGTCCATGGACTGATGTTTCTCACTCAAAATTTGTGGTTCTCAGATAGATATTTCTAATGAGGTATGATTCGCATCAAATGGAGATCGTATGCAAAAGTTACGTCCCCGAGAAGTTGAAACACCAATTTACTGAAATGGGGCCCATAGTTTTGGCGCTTCATCTCCTAGGGTTAAGGTTTTGGATGTTTAGGGTTTTCCATTGTTTCTAAATAATAAATATGCCCTTGAGCCTCATTGTAACTCAGTTGAGAGGCCCGTAGCCGCCACATCTCTTCTCAGAGATAGCTACCAGCGCCCTAGCTAGTTTATTTCCATTCTTTCTGTAAGCAAATTTCAATTCTTTGATATTAACGAAATGAAGTGATTTTTCCATTGCATCTTTGTATTTATGGTTATATGTTTATTTTGTTGCATTCCTGCATAAATCCGGATCAATCCTTTAAGAGTTGGAGAAATTCTTGTTGATGCTCGATGTGATCTTCCATTGCTTGAACCCTATAATTTTCCCTTAACGAATATGTGATGGAAAGTGGATGATATTCATAAAGTGCCATAAATGGGGTCATTTTTGCTGCAGTATGGAAGGAAGTGTTATACCACCATTTAGCGAGAGGTAACCAGTTGACACATTGTGCTTTCTTATCAGATACAAAAAACGAAGGTATCCTTCCAAACATTTATTCCCTTTCTCATTTTGATGAACAGATTAAGGATGATAAGATGAGCTATGAGCTATTTGAGTACCCGAAAAAGAAAATAATTTCGTCCAAAAATTTCTTGTAAAAATGGGATCTCTATCACTTACAATAATCTTCGAGTTTCCATGTAGCTTTTGAATTGTTTCCATAAATGCATTAGCAATACTTATTTTAAATGAATTGAGATAATGCACAAAAGTGTGCATACTTGGTAAGTCTATCAACTACCACCATGATGACACTATTTCCTTCGGACTTAGGTAAACCTGTGATAAAATCCATTGAAATCTCCTCCCAACGTTGACTTGGAATGGATAAAGGTTGTAAAAGACCCAGGGTCTTAATTGTCTCAGCTTTATTTTGCTGGCAAACAAAACATTCCTCCACAAACTTTTAAATATCAGATTTAAGTCCATCCAAACAAAAATTCTTTCTTCACCCTGTGGTAAGTTTTTAAAAATCCTGAGTTTCCTCCTAAGGGAGAAGTGTGCAATTCCAAAATAATATTTTGTTTTGGTTGGGAATTGTTACAAATATACAAGCGGTCTTTGTACCATAATGAATAATTTTTCCAACTAAATATATCAGATGTACTAGGATCTTGCTGCAACTTTTGAATGAGTGTACACACTTCTTCATCCTTCTTCCATTCATCCCTTGCTTCAGTTATCCAATCTTTTTGGATAATAGAAATGGCACAAAGCAATGCTTCCACCTCTTCATCCTTTCTTGTGAGTGCATCTGCGACAACATTTAGCTTCCCTTTTTTGTAGATGATTTCAAATTCATAACCCAACATATTTGTGACCCATTTTTACTGCTCTTTTGAAGATAGTCATTTTTCCAAAAAGTGTTTAAGACTATCATGATCCATTTTTACCTTGAAGTGTCTTCCCATTAGGTAAGGTAGCCATTTCTTTAGTGCATGTAGTATTGCCAAAATTTTCTTCTCATAAATAGCTTTCTGTAAATTCTTTTCTTTGACTGGACGAATTTCAAAAGAAATGGGTCTTCCTTCTTACATTAACAACACATTTCCTGAGGCATCACATTCCACAATAAAAAATTTTGTGAAGTGTGGTGTAGCTAAGACCGGTGCTAGGCATATTGCCTCTTTAATATTTTCAAAGGCCTTAGTTGCTTCAGGAGTCCATGAAAATGCATCTTTCTTCAATAATGTTGTTAGAGATGTTGCTATTCTCACATAATTCTTAAAAAACTTGCAATAATACCCTGTTAACCCTATAAATCCTCACAACTACTTTATGGTTGTGGGGACTTTCCAGTCCTTAATGGCTTTAATTTTGTTAGGGTCTACCTTAACACCCTCATGAGATACAATATGATCCAGATATTCCACCTCTTGTACTCCAAAGAAACATTTGGATGTTTTTGCATATAATTGTTTCTCCTCCAATAGTTTGAGCACCCTGTCAACATGTTGAACATGATCCTTCCAAGACCTGCTATATATTAGTATATCATCAAAAAGTAATAACACAAATTTTCTAAGGAAGGGTTTGAAAATGGAATTCATCAACCCTTGAAATGTAGAAGGTGCATTGGTAAAGCCAAAAGGCATGACCACAAATTCATAATGACCCTCATGAATTTGAAATGTTGTTTTCGGAATATCTTCAGTCATCATTCTAATTTGATGATATCCTGAACAAATATCCAACTTGGTAAAATAAATTGCTCCATGTAATTCATCCAATAATTCATAAATCATAGGAATGGGAAATTTATCTTTAATAGTGATCTTATTGAGCTCCCTATAATCCAGACACATGTTCCATGATCCATCCTTCTAGTGCACAAATACTAATGGAGTAGAGAAAGAACTTTGAATAGGTTGAATTATACTAGCCTCTAACATTTCTGCAACCATAAGTTCAATTTCGCTCTTTTGGACATAAGGATATCTGTAAGGCCCGGTGTTTGGAGGAACACTTCCTGGAATCAATGAATAACATGATCATGATCATGAATAGGTGGGAGTTCTTTGGGGGTTTCAAACACCTTGGAATGATTGTCCAAGACTTTTTGGAGATCTAGAGAAATAGATGATTTTGATTTTGGAACTTCTAGTGAGCATAATTGTGCAATTACGCCTCGTTGTTCTTTCTTCAAAATATTTTTCATGACATTAGAGCTTATTATCTTTCCTGGCTTCCCTGAAATACCCCATAATTCGATTTCCTTTCCTTCTGAAAAAAAATTCAAGAAAAGTTCTTGAAAATTAAAAGCTACCGTCCCCAACGATTGTAACCATTGTACTTCTAGTACAACATCAACACCTCCCATTGGGATGGAAAGCATTGGACTATTCAATACATATTCTCCCATGGATAGCTTGATATTATGGAATTTTCTAGAGAAATTTATAGTTCCTCCATTTTCAACCATCACTTGACAGTCTGGTGTTGGGTATAGGAAACAATTCAATTCCTTGGCTACCTTACAATGAATAAAATTATGGGTACTACCCGAATCAATCAACACTGTTACTCTTTTCTTCTTGATATGTCCTTCTATCTTGAGAGTTTGAGGAGTGGTAATTCTTGTCAGTGAATTACACAATATGGTCAGACTTATTTCTTCTTCTTCTAGGCTTGGTTCCTGGTGTATATCCTCTCATTTTGAAGTTTCTTGTTCATTTTCTTCCTCCTCTTCACAATCTATGTAAAATAATTTCTTCTCAGCACACTTATGACCTTTAGTGTATTTGCTATCACAACTGTAGAAAAGCTCTTTTTCTCTTTTTTCTTCCAATTTTTGTGGTGTCAACCTTGTAGGTTGTGGAAGTCTAGGAGTAGCAACACTTCCATATTTATAGATGTGAGTGGCAGGCTTCCTTATCTCCATAATTTTACATTCAATTTTTCTTGCCAACTTGAATGCCTTCTCCAATGAATCAGGTTCCCAAATGCAAAATTCATGTTGGATGTTATCATTTAAAGTCCCTATGAAGACATCAATCATGTGTTCCTCTGAAATATCAGTTACCCTTATATTCAATTTATGGAAGTCCTCAATGTGCTCCACCACTGAACCCTTTTTTTTGAGATTTATCAATTGGCTAAAGAAGGTGTTGCTCTTTGTATCCTCATAATGTGCTGTCATTTCCTTCGTAAAAAGTGACCAAGTGAAAATTGTTTTATGGGAGAAAAGCCATCGATACCATACAAATGTATTTTGTTCTAAATGTAAAGTTGCAATGTGTACCTTTTGTGTGTTTTGCACATTATTGAGATCAAAATATTGTTCCATCTGTAGTATCCATGTTACAGGATCCTTGCCATCAAAATTATTCATATCCATATTTGGAATATGGTGGTTCTTCAATCCAACATTGGAGTTTATGAAATCACGATTAACATTTATTTTGTTCTCATCATGAGTTTCCTCTACTCTCTTTTCGCCATTAGGAATCATTTCTTGTATCAACTTTGAAAAAACTTCCTTCAAACCTTGAATTTTTTCTTCCATACCATTCTTCAAACCATCCATCTTAGCTTCCACGCTTTTCTTCAAAATATCCATTTCATTTTATATTGCTCTTTGTGAGAGAGAAATTTAATGCACTTGCTCTTGTAATTTTGATATGTCATGTTGCCTTTCTTCATCTTCATGAGCCATAGTAGAGCCTTCTGAAGGCTTAATGGGTGTTGAATTATTTTTAGGGGGAATTTTAGAACCCAATACTGATATCTATTCTACAATATGCCCTTGGAATCAATTCAAATTGAATTTTCAAGCAAGACTTATGCAATTCGGGAGCTCGATATTGAAATTGAATTATCTTTGTGATTTCAGATCTTCAATATATGAAATTTGGCCCTATAACATCAATTTGAATCTTCTTTAAAATGCCAAAGGTTTGACCTGATTTGGATTCTGCAAGACAAAGTTATGCCCAATCTCCCACAATGACCTAATTATGGACTGGTTCAGTAGAGCGAACTTGTACGGCATGCCAAGTGTCACTGTTTCCTCCTTCAACTCTAAAATTGATATACATGAAACTACAGTCCATGTACTTGCAGCCACTTTTTAAATAATTCCAATTTGGCACTCAAAGAGATATTTATGATGATTTTCCCACAGTCACCTCTTTGAGATTTAATTCAAGAGTCTGAAAACAACCTAACTTCCACAGATCATATCTCCGCAAATATTGCAAACCAAGATCTGAAATTTTTACAGGAGATTCTTCAGGATTTAGGCTTCGTTATGTATAAATTTTAGCTTCTTATCCTGCGTAGAAACAAAGTTATAGCACAAATTCCACGATGACCTATTTTACGTGAAATTCGGAAGCCTAAAAAAACCTTAACTTCCACAGATCATATATCCGGAACTTTTGTGAAACAAGATTTGAAATTTTTACAAGAGTTTCCTCAAGATTGTGGCTTTGCTCTGTAAAAATTTAAGCTGCTGAAAAAAAATGTTATACCGCAAATTCCACGATGACCTATTTGGATTAGTGAAACCCTAGAATCCAAAGCTCTGATACCAAATGTTATGAAACCAACTCCAAAAAATTGAAGAAAAGAGAGATCAGTGCCTTCTAAAATAATCCACTTCGAGGGGGAAACCTCCAATACATTAAATAAATGAAAAATTATTGGATGATACAAATGACAAAACCTCCCTTCTATATATAGGAGTCCATGGGGCCATAATGTAATCCTAGTCAACCTAACAATAATAATGTAAAGGCACAATAATAACAATATGGGGGTTACACGGGTACAACAATAACAATAAGGGAGTTACACTAACAACAATAAGGGACTATACTAGTAATATAGGGACCTAACAGACTCCATCAGATCTCCTTCGTACTAGATTCTTCCCCCGAAGAACATCAACAAGCGAGCCTAGAATGTCAACGAGGGAGCGCAGATATGTATTGTCATTGTTTCATCATCGCTATGTCACCATCCTGCTACTGTTTCTTCCCACCTTCTCATCCTCCATGTCACCCTTTTAATTTCAACTCATCTTATCACCAAGTCATAAATTGGTACACCCCCCATGTGTTCATTAATTCCCATTTCCCCCCATTTTCCTGCATTTCCATAAATCTCATTACCCTTCCATATTCCATTTCACCATTCTCTTTGTGTTTAGCCTCCATGGATTCGAATTCTACAATTCAGAGCTCCTGTCAGCATCAGTCACCAATAACCAGGTATTTGACACATCATCTCCTTTGTCCTAGCTGTTAAAATTTCCAAGAAATCTATGTTAATCGGTTCTTCCTCTCATATTCCTTTGATGGACACTAAAAGAGATTTCTTTGACTCGGTTTTATCACTAAACCTCATCGAATTACACCAAAATGTCCTACTTAATCAAGCAGACTCCCTAGTGTATGTTGCATCTGTCAGGTCTGGCATTTTAGTTGCAATGGTTTGCCAAACATGTGTTTTACCAGAATTTGTTTATTGGCTAGTCTCTTCCCTGTACCCACAAAAATGTTTCGTCATGAACAAATTGGGGGAAAATATCTTCCAAGTCTCGTCTGTCTTAATTCAACAAGCTTTGTGTTTTCCTTCTTCGGATTATTACATTTCATTTTTAGAGGAAACCTTGTTCTTTTCCTTATAAAGCTTATCTCGGCCATGTTATTCCCAATCAAATTTATTTTTGATGCCCAATGGGAAACACTTGCCTCTGGAACCCACTCATTTTCCTCTGGAAACTTTTGTTGAGGAGGTCAAAGCCATACTTCAAGTCATGGTTAATATTTTTGGAAGAGATGACACTAATATCATTGATAAGGCTACGCTGGGAATTTTTAATTCAATTATGAACCCATACATAGTTTTTGATATACCTGCCTTTTGGGAAAGGATGGTCAATTCACAGTTAATAGATTTTTCTTTCACTGGATGCTTCATATTTCATTCTTTGGTCACATATATATTTTTATATACTCATGTTTAAAGGTTTATGAATATGGGTTTAATTAACATGGATTATTATAAGAATAAACGGTCAGTGATTTTTAGGACAAATGTTATAAGAAGTAATTCAAACTGAGAAGGATTCATGTATTTCACTAGTTCTTTTCTTTCAATTTCCTATTCAATTATCAACATTTCTCCTTCACTGTGTATTTTACCAAAGGCACAATCTCTTCTTCAACATTAAGGATGTAAAAGTGGGTGATTGGTTTTTATTTGACGAATATGCAAAAATTAGATTCTATGGAGCAGAAGTCCCCCCCTACTGAATCCTTACATTTGTGCCAATGTGATTGTTTTATTTGGACTTTATTAGGAAGATTTTGAATGTATATCAAGTAAATTATGTTCCAGCAAATAAGGGGCATTTGTTCAAATTTCATAGAAAAGTTGGTCAATTAATTGTGAATACTAGGCAGGATATTGGAGAAGTGTAGAAGATCCTGGAAATTATGATGTTGCAGTTGGGTCAGAAATGGTCTTATGACCCTTTCCGTATCATCTCAAACAAGAGAGTGGAGAATTATTATGCCCCTTACGTCCATGAGTCTTGACCAGATGTTGATAAATTATAAAATGGAGAAAACAAATCTGCATCAAGAGGGATGGAGGTTGAAACTCCTCATCCTAGTGAGAAAAAAATGAAAAGAGGCAGTGAGGAGATTATTGACCTGTAAGAGGAATAAAATAAAGGATCCAAAAGGGTTAAGTTTTTTAGGGGTGGGGGGGGGGGGGGGGAGATTTTTTAGTAGTGGGAGGTTTCCAATTGCAGACATGGGAAGTCATTTGCACACCTTTTCCCTCTATTCTAGAGGAGGCCACTCAAATTTTTTGTCCCAGATATAAAAAACTTGTATTCTGAAATAGAAGAAAGGAATAGAAGAGTAAAATAAAGCATGGAATCCTAATTGGAGACACAATCAATTTCTGATTATCAAACCAGGTTTCTTTAAGCTATGGACCTTGAGAGAAACCAACTTAAATTATCTTTCTCTCACCCCTCTGCTTTGGTTGTATCATCTTCATCAGGTTTCAAGACTTTCAACTTGACAGTGGATGCCAGAGAGATACCATTACCTGATAAAATAAATTTTCTTGGAAAAATTGGTGAGTTAATATATAGTGATTTGAAGAATACTTCCATAGCTTCTATCAAATCTGAAGCCTTATTGGTGAAACTAGTCAATTAGATGAAATTAGAAAAAATAAAACTCAAGAGCTTTGAATACAAAAAATGAAGAACTGAAGAAACGTATTGTGGAAATTGGTGTAAACCTAGAGGACAAGTGTGTTGTCCAGAAATTGCTGTAAGGAGTTGAAACAGAGATTCAAGTTCTCAGGAAAAAGCTAAAGTTTCCTTCTATGGAACATGCTATGGCCCCAAAAGTAGCACAAGTAGGGAAAGAAAAACAAATTCCGACTAGAGAACTTTTGCAAAGAAATGAGGAAAATGTTAAGTTGAAGGAGATGAATTATGTTTTACAACAGAAAATAGAATCTCATGTTTGTACTATTCTAGTGCAACTTGACTCTGAATATCCAATAGAAAAATTAACTAGATTCATGACTGACTTGCATATTTATAAAAATGAAATGAAGAAAATTCAAAGAAATTATGATGATGCATTGAAAATAATAAAGGTAACCTAAAGAGAATTGGCCATGTCTCAATAAAATGTCACAAAATATAGAAATTATTTTCAGATAGGCTCGCATGGAATCAAAGAGCTAAAAGAGAAGGCAAAGGGAAAGGTGTCCCTTATCCAAGCAAGGGAGATAATCTAGAAATACATCATTCATATTTTGAAAAATATATGATATTTATTGTCTATAGTATTAGAGGATAAATCCATATTGAGGGATCTGGAAAGTTTGATTATTGCTAGTAATGAGAAACTTCAAAAACATTCCAACTTTGCCAAAAAATGATTGGATTTATTAATTCAATATCATCACATGAGCTGAGGGAATTAATGGTTGAAGACAAGACAAAATATGTCATAGAGATTAATAAAATTATTTAAAGAATTTGTGTAGGAAAACAATAGAAACAAAATTGTTTGAAGTAAAGGAAGTTGTAATGAAATTCAACAATGAATTTTATAAGAGGACCAAAGTAGGTCTACCTTCTTGTTGGGACCAACATGGAAACTTATTACACTGAGAAACATATGATACCTTGCTGGTGGAGGCTAAGAGAAAAATTGGTTCCACGGATGAGAAGACGACAGTGCTGAAGGGAGCAACCATTGTAAACTATTTTCATAGAGATTTTTAGTTATTGTGGCCGATGAGAACCCTTTTTGTTGAGAAACAAAAATACAACATAATAACTTTTTTTAGGATGACACAATACATTTTTGAAGAGTCCAAATGCATATATTAACCTCTAGAAAAGATGCAGAGAATGGATGTCACCAATAGTGACAAGTGCAAAAGTTGTACTCTTAAATGTAACAGAGTCCCAACTCACTCAATGAATTAATGCCATCTGTCTTTTCAACAGCCTTTTGGAAAATTTTTGAACATGATGTATAATGTAGTTTGGTTTTATTTTTCATAAATGATCTAATCCTCAGAAGGATAAGTAGTTTTAAGTGTAGTTTGATTAATTGACAATTTTTTACAGTTGACAATTTCATAACTGCCCCTTTTTGTAATTTTGTATAAAATAAATTTTGAAAGAGGAAGGATGGTGTAGAGGATTAAAAATACAAAAACACACAAATTTTGTTAATTAAATCATGATCCCAAAACATTGATTTTTCCAAAATATTACATGACTATTTATGTAGAGGATAGAAGTCTCTCGAATCTCCTCAAAAGAAACTTCCTCCTAGATATTTGGAGGAAGTTGTGATATATCTTATCAATTGTAGGATTCTATCCTAACATCCCTATCTCCTATTTAATTCTATAATGGCTCACTAATTATAGAAACTCATAGGTTATTTAATTAAACAATTACATAAAAATTAAACATGATATGCTCATGCATCAAAGGAGGGTTCTGAATTTTGGACCTTAGAAGAAGAAAGCCATTTTTATTTTCAAATATTCCTGGGATATGAATAAATATTTCATAGTAATTCTAGACACATGTTGAGTGTGATATGTATTCCTGTTCTTTTTCCATTTAATTTTTTTCTTCAATAGAAAGGCGTAATGAAGTTTCTAGCCTTTTAAACTTTACAATTTCAAGTTTTTATTTTTGTGAGTTAAAGTAAAATAGAACCTTAATGATGTGCTCCTCTTTTCTGTTTATCATTTCATAATAATTCCATATTTCTTCTAAAGCTAAAAACAAGAGATTATGTATTAAACAACTTGTTGTTTAAAAATCTTTCCATCATCCTTTTCTTGATGCTCTGCCATTTAAAATCATACTTAACATTAAAAGGCCACTTTGAAATTTTGTTTTTATCATAAGAAGACTTGCAAACATTGTTCATATAATTAAAATTTTGGGGGTTTTAATAAATGGGATATCAAATGGTTTTCTTCAAAGTTTTATTTAAATTTCTTTGGCACTAACCTCTCCTCAGCCAGAGGTTTTCTTCCAAGGTACAATTTTTTTTTGTGCCGTTGTCGGGGAACGAAGAACAAAATTATTTTTCACTGGGTTTTCTCTGTTGTCATTTATTTTTCTAGAGAGAAAAGAAAGTTCCTAGCATGAGTGTCTCACCAAGAAAGCAGTCCAGCTCCTAAAAGGCCTCACACGAGGTTTGATACCTCAGAGAAAAATACTCGTGTCCTTTACGA
The DNA here is from genome assembly GCA_034641835.2 of Pinus albicaulis. Lineage (NCBI taxonomy): Eukaryota > Viridiplantae > Streptophyta > Pinopsida > Pinales > Pinaceae > Pinus > Pinus albicaulis. The sequence goes on from CM076579.1 coordinate 847,910,959, forward strand.
CCTATATAAATTATTTTCTTGGAGAGTTTGGAAAGAAAAATCCCCAATAACTCCAAATCCTACCCTATCAGCTCCTGGTACCAGTTCTGTTTCTCAATTTCCAAAAACCTGTCATTCAAAAGAAGTTGTAAAGAATCTTAATTTTCCTCAAGGAATATTATTTCCTTCTCAAACTATTTTTATAGAACTCACTTTAGAAGAAGAATATTTTGAGTATGCGTCCTTTTCTTTTCCTAAAATTAAAGAAATCAAAATAGTTGATTTATCAGTTTTACATCAGACTTTTCCAATGTCAGTTAGCCAGAGGAGATCTCCTACCTTATACCAGATCCAGACTGATGCACTGGAAATTTAAGAAAACTTGTCTGTTGCAAGAAAGATTAAAAAAAAAATATCAGATTGACGATAAGAAGAAAGTGAAAAAAGAAGTGAAGGTTTCTAGTCAACCTAAATATTCTCATGAACATAAGCTTGATGAAATGACTAAATTCATAAGGAATCTGTCGAATAAACTTGTGAAATTGGAATTAGAAAATAAAACCCCTCCAAGAAATATTCAACAAGGACAAAATATAAATTTTAATCCTCATTTCAAGAGACAACCATTGCAAATTATGCAAAGAGATAAAATGAATCATGATCAAATATAACCACCTCTAAACATTGAAGATGAATCAGAGGAAGCAGTGGAGGAAAACCTTAAAGAACAGGTAAATCAAATTTATACTTTGTATGAAGAGGAGGGAGAAGTAGTCATAAATGAATATTCAAACATGGAAACTCAAGTGCCTTTGGATGATGAATAAATTGAATAATACTGTAATAAGTTCATATATATTATGCAATCATAATTGCATAAAAAATATGATCTAAGGTCAAGGAAGAGATCAAGAATTCAAGACAATGTAGAGGATAAAATAAATTAGACATTTCAACAACAATCTACAAAAAAATTGATAAAGGAAAGCAACCAATGAGTACAATTCCAACAGTTTCAGTTCAGCAAGAATAAAGTTCCAACAGTAAGTAGGACACGAGAGTGTTGCAAAAATATGTTCAGCAACCTGTTTTCAGTTCTCACTATGTTTCAAATCAGAATTTGAATGAATAAGAACAATTGAAAACAATGAAGGAGGGAAATTATTTTAATTTAATAAAATAATTAGAAAAAATCAAAGTTCCAATTCCTTTGGAATAATTAGTGAAGAATCCTAATTACAAAAAACAAGTTTTCTATTTTATAAATCTGTCACGGGATAAACACTCAACTGATGCAGTCAATTTGCAAAAGGAAAGGCAAGTGGTGATGTTTGGCCCACATGTAGAAGAGCAAGATTATTCTACACCTCCTTTTTATATTTCTCTACTTATGCATACTTTTATTTTGCATAATTGTATGTTGGACTTGGGGGCTTCTCATAATTTAATGTCACTTTCAGTTATGAAGAAACTAAATTTGCAAATTACAAAACGTTACAAAGATATTTATTCTTTTGATTCAAAAAAGGTTAAGTTTGTGGGATTGATAAAATATTTGGTGGTTTCATTGGCTCAAATTCCAGCCCAAAGTATTGTGATGGATGTGGTTATTGCAGATATTCCAACTTGTTTCAGAATGTTTCTCTCAAGATCCTGGAGGTCCAAGTTGAGAGGAGTACTCAAACTAGATTTTACATATGCTATTATTCTAGTTTTTGGTGGAGAAGAAAGGAGATTATATCAAGAGACCACGTTTGTCAAGACTATCACCAAGGAGGGTTCTATTAATTCTCATGTTTGCAGTTAGGAAAAGGATGACTTTTCCAATTTTATGTTGCAAGAATCTCAAGAAATTGCTAAAGACACAAAAGTGCAACCCCCTTCAAAAATTAAAAGCAAGGAGATAGTAGTCAGTGGGGTCTGGAAGTTATATTTTGATGGTGCATATTAAAAAGAAGGGAATGGGGTTGGAGTGTTTCTGATTTTTCCAAAAGGTCACATTATTCCTTTCTCTTACAAGTTAGAATTTGAATCCACTAATAATATCACATAATATGAGGTTTTGGTTCTTGGTTTACAAGTTGCAAAAAAATTAGGAATACAATGTATTTATTTTTTTGGATACTATGAATTAGTGGTTAAACAATTAAGAATCAGTGCCAAACCAAACTTCCAACACTTAAAGCACAGAGAATGAAGTGTGGGATTTCGTGGATAATTTCTATAGAAATTATACAAACAATATGTATATCATGGATTCAATCCAATCTAAAAATGTACTAAATCTAGATACTGAATCGATTCTACAAATCAATTGTGGAAATTTAAACATAATAGCCAATCACATGAAGCAAAGAAGAATCATTCAAACCACAACACAAATGATTTCTCAGGGAAAGCTTGCTGCTCAAAACCCCACTATCTTCTATTGTATGTTTAGCATGGATACATGCAACGATTACAATACACTCTTCTCACAAGAGCCTCCTGTACTCAGCTAATTGTCTCACATTGTCCTGGACAAAATTGACCAACACTTAGCCAATTCTAAGCCTCTAAACAACCTGCCTTGCTTGCGAAATTCATGTCAAATGAAATCCATATTATTCAATAATTTTGGCCTACCTATACTGCGCAAGGATCATGGGCAATCCAATGAGTGTTTGGTTGCATGGGTGCAACCCAATAATCCTACAACTGATAGTTAACATCCCTTTCACCTACATCTCAACTGGGTCTCCACTGAAAATGACATGCATGTAGCTAATAATACTAAATCACCAGTTTCATGTTAGATCATTGATTGTGAATTAAATAATGTTTAATTCACTGTAATCTCTCACTAGTGCAACAAACAGTTACAACTAACACAACTGATTTTAACTCACTTAATTGAGTTAATTGATTAAAACATGAATTAAACTAATGCACCACTATACTTCAAACTTTGTTATAACTAGAATTACTCTACATGCCTCACCAACTACCCTCAACTTGAAATTCATGAGCTAACTGAGTTTATCACAATCAGTTAACTATTACAAGTGATTATGAGATAAGATTACTTTTTATTATCCATTCTAATTAAGGGAAAATTAAAATAGACATTGCACCAAATTTAGCCCACACTAGTGTAGTTGTTGCTAAGACCTCTTGGTCCCACATTAGTGTAGGTGCTGCTTGGACCTCCTGGTCCCATACTAGTGTAGGCACTGCAATTTCTTGTTGGAATTCAACACTCCCTCTCAACAAGAAAGGATTATCTTCACCCTGATCCTACCTCTATGGTATTCAAATTTTCTCCTAGTGAGCGCCTTCGTCAGAATATCTGCATCCTGATCTTCCGTGGGAATGTGTTGAAGTAAAATTATATGTATCTACACAAAATCTCTGAGATTGTGGTACCAAATGTCTATGTGATTGGACCTATCATGAAACATAGGATTAACCAAGATTTTAATGCAACTTTGGTTATCACAATGTATCACTGTCGGATCCATCTGAGAACCAAACAAACCAACCATGATCTTTCTCATCCAGATGGCCTCACATGCAACTTGACTTGATACCATGTACTCCACCTTCACTGAAATGAGTGCCACATATCACTTCTTCTTGTTGTACCAGGAAAATTTTGTCGATCCTATGCTGAAGATCCCTCACGATGTGCTCTTTCTGTCTGGTGGACTGCCTGTCCAATCTACTTCTGTGAAGCCTTGAAGCTTCACTCCCTTTGTCCATCTGTACCATAATCCATTCTCTGTAGTGCTCCAGAGATATCTCAATACATGCTTCCCTGCCTTCCAAAAGAGCTTATTAGGCTTAACCATAGCTTGACTCAGCTAGTTAACTATGTAGAAAATGTTAGGTCGGTGTTCACCAAGTACATCAGTGAACCTACTAGCTACCTATAGACAGTATCATCCACTACCTCTCCTGAAGTAGAATCCTCTTTCTTCCAATTTTCTGTAAGAGGAGTGTCCATGGGTTTACAACTCTCCATGTGAAACTTACCCAGTATCTCTTTGGCATACTTTCCTTGAGAAGAAAAAAGTTCACCATCCCACTGCCATATTTCCAAACCAAGGAAATAATGAAGGAGTACCATGTCCTTAATTTCTAACTCCCTTGTAAGATCCTCCTTGCATGACTGTATCAACTTCTCATCACCTATCAAATTTAGATCATCAACATAAAGTACAATAATCAAGAGCTTACCATCAACAATAATATGGTACAGGCTTGCATCAACTTCACTTTTGGTGAAGCCCAACCTCGTGAAATAGTTGTCAATCCGAATGTACCAAGCACGAGGTGCTTGCTTCAGCCCATACAGTGCTCTCTTGAGTCGGCACACATGCGACTCATTATCATCTAGAAACCTTCTAGCTTCTCTATGTACACTTCTTCCTCAATAAATCCATTGATAAACGTAGCTTTCACATCTATCTGATGAATGTGCCAGCCCATTTGCATTGGGAGTTCAAGGATAGATCTAATGGAAGAGTACCTTGCGAGTGGTGAGAAAGTCTCATCATAGTCGATCCCCTCAATATGCGAGAATCCCCAAGCAACAAATCTGGTGGTGTACTTCTCCACACTCCCATCAACAACTTGCTTTACCTTGTATATCCATCTAGATCCAACCACTGATTTACTGACAAGTATTGGGACAATCTCCCATGCACTGTTCTTGATAATGGAGTCATACTCCTCCACCATTGCATCAACCCAAATTGGTTGATGCACTACCTCCTAAATGGAAGATGGTTTTGTCATAATACACTTGCTCATAAGAGCCATGTATCCAGTAAACCTGCCTGGAGATTGTCTCTATCTGCATAGTGAAATAGGGGATCCTACATTCTCTACTGCATTAAGTCTCAATCTATCAGCTTCCATGGTGTGCCTTCCACCATTTATGGTGGATGGATCTGCATGAGTGTTTTCTGCTACTCCATGATCCTTCACATGTGGTTGCTCGACATATTGAGGCTCATCCTTTGGAACCAAGAGTTCCTCCTCTACATGAAAATCTAGCTCCCTCTCAAGGGATAATCACATGGCTTTCTCCACATCATATTTTATATCTTCTCACCAAAAATTCATTCTGTTGTTTGGAAAATACACCCGATAGTTGTGGGGAGTATTAGTGTACCCCAAAAAAATCCCAATCTTAGTTGTTGGTTCCATATTATTCCTGGCGTCTTTGGTCACATGCACATAAACATATGAGCCAAAAATATTAAAATGTGAAACATCAGGTTTCTTACCAGTAAAATCCTCTTCTGGTATACTCATGCCAAGTATCCTACGAGGACAAAGATTTTGCAAAAATACCATTGTGTTGCATTCCTCTGCTCACAGATGAAATGATAGGCCCTGATCATGCAACATCTCTCTTGCCACACCCACAATTTTTCTGTTCTTTCTATCTGTGACCCCATTCTGCTGTGGGTTATGAGGCACAATCATTTCTCTCCAAATTCCTTCTTTACTGCAGAAGTTCTTGAATTCATTGGAGATGTACTCACTACCATTGTCACTCCTAAGAGTCTTCACATGCTTCTCCATGTCTTTCTCTACCAGTGCTTTGAACTCAAGAAACTTTGAGAATGTATGATATTTATTCTGCATGAATTTGATCCAACACTTTCAAGAAAATTCATCAATAAATATCACATAGTACTTATGCTTTGTTGTCGAAGAAACAAAGAATGGTCCACACACGTCTGAGTGAACTCTCTCAAGGATCCCTAAGGCTCAGTTCTCCTTCTCAAGAAAGGTGGCCTTTGCATATTTTCCCATAGTACATATCTTGCATGTGTCTGGTTGTGCAAGTGTACCCTTGGGAAGACCCGTAGAAATCTTCTGCATGACTTTTAAGGCTCCGTAGTGAAGATGGCCCAATCTCTAGTGCCACAAATCACCCTCATCCTGGCTCACCACTTTTTCCGCCTTACCCATAAATGTTGCACAACCATATACATCAAGTTTATAGAGATTGTTAACTCGAATCCCAATCTTCTTGGCTTGTCTTGTTGTTTTGTGTTGTAGGAAAGCTTTTCCTTCACTAAAAACAACATCATAGCCTCTATCCTCCAACATTGCAATTGAGACTAAATTTTTCTTCAAGACCAGTACATGCATTACATATTTTAATTGAAAGGGTTTACCTAACTGTCTCTGGGAGGTAATGGTACCAATCTAGGTAACACTGTACTGCCTGTCATCACCCATTTCGATATGCATCTAGAGGTCCTTCTCCTCCAAGCTATTGAAAATTCCCTTGTCTCTCGTCATGTGAAAGGATGCACCACTATCAAAATACCACACCGATCCCATTCCACTTGACACCATGCATGCAATGAGCGAGAAGTCAAGCTAAAATTGCAAGTTCAAAGCCTCACCAGCTGCATATCCTTAAGCCTTCTTGTTCTTCTTATTTTTTGGATAGTTAGTGGCATAATGTCCATGCTCGTGACAGTGAAAACACTTCATTTTGGACATGTCGCGCTTCTTGCCATATTTACCGAACTCAGATTTGGAATGGAATTTATTTCCTTTCCCCTTATTTTCCTTGGAATCCAAAACCGAATATTCTTCATCTTCATTCTTAGATGAAGATCCATCTCTGGTATTCCGTCTCAAATCCTCTTGCACCAAATCCGACCAAATTCGTTCCCAATCTGGTAGCTTTTCCCTTCCATTAACAGAGTCCTGATAACTATGCGAACTCTTGGGAAGTACTAGATGAGACAGGCTCACCAAATCATCATCAGTGACAATAATTCCAATGCTCCCAAGCTCATCCTGACATTGGACAAACTTTGTTAAATATTTTGGCATAGTTTCGCCTTTCTTTGTCTTTATTTTCTTGAGTTTATCTTTTAGTACCAATTTCCTATGATCACTGCTGCTCTGAAATAGATATTTCAAATATTTCCACATTGCATATGGTGTGGCTTTGCCATAGAGACTTGAGACAATGTGGTCTTGTACTCCCTCTAGTAAGATCCTCCTCGCCTTTGCCACCTTCTTTTTCCATGCATCAATATTTGCAGCATCTGTCACAGCGGGTTTGGGAACATCATTGTCAATGAATTCCTTCAAGCCATTATCCTCCAGTACTGCCTCCATCCTATCTTTCCAAGAAATATAGTTAGAGCTGCCCTCGAGTGCATACTCCAATCTGAAGAAATTGAAAGCATTTCGATCCTGAATCACCTATAGCACCAAGAAAGTCTTCTGCAAATTCGAATTCTATTAAGTCACAAACTCATATCCTCCTCCATTATTGTGATTTCCTGTGCTCTGATACCATGTAGAAATTATACAAACAATATGAATATCATGGATTCAATCAAATCTAACAATGTACTAAAGCTAGATACTGAATCACTTCTACAGATCAATTGTGAAAATTTAAACACAATCGCCAATCGCGTGAAGCAAAGAAGAAGCAATCAAGCCACAACACAGATAATTTCCCGGGCAAATATTGCTGCTCAAAACCCCACTATATTCTATTGTATATTCAAAATGAATACATGAAACAATTAAAATACACTCTTCTCACGAGAGCCTCATGTACTCAGCTAATTGTCTCACACTGTCTTGGAAAAAACTGACCAACACTTAGCCAATTCTCAGCCTCTAAACAACCTGCCTTGCTTGTGCAATTCATGTGGAATGCAATCCCTATTCTTTAGGAATTTTGGCCTTCCTAAAATGCATAAGGATCATGGGAAATCCAATGAGTGTTTGGCTGCATGGGTGAAACCCAATAATCCTACAAATGATAATTAACATCCCTTTCACCTAAATCTCAACTGGGTCTCCATTGGAACTGACATTCATGCAACTAATAATAGTAAATCATTAGTTTCATGTTAGATCACTAATTGTGAATTGTGAAACAAACAATTAAAACTAGCACAATTGACTTTAACTGACTTAACTAAGTTAACTGATTACAACATGCATTAAACTAATGCACCATTGCACTTCGAACTCTGTTACAACTAGAATTACTCTGCATGACTCACAAACTACCCTCAACTCGAAATTTATGAGCTAACTGATTTTATCACACTCAGTTAACTATTACAAGTGATTCTGAGATAATATTACATTTTATTATCCATTATAATTAAGGGAAAGTTAAAATATACACTGCACCAAATTTAGCCCACACCAATGTAGGTGCTGCTAAGACCTCCTGGTCCCACACTAGTATAGGTGTTGCTTGGACCTCCCGGTCCAACACTAGTGTAGGTGCGGCAATATCCTTTCGGACTTTAACAATTTCTTCTATTATTTTAATATAGAGTTCCTACCTAGAGGGGGCAATATACTAGCTGAATCATTGGCAGTGGCATCTAGTGTTTTCAAGCCTCCTTGAATCCCAAGCTCAGCTATGAAGTAGAAATTAGAAATTGACCTTCCATTCAAGATAACATCAAATATTGGTAGGTTTTGGAAGATGAAGAATAAATTAAAATATTTTTGGAAATGGAAGGTGAATTCTCAAATTTGGAAATTGACCAAGAAGATGGAATCGAAGAAGCTCAAGAAGAAGAACCAAACAATAAATCACCTTCAAAATATTATGTGAGAGAACAGATTATAGTGCAACTTAAAAAAAATGTGATCCCTAAAGGTTTGGTACCCTTGGAAAGGTTGTTTAATGAAAATGATGTTGTTGTTAATATAAATAAAATAAATTTAGAAGAATATCTTGAAGACTGCAACCTTGGAATAGAGAAACAACCTAAATTGGTGATGTTAGCAAGAGATTTTCCAAAAGAATTCAAAAAAAGGTATGTCGATGTTTTCAAGAAATTTGTTGATGTATTTACATGGTTTTATGAAGACTTGAAGGCCTATGATACCGACATTATTCAGCACAAAATTCCTTTAAAACTGGTGATTAATCCATATAAATAGAAATTGAGGCATATTAATCCTGTTTTGTTGCCATCAATTGAGAAGGAAGTCAAAAAGTTGTTGCATGCAAAATAATTGTTCCTCTGCGATATTTTGATTGGGTGGCTAACTTAGTACCTGTGAGGAAGAAGAATGGGGAGATCCGGTTATGTATTTACTTTCAAAATTTGAACAAGGCATCATTGAAGGATAACTATGCTCTCCCAAAGATGGATCACATTGTACAAAGAGTAACAAGATATTCTACATTATCAATGATCGATGGCTTTTCAGGCTACGACTAGATTTCAGTTCAGCCAGAAGATTAGAAAAAGACAATATTCTCAACCCCATGGGGAAATTTCATGTATGCAAAGATGCCTTTTGTATTGATGAATGCTAGTGCTATTTTCAGAGGGCTATGTATATAGGTGAAAAGGATAAATTTGTGGTAATTTATTCAGATGATATTATAGTGTTTTCCAAGTTAGATGAAGAGAATTTTTAACATTTGCAGTAGACTTTTGAAAAGTGTAGAAGGTATCGTTTATCCTTAAACCCCAAGAAATCTCATTTTGATTTGAAAGAAGGAAAATTACTTGGTCATATTGTATCTAAATAAGGTGTAAGAATTGATCTTAAAATGGTTGAATCAATCAAAAACATACCTCTACCAAGGAATAAGAAGGAGATCCAAAGTTTTTGGGGAAAATAAATTTCCTCGGGAGGTTTATCCCAAATTATGTAGAAATTCTAAAAGAGATCACTGACATGCTAAAAAAGGATGCAAAAGTTAGATGGATTGTGGCTGCTAGGGAATATTTTGTAAGAATCAAAGAGACTTTCCAAGAAGCTCTAGTATTGGCGATTCCATGTTATAAAAAACCTTTTCAAGTATTTTCCCTTGCTTCTCCTTCTATTGTTGTAGTTGTACTTTTTTAGAGAAACCAAGACAATAAAGAGAAACCAGTGGAATTTTTCAGTAGGGTGTTAAGAGATGTAGAGCTGAAGTATAATATTCTAGAAAAGCAGGATTATACTTTGGTAAAAGCACTAAATGATTTTATAGTTTATGTTCTTTAGTCTCATATTACTACATATGTTCCTATTTCAGCTGTCAAAGATGTGCCGACTTAGAGTGACAGTGATGGAAAAAGAGTAAAGTGGATAGCAAATATCTAAGAGTATGATATGGATTTTTGGGTGTGTGTTATATTATCTCCATGAATAGTCACACGCGCAGGGGGATCACAAGGGGGGCGAGAGGCCCTCCCTATTCATTGCACCGGGCATAGTATGGGGGTCACAGGGGGTGTGGAATCCCCCCCTGTCTAGGGGTTTGTAGGGGGTGGGTAGTCCCCTACACAGGGTCTATTGACTAGCGGTTTTCATTGATGTCAACCCAAGAAACACCAAGGATTACCCCAATATTGAATGGGAATTTTGACCTACCAAATTAATATATTTTGGGTCAATAATTATTTTTATGTTTTCTACTTGTCAAGATGTTTCCGTTGATATATGGCACACCTCACAGTTTGAGAGATATTCATGTTTGAAGTTTGTACCCCCAGTTAGTCGATTAAAACCCCATGGGGTTGTGGCATGGGCATTGAAAAGTCATAATTAATATTTTTTAAGCTCCTAAAATCCCTCCCATGTTCATTTGTTGAAGCCCCTCTCAACCTAAGCATTTATATAAGTTTTCATCCTCATATCCTCCTTATGTAGGGATTTCCCTATTTGAAACAGGTCATCGTGGAATTTTCTCTATAACTTTTTTTTCTGTGAAGGTTCAGAAGCTGAAATTTTTATGAGGCGAAGCCGAAATCTTGCAGAAGCGTTTGTAAAATTTTCAGATCAAGGTGCGCAATATTTTTGGAGATATGATTTGTGGAAGTCAGTGTTTTTGCAGGCTCCTAAAATTCATCTCAAAGAAGTGACCTTGGGAAAATCATCATAACTCTCTCTGTGAGTATCAGATTGGAATTCTGTAAAAAATGGAAAATAATGCATAGACTGTAGTTTTCACTCTATCAATTTTAGAGTTGAATGAAGAAACAATGACACATGGCATGCCGTACAAGTTCTCTCTATAGAAACAATCCATAATTAGGGCATTGTGAGAGATTAGGAAAAAATATCCCTTGAAGAATCCAAATTGGATCGGACCTGTGGCATTGGAAAGACAACTCAGAGGACTACTATAGGACTGAAAATCACATATTGGGGATCTAAAATAACAGAGATACACCAGATTCAATTTCGAGCTCCTAGAAGGCAAGGAAAATCTATATCATGTGTTGTCAAGGGCTGCAAAGGACTAGACTTTCTAGGGCAGAAAAGAAAAGCAAGGTGCGGCAAAGGGTAGCATGACAAGAGCAACAACCAAGGTGCAAAACAGTAGTAGGAATTTCATCACATGAAGTCTTCAAGTGGGCAGCACAACATACAATCACTGTAAAGGTATCATTGTACCAAGTCATTGTAAATATATTATTGTAAAAATTGTACTAGTGTCTATATTCCAAGAGTTGAAGAGTCAGTGTCAGGAGGTCTAGGATCATCATTAGGTGGTTGTGTCATATTTGGGGTTATGGTCTAGTGTGTTTTCTTCTTCTACATTATTCTATATCATTTTAAAGTGGACCATTTTCCCTCGTATGAGAGTCCATTCTTCTTTTATTCTTCTATACCGTGGTAGGGTGGTGCTAGGGTGAGTTGTAGCTCATTGGGTGTTGGGGAATACTTTCAGTTGACTACTGAAGAATCTCAGGCATTGGAACATCCATCCAGTGGGAGTTAGAGAAGAATGATTTTCTAGATTCTAGGAATTTGGGGCTTTATTTTCAATTGGAGTTGAATATTAAAGAATTATTAGAAAAGCATTAGGTGGTTTTTGTCCTGGAGTGGGTTTCCACCTTAAAAACTATGTGCATTTGTCTTCCTTTTTTTTACTACTATCATTGTACAAACACTGATAATAATTAAATATTAACTAATGCTCTAATTGAAAGGAATACTGATTCACCCCCCCTCTTATTATTTCCAACAATTGGTATCAGAGCTTGGTTCCTTCAATAGTAGTTTAATAGCTGGAAGGAGGTCATGGAGCATACCAAGAATGGTGTACCTTTGTTCAATGAAAATAATTATGCACTATGGAAAGGAAGAATGGAGGTATATCTCTTGGCGCAAGGTTACGAAGTATGGGACACTGTTCAAAATGGATTTACATCAATCGCGGATGAATAAGGTAAGAAGAATTTAGTAAATGATGCAAAAGCAAAGAATATTATTATCAGTGGACTTATTGAATCTGCTTATCATAAGGTGTTGGGTTGTAAAACTGCCAAAAATGTATGGGACAAGCTTGAGAATATATATGCAGGTGACTCAAATGTAAAATAAGAAGCAAAGCTTCAAATCTATGGAGCAAAATTTGAGCAACTCAGAATGAAAGAAGATTGCAAAATTGCTGCATACTTCCAATACGTTGATGAAATAACCAATACTATGGAAGGATTGGGAGAGCCAGTTGAAGAGAAGACTATTATATGAAATATTCTTAGAACGTTACTAGGGAGATTCAACCCAAAGGTATCGGTCTTAGAATACACTGCAAATCTGGACAAACTCAGCAAAGAGGAATTACATGGAGTTCTCATAGCATATGAAATGAGACTTGATGAAGAAGAGGGTACTTCGCATCTATAAACTGCGTTCGTTGCATCTAAGAAAACCAATAAGGATAAAAAAATTTCAATTGAAAAGACATGCACCTACAAGTGTGAAGAAAAGGGAGACGATGGAGAAGGTCTTTCAGATGAAGAATATTGCTTACTTTACGAGAAAAATAAAAATTGGTAAGGGAAAATTCAAAGGTAAAATTCCATTGATATGAATTGGCTGTGGTGAGGTTGGGCATTTCGCAGCAAAATGTCCGAACAAAAGTGATGGCAACTCAAAAGGAAAGAAAGGCTTTAAGAAATTCAACAAGAAAGTATCCAAAAGGAACTTTCTCTCTAAAGAAGATAGCTCATCATCCAATGAAGACAATGACAGTGAAGAAGAAGCCGATGAGAGAGTATTGTTTATGGCCAAGCACAACAAACAAGAGGAATCAAACAACGAAGAAGAAGGATTGACCATAGAAGAATTTTCTAAGGAAGCAATCAAGCTTATAAAAGAGCTCAAGGCAGAGAAGATCCGTTCCAATACTCTTGAATAACAAGTTCAAGGTCTCAAAATTGAAGTTTAAGAACACAAATGTATTGAAGAGTCACTTCTAAAGAAGTTGGAAGAAAGAAACCAAGAAAGGGAAGAATTAGAAGCCGAAGTAGTCTCGCTACGTAAGGAAGTGAAGAAAGGAAAAATTATCCAAAACTATGCCAATAGCTCAATGGCATTGGAAGAACTCATCAACAATTAATGATCTTACAACAACAGAACTGGCATCGATTACAAAGAAGAAGAAGCAGGACATTCTACAACAAAATACAATGAACCTATGAGATCTGACATGCATGTAGACTTCATTGAACAAGATTCAAAAGAACAACCTTGGAAGACAATTCCTTGACAAATATTTCCATCCAGGTACCAACATATTTTTTATGGCTACTATTATTCATGTGGAAAATTTGGTCATAAAGCTATAGAATGTCGCACGTACCCCAGGAACGAATACAATTCCAAGAGATATGTTAAATATGAACCTCCCAGAGTTTAGCGAAACATCAATAGATTTGAATATTTAAGAAATAATATTGAATGTTACAAATGTCGAAACTTTGGACACATAGCCAAAGACTGTAGACTTGAAAATCCTCTAGAATAATCTTCGAAGCCACAAAATGAATGAACATGGAAGAAGAAGGAAGACCGATAATTGTGCTCTCACTCTCAAGGCTCAAAACAACAAAGATGTGTGGTGTGTTGATACTGGTTTCTCAACGAATATGACTAGAGATAGAAAGAAATTTGTATCTCTGAAAGAGAAGAAGGATGGAATCGTATCCTTTGGAAATGATGGATCTTCAAATGTTATAGGATCAGGTACCGTCACTCTCAGAATCAAATATGCTCTAGCCAAGAATTTTCTATTGGTTGAAAACATAAATCACAATCTGCTCAGTGTTGGACAAATGTGTGATCAAGGACACACAATACTATTCAACTCCACAAAAAGTAAAATCAGGAAAGGAAAGTATGGTGAAATTGTGGCTACAGCAAGTCGAGCTCCAAACGACATATATGTTTTTGATGAAGCAAATAAAGCACGTCTAATAGCTAAAGAGGATGATATAATATTTGGTAGCAATGATGATCGACTAAGTAAGAAGTTTGCTACAAAGATGTAAAGTGATTTCGAGATGTCTTTACTTGGTGAGCTGAAATACTTCTTAGGGATTCAAATATCTCAGCAAGAGAAAGGAATATTTATATTTCAAGCTAAGTACGTCAAGGAAATTCTCAAGAAATTCAAAATGGAAGATTTCAAACCCATCCTTACTCTGATGGTAACAGGTTGCAAATTGAGAATAGACAACTCATCTGTTAGAGAAATACATATTATGGAGCAATGAAACACATAAAATATGCAAAAAATACAAGCACACAAAACACATAAAACCAGAGAGACACAGATATACATGGTTCACCCAATTTGGGCTACGTCCACCCCGAACAGCCAGTCCTTCCTTTTTATTATCCAGCAAAAATTGAAGAGACAAAACCTACAGCAGATCCGCTGTAATATCCTCTGTTCTCTCTCACAGTCTCCCTATCTATTTCTCGCTCTGAGAATACACACATAATATACAACCGTAATACAATACCCTCATATATACAAGGGGGTTTCCTTCTAGGGAAAAAAACCCTAAACTAAACATAACTTCTATCGTCAGATCATCCACCTATGAATGACCCATATTGACTAGAAATTACTATACTTTTACAAGGAAATTTTACATTAGTTTTTAGCTTCGAGGGTGCTGCCATTGAAACCCCCCGCCAGGGGGGGGGCTCAGAAAAGCGTTGTTGCCCCCCCCTGGACCCCCCATGGTAGCGATTAATTACGGGCGACGTTTCCACCCCTTTTAAGGTACACGAGTCCAATGCTGTGATACAAAGTAAACAAGATAATAAGGCTCCACACCCAACAATCTCCCACTTGGAGACTGATTGTAGCAACTCCACCGCTGCTTCATTTGCTGGACAATGAATCCTCTTTGGACCTGGTTGTTCCTCATCTTCATCGTCATCCTTGAAGACCAATTGAAACTGAGCACATTCTCAGTTTCTCCCTGGTTACAACTTTTGTTAGCATATCTGCAAGATTTTGGCTAGTGTGTATCTATTCCATCTTCAACTCTCCATCTTCCAATACTGACCATATGTAATGGTACTTGAGATGTATGTGTTTAGTCCTGGAATGAAATTCTGAGTTCTTTGCAAGATGAATGGCACTTTGGCTATGACTGTATAACGTGCCCATATCATGCTTCTTACCCAATTTATCCATAAACCTTTGTAACCAAATTATTTCTTTACTAGCCTCTGTAGCAGCAACATACTCTGCTTCTGTTGTTGAAAGTGCAATAACACTTTGGATTTTTGAAACCCAACTGACAGCTGTTCCACCTATAGTAAATACATATCCTATAGTGCTCCTCCTGTTATCTCTGTCACCTGCCATATCTGCATCAACATATCCCTGTAGAGAAATGTTTGAACCACCAAAGCATAATGCTTGATTTGTGGTACCTCTCAAGTATCTGAGAATCCATTTTACTGCCATCCAATGTTATTTTCCTGGATTATTCACGTACCTGCTTACAAATCCCACTGCATGTGCAATATCAGGCATTGTGCAGACCATTGCATACATTAAGCTTCCAACTGCTGATGCATATGGAACTTTAGACATATAGTCCATTTATTCTTGGGTCTTGGGGCACATCTCCTTACTAAGTTTGAAATGGCTAGCAAAAGGAGTACTAACTGGTTTTGAATTCTGCATATTAAATCTTTTCAACACCTTTTCTATGTACTCATTCTGAGACAGTGTTAATTTGCGATTTTTCTTGTCTCTAGTTATCCTCATACCAAGGATTTGTTTTGCAGCTCCCAAATCCTTCATTGCAAATGAATTTGCAAACTTTATTTTGAGCACATTTATTTCCTGCATGTTAGACCCTGCAACAAGCATGTCATCTACATACAATAACAATATAATATAGCTCCCATCATTTTTCCTTTTTAGATAAACACAATGATCAGAGTGACATCTAGTATAACCTTGTTCAGACATAAACTTGTAAATTTTAGATACCACTACCTTGGAGCCTGTTTTAAGCCATACAAGCTCTTCTTTAATCTGCACACCAATTTTTCTTTCCCTTTTACCTCATATCCTTCTGGTTGTTGCATGTATATCTCTTCCTTCAAATCTCCGTGGAGAAATGTTGTCTTTACATCTAACTGTTCAAGATGTAAATCTTCCGCTACTACAAGACTTAAAATAGTTCTGATTGAAGTCATTTTAACAACAGGAGAAAATATTTCATCAAAATCAATACCTTTCTTCTGTGCAAACCCCTTCACCACAAGTCTAGATTTGTACCTCTGTTTTCCTCCATCTTCTTCCTTCAGCCTGTAAACCCATTTATTCTGCAATGTAGTTTTACTTGCAGGCAACCTGACTAAGTCCAAAGTCTGGTTATGCATTAAGGAGTCCATCTCTTCATCCATGGCTAGCTCCCACTTCTTCCTGCTTTCAACCTGCATTGCTTCTTCATAACATTCGGGTTCACCAGAATCAGTCAACGATAAATAATATAATGAAGGAGAATATCGTTAAGGGGGTCTACTTATCCTGGTAGATCTTCTAACACCACTTTCAGGTGTTTGAGGTGCCTGTCACTGTTGTGGTGGTTGCTACTGCTGCGGTTGTTGATTATTATTATTTTTAGGCACCTTTACTTTTTCAGTTATCTCATCAAGAAATGTGTATTCCTTGCTTTCTTTTTCCTATTTCTTTTCCTGCAACTGATTCTTATACAAGACCTTTTCATTGAATATTACATCTCTGCTCCTAATGATTTTGTGATTTTCATAATCATATAAACGATAACCAAAATCATTAACACCATATCCAATAAAGGTACATTTCTTTGATTTTGCCTCATGCTTTGTTATATTTTCTTTATTAATATGGACAAAGGCCTCACAACCAAAAGGATTTAAAAAAGAGTAGTTTACCTTTTTACATGTCCATGCTTCCTTCGGAATACCACCATCAAGGAACTTGAAGGCCCTCTGTTTATTAGATAAATAGCAGTATCTACAGAATCTACCCAAAATTGTAAAGGCAATCCTGCATGCAATCTCATGCACCTTGCATGCTCCATGATTGTTCTGTTCATCCTTTCTGACACACCATTTTCTTGTGGTGTTCTTGGAACTGTCTTCTCTCTACGAATTCCATGCTCTGAACAATACCTATCAAACTCTTTGCTGTAATATTCACCTCCATTTTCTGATCTGAGACACTTCAACTTATTTCTTGTCTCAATCTCAACCAAAGCTTTCCATTTCTTGAAAGTATCAAATACATCAGATTTATTTTGAATACAATAAATCCAAGTTTTTCTAGCTGCATCATCAATAAACGTAACATAATAGCAAGAGCCACCAAGAGATGATACCTGGGCAGGTCCCCATACATCTGTATGCACAAGCTCCAATTTTTCGCTCTTATGTTCTTTCCAAACTTTGAGAAATCTGACTCTCTTTTGTTTTCCATAAATGAAATTTTCACAGAAATCCAAATCAACATTCTTCAAACCTGGCAAAAAATTTCTTGAGTGAAGAATATTCATCCCCTTCTCACTCATGTGTCCGAGCCTATGATGCCATAATGCTGCATCTGCTCCTTTGGAAGTTAAAGCATTAACAGAGTTAGAAATACGATTGCATAAATACAATGTACCAACCTTTTCGCCTTTTGCCATTACCAGGGCTCCTTTGGTGACCTTCCAAGTTTTGTCCGTGAAAGTTGTCACACAACCTTCACCGCCTAACTGCCCTGTTGAAATCATATTTTTCTTTAGATCTGGAACATGCCTTACCTCCTTTAGTAGCCATTGGTTTCCATTCTGTTGTTTTACAAGAACTTTACCCATTCCAACAATTTTACAGGGTTTATCATCACCCAAACGAACTTGTCCAAAATCTCCTTGAACATAGTCATGAAAATATTTCTTATCGGGTGTGGCATGGAATGAAGCCCCTGAATCTACAACCCAAGAATTAGTAACATTTTCGAAAGAAAGAATCAAAGCATCTTGTAACACATCACCTATCACATTTGCTTCATGATTGTTTTCTTGCTGTGTGTCTCCTTCTTTTCCCTTCCGAGATCTACAGTCTTTCTTTAGGTGTCCTTTCTTTCTGCAATTCCAGCACACTATTCCTAATCTAGACTTGGATCTGCCTTTCCTTGATTTACTGTGATATCCCGCGCTCTTTCCTCTTTCCATTCTTCTTCCCCTAGACTCTACACTCAAAGCATTACCCGATGTCTCACCGGAGCTTTTCCGTCGCATTTCCTCGCTAAGGATAGCACCGACAACATCATCAAACTTTAAAGTACTAGATCCAGAGACAGAGTTACTAATGGCCATTACTAAACCATTCCAACTCTCTAGAAATGAGCACAAGAATAACAGAGCTCTAACTTCATCATCAAAGTTTACCTCTACAGAACTTAACTGACTGGTAACTATATTGAAATCATTTAAATGGTCTGCAACAGATCCACCTTCCGACATCTTCATATTAAATATTCGTTTCATAAGAAATACCTTGTTTGAGGCCAAGTATTTTTCATATAGTTTCGCCAACGTCTGCATCAAACCCTCTGTTGGTGTTTCCTTCGAAATATTGAAGGCGACTGATGCCGCAAGGCACAACCGTACTGTTCTGAGTGCCTTTCTATCGAGAATGTTCCATTCTGCGTCTGTCATGGTCGTCGGCTTCTTTGTTTTTCCGCTCAATGGTAGGTATAGATCTTTCTGATACAGATATCTTCCATCAGCATCTTCCACAGCAGGAAGTTTTGGCCGTTAAATTTCTCGACCCTAAACTTACCATCTTCCGCCATTGCTCCCACTCGAACCAGGAAACCCTTCTTTCCTGCGATTTTATCAGCCAAATATACCTTCGGCTCTGATACCAGTTGTTAGAAAATTATATATTATGGAGCAATGCAACACATAAAATATGTGAAAAATACAAGCACAGAAAACACATAAAACCATAGAGACACAAATATACATGGTTCACCCAGTTGGGCCTACGTCCACCCCGAACATCCAATCCTTCCTTTTTATTATCCAACAAAAATTGAAGAGACAAAACCTATAGCAGATCCGCTGTAATATCCTTTGTTCTCTCTCACAGTCTCCCTATCTATTTCTCGCTTTGAGAATACACGCATAATACACAACCAAAATACAATACCCTCATATATACAAGGTGGTTTCCTTCTAAGGCAAAAAACCCTAAACTAACATAACTTATACCGTCAGATCATCCGCCTATGAACGACCTAGATTGACTAGAAATTACTATACTTTTACAAGGCAATTTTACATCTTTTTTTAGCTTCAGGGGCGCTGCCCCTGAAACCCCCTGCTAAGGGGGGGCTTCGAAAAGCGCTGCCACCTCCCCCTGAACCCCCCATGGCAGCAATTAATTACGGGCGGCATTGCTGCCCCTTTTAAGGTACAAGGGTCCAATGCTGTGATACAAAGTAAACAAGATAATTAGGCTCCACACCCAACATAATCCAAGGATGTGGATCAAAGGTTGTACAAATCTATGATTGGTAGTCTTCCATATGTAATAGCCTCCCAGCTAGATGTTATGCAAGAAGTTGGACAAGTAGAAATATTCCAAGCGGCACCAAAAGAATCAAATGTTATTGCCGTCAAAATAATTCTTCGATATCTAAAGGGAACAACAGAATATGGCTTGTGGTATCCCAAGGGTAACAATTTCATTATTCATGCCTTTACAAATGTAGATTGGGCAGGAAGCGTTGATTATCGTGAGAGTACTCATGAAGAATTGGAATATCTTTGCCAAAAGCTTGAGATTCTCCCAAGTTCTCATTAGATTTTCCTTATTCATAAAATAAAGGGGGAGTGGAAGTGTGTATAGGTCCGTAGGATGGTTTTGTGTCAGGGGGAGTTACCCTTTTCCATTGATTTCAAAGGGGGAGATAATGTTTTAGGAAGAGTTGTCATGATCGCAGGGGGAGTACTTGTGTTGCCATCAATGCCAAAGGGGGAGATTGTTGATCAACGGTTGTCATTGATGTCAACCAAGAAGAACCAAAGGCTACCCAAATATTGCACAGGAATTTTGACCTACCAAATTAATATATTTTGGGTCAAGAATGCTTTTTATGGTTTCTACTTGTCGAGATGTTTCTATTGATATATGGCATGCCACGTAATTCTTCACGGTTTGAGAGATATTCATGTTTGAAGTTTGTACCCCCAGTTAGTGGGATAAAACCCCATGGAGTTGTGGCATGGGTCATTGAAAAGTCATAATTAATATTTTTTAAGCTCCTAAAATCCATCCCACGTTCAATTTTTGAAGTCCCTCTCAACCTAAGAATTTATATAAATTGTGATCCTCATATCCTCCTTATGTAGGGATTTTGCTATCTGAAACAGTTCATCATGGAATTTTCGCTCTAAATTTTTTTATATGAAGGTTCAGAAGTTAAAATTTTTAAGAGGCAAAGCTGAAATCCCGAGGAAGCACCTGTAAAAATTGTAGATCAAGGTGCACAATATTTTTGGAGATATGATCTGTGAAATTTTGTGTTTTTGCAGGCTCCTGAAATTCATATCAAAGAAGTGACCTTGGGAAAATTGTCCTAACTCTCTCTCTGAGTATCATATTGGAATAATATAAAAATTAGTAGATAGTGCATGAATTTTAGTTTTCAATATATCAATTTTAGAGCTGAATGAAGAAACAATGACACGTGGCATGACGTACAAGTTCGCTTTACTGAAACAGTCCATAATTAGGGCATTGTGAGAGATTGGGAATAACTCTCCATTCAAGAATCCAAATTTGGTCAGACCTATGGCATTGGAAAGACAACCCAGAGGAATACTATAGAACTAAAAATCACATATTGGGGATCTAAAATAACAAAGATACACCAGATTCAATATCGAGCTCCTAGAAGGCAAGAAAAAGCTAGATCATGTGTTGTCAAGGGCTGCAAAGGACCAGAATTTCTAGGGCAACAAAGAAACGCAAGGTGCAGTAGAGGGTACCATGACAAGAGCAACAACCAGGGTGCAGAACAACAGCAAGAAGTTCATCACATGAAGTCTTCAAGTGGGCAGCACCGCATACAGTCACTATAAATGTATCATTGTACTAAGTCATTGTAAATACATTATTATAAAAATTGTACTAGTGTCTATCTACCAAGAGTTGAAGAGGCAGTTTCGAGAGGTTTAGGATCATCATTAGGTGGTTGTGTCATAGTTGGGGTTATGGTCTAGTGTGTCTCCTTCTTCTACATCATTCTATATCATTGTAAAGTGGACCATTTTCCCTGGTACGAGAGTCCATTCTTCTTTTATTCTTCTATAGGGTGCTAGGGTGGTGCTAGGGTGAGTTGTAGCTCATTAGATGTTGGGGCATCCGTTCAGTTGACTACTGAAGAATCTCGGGCGTTGGAGCATCCATCCAATGGGAGCTGGAAGAAAATGCTTTTCTAGATTCTAGGAAGTTGGAGCTTTATTTTCAATTGGAGTTGAATATTAAATAATTATTAGAAAAACAATAGGTGGTTTTTTTCGCAGAGTGGG
Source organism: Pinus albicaulis (assembly GCA_034641835.2). Lineage (NCBI taxonomy): Eukaryota > Viridiplantae > Streptophyta > Pinopsida > Pinales > Pinaceae > Pinus > Pinus albicaulis. The sequence goes on from CM076579.1 coordinate 847,932,780, forward strand.
TTTCCACCTTAAAAAATGTGTGCATTTGTGTTCCTTTTGTTTATTGTTATCATTGTACAAACACTGATAATAATTAAAGATTAATTAATGCTCCAATTGAAAGGAATATTGATTCACCCCCCCTCTCAATATTTCCAACAGGGTCCGGGTAGTACTCTGAGAAATTTTTTTGGACCCTATTTTAGGTGGGAGGACCCGCCTATGGTTTTGTGAATGGGTTTGCACATGGTTTTGGGGCATGATGATTTTATGCCCCTGGTATTGTGTAGATCAAGTTAAGGGAACTACGATTATGTTCTAATCTAGGGTTAATGGATTGGTGTTTATGAATGCTTCAACATGTATATATATGTGTCGTAGCACTAAAAGGAATATAATGAAAAATGAAGCTAGTAGTCCCAATTTGGGATCCAGGGGAAAAATATGTGTGTATATATGTTTTTATGTTTTATGCTATCACTATTGTTCATTTTCTGTCTTTAAGAATTCATTTGCAGATAATTTTTGTACATGGTTAAAAAATATATTTGGTATCAGAGTTGCTTTGGCTTCAAGGGGATGCCTTTGTTGCTGAGGGGATTTTTTAACGGGTGTCTGGTAAACCCTGTTTAGTGGGAAATCTACAGGATAGATTCTTGTGGTGAAAGAAGATGGCGAGCAGTGGAAAGATAGAGATCAAGAAATTTAATGGTCAGAGCTTTGAGTTGTGGAAGCTCAATGTGGAGGATCTGCTAGTGGATAAAGATCAGTGGATCACAGTAGATCTGTGTACTAAACCAATGGCAATGTCAGATGAATATTGGGTGAAGTTGGATCATATGTCAAAGAGAAAAATACGGTTGTGTATCTCAGATTCAGTATTGTTGAATATATATGGGGAAGCTACGGTGAATACTGTGTGGTTAAAGTTAGGGAATTTGTACCAATATAAATCGATGGTGAATAAATTGTTCCTGCGGAAAAGCTGTATAACCTGAGGATGAAGGATGGATACTCGGTGAAAAATCATCTGAACGCCTTCAATACTATGGTAAGTTAGTTGTAATCTATTGATATTAAAATCTTAGATGAAGATATGTGCAGTAGTTTGTTTTGTTCTCTACCATATTCGTGGGATAGTATGGTTATTGCAATAGGTAGCAATGCAACCACCTTGAATTTTGATGAAATTGTATAAGCCTTGCTTTCAGAGGAAATGAGATGAAGAAATATGGAGGGGCATAATGGAGATGCCTTATTTGTATAAGGAAGGTCCCAGAACAAAAAAAATAAAAAAAAATCAAGTGGGAGATATAAATCTAGCGGGAGATCTAAATCTCCAAGAAATCCTGTAAAGGTGTGCTAGAAATGCGGAAAGGAAGGGCACTTCAAAAATGACTGCAGATCTAAAGATCTTAGAAAGAAAAGGGATATGATGATGCTCCTTCTACAGAGGAAAAAACCACCTCAGATGAAAGTGGGGATGTGTATTTGACTTCTTCTTCAAATACACATGTAGATCATGAGGCATGGTTGATTGACTCAGGTGCATCCTTTCACTTCACTCCCCATAGGGAGTATTTTCTTGAGTATGAGAAGTATGATGGTAGTGATGTATTCTTAGGGGATGATAGGAAGGCCAAAATAATCGGATGTGGAAAATTCAAGCTGAAGCTGCAAGGTAGAAGGATTAGAACACTTCCTGGTGTTTTTCATATTCCTACACTGGCCATATATCTGATTTCTATAAGCAAGATAGATGATGCAGGTGTAAAAATAGTGTTCGGTAAAGATACCTGCAATATGGTTCAGGGAGAATTGGTATTAATGTAGGGAGTTTGTATTGGAACTCTTTACAAGATTCAGGGTAGCACTGTTATTGATGGGTGCAACAATTTTGTGGATCCTAAAAGTGGAGCGGAAAGGCTAACGATCTCTGGAGAAAATACCATTCTATGGCATCAAAGGCTTGGACATATTAGAGAGAAGGGCCTTTAGATACTGCATGGTAATGGTATGGTAGAAGGTATGTCTAATTCCTCTATAGATTTTTATTTCTGTGAACATTGTGTATATGGGAAGCAGAATCAGGTGAGAATTCCTTCTAGTGCTAAGAGGGCAAACAAGATATTAGTGCTTGTGCATAGTCATTAGGGGAATTTTGGGGTCTAAAATAGGCCTCCTAAGAAAAATGTACAACAAAAATAGAATTTATAATAACCAATAGGATTCAGGATGATGATGTCAACCATGGGGAATGATTCACAATTTTTTAAGTAAAAGAGTAAAAAAATTAAAAAATAATAAAATAATAAAACTACTTTTCAACTCGTATTTTCTACTTATCTCCCAAATTTTTTACTCAAATTTCGAGCAGAAGTACTCGCTGGATGAAAAATTTAATTCCTCATCCAAGGCGTACCCATGTTGCATACTTTTGATGGACCATGCTACACGAAAAATGAGAAATACATGAAAAACGTGATTCAATCACGTTTTTCATGTATTTCTCATTTTTCATGTAGCAGGGTCCATCGAAAGTATGCAACATGGGTACTCCTTGGATGAGGAATTAAATTCTGCATCCAGCGAGTACTCCCGCTCGAAATTTGAGTAAAAAGTTTGGGAGATAAGCTGAAAATACGAGTTGAAAAAGTAGTTTTTTCTTTTTTCCCTCTAAAATTTGATGATGTCATCAAATCTTATTTTATTATTTCCACTATTATTTTATAATTTCCTTAGGAGGCCCATTTTAGACCTCAAAATTCCCCTAATGGATGTGTTTGGACCTGTGTTGGTTCCATTATTGGGTAAGTCTGTGTACTATGTTTCATTCATAGATGACTTCTCAAGGAATACATGGATATATTTATTAAGAAGGAAACTTGAATTCTTTGACAAATTTAAAGAATTTAAAGATCTGGTGGAAAACCAGACAAAGAAGAATATAAGGGTATTGAGGATAGATAATGGTGGAGAGTTATGCAAGAAGGAATTTGAAGAGTTATATAAGAAGTGTGGTATAGCACAGCAGAAGAATACTCCATATACAACTCAACAAAATGGAGTTGCAGAAAGAATGAATAGAATGTTGATGGAAAAGGCAAGAAGCATGCTCAGTGATATTGGGTTAGGACATGAATTCTGGGCATATGTAGTGGAGACTACATGTTACCTAGTTATTAGATCAACTTCATCAGTGTTGGAGGATAAGATTCCACATGAGGTATGGATTGGTAAGAAACCCTCTCTTTCAAATCTGAGGGTATTTGGATGTGATGCATATGTACATGTTCCAAAGGAGAAAAGGACCAAGTTGGATAATAAATCTGAAAGGTGTATCTTTATTGGGTATAAGGATGGCTTAAAAGGTTACAAAATTTGGAACCGAGAAACAAGGAAGGTTGTGTACAGTCGAGATGTGGTGTTTAGAAAGGTGAAAGATGTTGTTAAACATGAAGCCCTACCAAAGGAACCTGAGAAGATAGAGTTTGAGCTAAAAGAGGATGAATTATACTCTACAACAGAACAAGATTCAGAAGAGGAAGAGCCATAAACTCCAATTGTGAGAAGATCAGTGCAAGAAAGAAGGTAGCCAAAAAGGTATATTCCATCAGCTTTTTGTTCAAATTTTTCTTTAACTGTCACTGGTGATGATCCCAGAACTATCAGGGAGGCAGTCGATTCAGAGGATGGAAAACTCTGGCAGGAGGCCATGGTTGATGAAATGGCATCGTTGAACAAAAATGAGGCATGGGATTTGGTGGAGTTGCTAGCTACAAGGAAGCCCATCGGGAGAAAATGGGTGTTTAAGAAGAATATGAATGTAGAAGGAAAGGTGGAGAAATACAAAGCTTGGTTGGTAGAAAAAGGTTATTCTCAGGTGTCGGGAATTGATTTTGGTGATATTTTTTCTCCTGTTGCCAAGGTTACTTCTATTAGATTAATTTTATCTGTTGTTGCTGCATTTGATTTTGAGGTAGAATAGATGGATGAGAAGACAACATTTCTTCACGGGTATCTAGAAGAGGAGATTTACATAAAGGAACATGAAGGCTTTATGATTAAGGGTAAGAAATAATTGGTATGTAGGTTAAAAAGGTCTTTGTATGGGTTAAAACAATCACCAGGGATGTGGTATCAAAAATTTGATACCTATATATGGGGACTTTTCTTCACCAGAGGCAAAAAGGATCACTATGTGTATTTTAAATTAATTGGTGACCATGTTATTTATTTGGTCTTGTATGTGTATGATATGTTGTTGATTGGAAATGACAAAGAAATTATCCCAAATTTGAAGACCCAATTGTTCTCCAAATTCGACATGAAGCATCTTGGTGTTACAAAATATATTTTGGGTATGGAAATTAAGAGAGAACGGACAAAGAGGAAGCTATGGTTAAACCATAGGAAGTATTTCGAGACAATATTATAGAGGTTCAATATGCGGGATAGTAAACCGGTGAAGGTTCTTATTCCTGTAGGTGTAAAGATATCTACTGAACAATGTCCAAAGACACAAGAAGAAGAGGAGGATATGTCCCATGTTCCATATGCAAGTGTTGTGGGTAGCCTGATGTATGTAATGGTTTGTACTAGACCATACATTGCACATTCAATGGGAGTATTGAGCAGGTTTATGTCAAAACCAAGGAAGGAGCATTGGATAGCAGTGAAGCGGGTTTTCAGATATTTGTGTGGTACTAGTGATTATGGTTTGTGCTACCAGGGAAGACCAGGATCGGATTTTTTTTTGGTTATATGTGGTTTTGTTGATGCAGACTAGGATAGAGATTTTGACTAAAGAATATATACAAGTGGGTATGTGTTTAGCCTATTTGGTGGTGTAGTCAGTTGGATGAGTAAAAGACAGTCTGTAGTGGCTCTTTCAACTATAGAGGCAAAATACATGGCAACCACTCATGCAAGCAAGGAAGTAGTTTGGTTGTAGAGATCGTGTTCAAGTATGGGGTTGGTGCAGCAAGCTATAAGGATAGACTGTGATAGGAAAAGTGCATTTTTCTTGGCTAAGAACCCTTCTTATCATTCAAAGAAAAAGCGAATTGATGTTCAATATCACTTTGTGAGAGATATGGTTGAGGATAAAAAGGTGTTGCTGGTAAAGGTTGACACTTTGAAGAAAATTGCAGATGCATTGAAGAAGTCTGTGAGCACACAAAATTTCTCTTTGTGTAGAGAAAAAATGGGTGTTGCAGGGATGGAATAATTACTAAGTTGTCCTGTGGAAAGAAAACAACAGGTGGGAGAGATGTTGGGTAAGTGATATTCTTTCCATGAATAGTTGCATGCATGGGGGGGGGTGGGGGGGTTTCATAGGAGGGGTGATATTTCGTTCCTATTCATTGTGTCGAGTGCAGTGGGATGTCACAGGGGGGCGGTAGCCCCAACTGTCTAGGGTTTTGTAAGGGGCAGGTATCCCCCTGCACAGGGTCCGGGGCAGCGCCCCAGGAAAAAAATTTTGGACCCTATTTTAGGTGGGAAGACCTGCCAATGGTTTTGTGCATGGGTTTGCACATGGTTTTGGGGCATGATGGTTTTCTGCCCCCTAGTATTTTGTAGATCTGGTCAAGGGAAGTACGATTATGTTCTAATCCAGTTGTAATGGATTGGGGTTTATGAATGCTTCAACATGTATATATATATATGTTTTGTAACACTTACAGGAATATAATGAAAAATAAAGCTGGTAGTCCTGATTTGGGATCCAGGGGAAAAATCTCTGTGTATATCTGTTTATGTTTTATGCTCTCGCTATTGTTTATTTTTTGTCTTTAAGAATTCATTTGCAAACAATTTTTGCACAAGGTTAAAACCTACATGGACATCAAACCAACTTAGTTGATAAAGGGAAAAGGATTAGCAAAAAATTTGATAAAGGCCAATTATCAAGCTATGGGAATCAAATTTCTAGCTGAAGTTGTTGAACCAAAGGCTTCAGAAGAAAAAGGTAAGGATAAAAAACCTAATACAAAAATTCAATATAAGTACCTTTGTTCTCAATGGTATAAATATATTGTTCATTATTTGTGTTTTCTTAGTTATCCTACTTCTTTATTTGTTTGACAGAAGGGGAGACTATAGAAATTTTCAATGAAAATCATGGATGTCTCTTTGGAGGTCATTATAGTTGGAAGGTTACAACACATAAGATCTTGAAGGCTGGTTTCTTTTGGCCCTATTTATTTTTCGATGTTTATAGACTTGTAAGAAGTTGTGAGAAGTGCCAAATATTTGCCGAAAAGAAGAAATTTGCACCATTGCCATTGATTCCTATTTTTATTAAAGAACATTTTAGACAATGGGGTTTGAATTTATAGGGGAGATAAATACACCTTTCAGTGGAAAACATAGATGGATCCTGATAGGTACATAATATTTTATGAAATGGGTGGAAGTTGTTCCAAATAGGAGGGGATTTGATTCAATGGTAATCAATTTTTTAGAGGAAAATATTTTCACTAGGTTTGGTTGTTCGAAGAAGTTAGTGGTAGAAAATGCTCAGGTGTTCAAGTCTACAAAGCTGATTTATTTTTGCCAAAAATATAATGCGATACTATCACATTCTACCACCTATCATCCATGTGGGAATGGGTTGGCAGAATCTTCAAATAAGGATCTAGTGAAGGTGTTAAAGAAAACCATTGTAGAAAATAAGAAAAAATGGGATTCACATCTAAAGTTTTATTTATGGAAAAATAGGGTGATAACCAAAATATCAATTGGAAAGTCCCCTTTTGAATTGGTATATGGAGAAATAGCTTTATTTCCCAGTTAGTTAGCAAAACCTGTGGTGGCACTTATTCATGATGTTGAGAAACAACCAAATGCACTAACAAGGAGGATGAACTAGCTAGTTGAATTTAATGAAAACTCGGAGAAAGTCATGGAGAATCTAATTAATTACTAAGAAAATATGAAGCTGATCTTTGACAGAAAAGTTGGAAATATTATTTCCCAGCCTGGATATTTGGTTCTCAGATGGAATATGAGAAGGGAAGATAAAGGCAAAAATGGCAAGTTTGATCCTTTTAAAATTACAGAAGTCATAGCTAATAACACTTTCATTCTAGAGAACTTGGATGGTGAACTATTACACCTGCCTGTTAATGGAAAGTATCTAAAGTACTACTTCCAACACTGATCTTATTTTATTTCACCATTGTACATACCAGCTTGATCACTGGAAATACTCAGTGAACTCTTCATTTTAATGTTTCAATCTATAATTACGACTTCATGCCTGAGGAGAAGGCACTAACTTATTGTTCTTAGTGTTTTATGAAAATGCACTATCCTTGTGTGGAGCCAGATGTTGTAGCTAATTTTATTTTCTTTATGTGTGCAAAAATAAAATAAACAAAAAAAGTATATATATCAGAGTTAAGTTATGATTTTGATTAATCTATTAATGGTGGATTAAGTGTCATTAATAAAGTTTAGTGCATCATTAAAGAAAATTAATTTTTGTGGGTCATATGCTAAAGTCGGGCGAAGTTGTTAAACTTCGTTCGGATTTTCGGGCGTGATGGAATAAATGTGAGGGGCACAGCCGATGGTGCAAACCCAACAAAACTACATGCCCGATGATTATTCCACTCGGTGCTTTCGTAAAACTTTTTCAAAGTTAGGTTGGTTGATAGATCTATGGGTGATATTTACTACGAGGGGACTCCTTCGGATCTCCTCTATACTGGAGTCTTCCCCCGTAGAATGTTAGAAAGTGAGCGTAGATATGTATTGCCACTGTTTCATTGCCACCACATCGAGATCCTGTTACCATTTCTTTCCGCCACCTCATCCTTCATATCACCCTTTTCATTTTGACTCATCTTGTTGCCATGTCATTAATTGGTACACCCCCTACGTGTTCATTAATTCCATTTTTCACCCCATTTTCCCGTTTTTCCATAAATCGCGTTACCCTTCCCCATTCTATTTCACCATTCTCTTTGAATTCAGCCTCTTTGGATTCGAATTTTACAATTAAAAGCTTTAGTCAACATCAACCACCGATAACCAGGTATTTTACACACCAACTCCTCTTTCATAGTTGTCAAAATGTCGAAGAAATTTATGTTAACCAGTTGTTCCTTTGATGGACATTGAAAGAGATGTATTTGACTCGATTTTCTCACTAAACCTCAATGAATTACACCAAAATGTCCTACTTAGTCAAGAAGACTACCAGTGTATGTTGCAACTGTCAGGTCTAGCATTTTAGCTAGAATGGTCCCCCAAACATATATTTTCCCAGAATTTGTTTATTGGCTAGTCTCTGCCCTGTAGCCACAAAAACGTTGTGTCATCAAAAAATTGGGGGAGAATGTATTCCAAGTATCATCCCTCTTAATTCAACAAGCTTTATGTTTTCCTTCTTTATATTCTTACATTTCGTTTCACAGGAAACCCTGTTCTCTGCCTTCCAAAGCTTATTTGCATGAGGCTATGCACAATTAAATTTCTTTTTGATGCCCATTGGGAAACACTTGCCTCTGGAACCCACTCATTTTCCTCTAGAAACCTTTGATGAGGAGGTCAGATCCATTCTTCAAGTCATGGCTAAGATTTTGGGAAGAGAGGACAAAACTATCATTGATAAGGCTATCCTAGGAATGTTTAATTTTATGATGAACCCAAACACAATTTTTGATATACCTTCCTTTTGGGAGAGTATGGTCAATTCATAGTTAATATATATTTCCCTTAATTTATGCTTTAGATTTCCTTCTTTGGTCGTATATCTCTTTTTATATACTCATGTTGAAAGGTTTATGCACTTGGGTTTAAATATCATGGGTGCTCATAAGAATAAACAATCAGTGATTTTCTGGACAGATGTTATAAGAAGTAATTCAAACTATGAAGGATTCATTTATTTCAATAGTTCTTTTCTATCAATTTCCTATTCAATTATCAACATTTCTCCATCACCATGTATTTTACCAAAGGTTCAGTCTCTTCTTCAACTCAATAAGGATGTAAAAGTGGGATTGGTTTTTATTTGAATAAGATATAGAAATTTGATTATATGGAGTAGAAGTCCCCCCCTATAGACTCCCTACATTTGTTCCAATGAGATTTTTTTCTTTGGAGTTTATCAAATAGAGTTTGAATGTATATCAAGTACATTTTTTCCCAACAAAGAAGGGGAATTTTTTCAAATTTCCTAGAATAGTTGGCCCATTTATTGTAAATTCTAGGCAAGCTATGGAAGAAGTGCAAAAGATCCTGGAAAGTATGAAGGTGCAGTTGGGTGAGAAATGGTCTTATGACCCTCACCATATCATCTCAAACAAGAGAATGGAGTATTATTATTCCCCTTATGTCCATGAGTCTCGACCAGATGTCGATAAATTAGAAAATGGAGAACAAACTACTGCAGCAGGAGGGATGGAAGTTGAGTCTCCTCATCCTAGTGAGAAAATTTTAAAAATACACAGGGATGAGATTATTGACCTGGAAGAGGAAGAAAATAAAGGCTCAAAAAGCGTTAAGTTGTCTGAGGGGGGTAATTTTTCAGTAGCAGGAAGTTTCCAATTGCAACTGGGGGAATTCATTTGCACACCTTCTTCCCTTATTCTAGAGGGGACCACTCAAATTTCTATCGCAGTTATGAAAAATTTGTATTCCCAAATCGAAGAAAGGAACAAAAGAGTAAAAGAAAACATGGAATCCAAATTGGAGGCACATTCAATTTATGATTATCAAACTAGGTTTCTTTCAACTATGGACCTTGAGAGAAACCGACTCAAATTATCTCTCTCTCACCCCTATGCTTTGATTATCATCAGGTTTCAACACTATTAAATTGACAATGGATGCTAGAGAGATCCCATTACCTGATAAAATCAATTTTCATAGAGAAACTAGGGAGTTAATATACAGTGACTTGAATAAGACCTCTATAACTACTAGTAGCCTTATTGGAGAAGGTAGTCAATTAGTTGAAAGAAGAAAAAGAAAACTCAAGAGCTTTGAATACATAGAATGAAGAACTGAATAAACTTATGGTGAAAATTGGTGTAAAACCATAGGACATGAGTGTTGTCCAGAAATTTCTGCAAGGAGTTGAAACATAGATTCAAGTTCTTAGGGAAAAGCTAAAGTTTCCTTTTGTGGAACATGTTATGGCCCCAGAAGTAGCACAATTAATATTGGAACAAGGTCCCCTAACTGCATTTTTGGTCCACTTTTGTAATATTTTGTAATATTTAGTCTATCACAGGGGATTTGGGGTGGGTCAAAGCCCCCAATGAATTGTAAAGGGGTCAAAGGGTAGACCAGGAGTCCACAAACCACGGGTTGTGAACCATAGAGTAGTGCATGCTAATATGTTATAAATAGATAGATAAATCGAGTCTAAAAGGAAGCTAAGTTTGGGTAAGATTGGATATGAAATTTTGGATCTTTTGTCGATTTTTTGGGTAAGGGCTCCTACTAGTTGTGTGCATAGAGACCCTGAGTCTTGCTATGTGCGGATCCTGTTGGCTGTGTGCACAGGCTGGTAGATAGAGTCTGTAAGCTAGATCTGGATACGAATGAATGAGAATATTATTTGTGATATTTAAGTATTTCTGTGATATGATTATCGACTAAGCTTTATGTTATTTATGAGAATATACTTTCTCACTGAATACTGATGATCTACTAATGCGCACATGGATGCGATATTATGAATGCATAAATCTAGTTTAAGTGCTCTACTCCAGTTATATGTTATCCGATGATTTATGAACTTTTCTCTGTCGATATACTGCTAAGGATTTCTGTATTATGGCTTCTCTTGCACAGGTCTATCTGATCTGAAGGGACCCACTTCAATTAACTTTCTCTCTCTCAGGGTGCAGAAACCTGGTTCCGGCACCCTCCCATACTACTTTGGGTGAGACCTTGACCTGCGCAAGCAGGTCATTGCCGAAAGGGACAGTAGTACATGGGTTTTCTGGAAAACCTTATAACTAAACCTGGGTCAAGACCCCTAAATCCAACAAATGGTTCCGTTGTCAGGACCGAGAGAATTTTGAGAGAGAGATCGGGTAATGCCATGGGGTCATTGGCAGCCATTGAAGCCTGAGCTTGAGGACTGGTTCAGAAAAAATATTCAAGCGTTTTCCCTAAAATAGAATAGAAGTAAGAAGCTATTTGCTGAAGAGTGGAAAAACAAGTACATTTTTACAGAGGTGCACGAGATCTTCTTTGTATCTTTCACACACGAATTGTAAGAGTGGTTGGCATAGTTGGTAGAGTTCCAGACCTACTGGAAAGCCAATTAGGTCACACAGTGGACCCCTGAATCAATCCAAAAATTGTAAAGGAATGATAAAACAATCACTAGGACTGTAGACCACTAGGTTGATAGTATTTTGGGAGGATTCATAACAGAATTCGCAGTTGATCAGTTTGTGTCATATTCGGAAGTGGAGCGAAGTTCCTTCAAAGGATTTAGAGGTAAGTTCCTGCAAACCCTGTTGTTGTTGATTAAGATGCTAATGAGTGAAAAGGGTGTCCTGTGTGGCCACACCGAGTGAATGACCTCCGACCAGAGTGGAAGCATGACACGAAGCGGTAAATACTACCGATTTAATCAAGAAGGAGATAGAGCGGTATACAACCCCTTAAGGTAATCGTCTGACTTTAACCAGCTCGGGGATGCACAAATTGGAACCATTCCCCTGGCTACGCCATCATCAAACCCACCCAAGGGAAATAATTCTCCTACCCCACCTCTATCACCACCTGAGAACGATATGGTTGCACACATGAAACTGCCTACCTTTAAGGGTGTGGGGGATGAGGATATGGATCGATTCTGGTTTGTAGCATAGTATGTATGTACTACGCGTAACATTAATAATGATGTTGTAAAAAAGAGTGCATATGTCCATAGCCTTTGAAGGAAGGGCCTTGGATTGGTTTATGGGATACATTGGTCAACACGAAAATGCGTCAATACAATATAATGCCCTGAAGCAACAAGTCTGAAAGCCTAAATCGTAATCTCAATGTGTAGTCTAATTAAAGGACTTCAAGCAGGGACCTATAGAATCCTTCTAGGACATTGACCAGTGATTAAAGAAGGTCACCAGTGATGGGGGATTTGTCTACGAAGATAAGCATCACACAAAATGGTTTATCGCCATGTTGTTGCCACACCTACGTGGACCTATGGGACAACAGAATATTGGCTCCTAGGAAGAAGCTCTCGAGATTGCCATGAAGTTAGAAGCTGCACCAAGAGATGATACTCAGTTCACAGCACTACAGATCCAGAACCAGCTAGAGTCAATGCACTTAGAAATTCAGAACTTCGGAAGGATCGGGGTAAGGAAGCTAGCCCGGATGTCTGGTGCATACGTTGTAGGGGGTCGGGCCATACTGAGGATAAATTCCCTTTGTTATCAGATTATATCCAGGCTAGGGGGCCAAGGCCTCTATGCCCTAGGGAAATGGTTGGACCTAGTAGCCCCATGTTGTGGTGCGCTGACTGTCGAGTAGTAGGAAGACATGATACAGATCATTGCCCACGACTAGGTGCTTATGTTCCAGAATTGAAATAATAGTGGTGAAGATTCTGGTTGTTTGTAGGACACAACAAACAAAAATTCCAAACACTCGACCTAATGGTAGATAAGGGAAACCTATAGAGAGTGCAGGTTGACCCCTCATCACCACTATCTCCCTCTAGGAGGGGAGGATCCTCCACAAGAGGAAGGGGAGGAGGAAGAGGTGGAAGCGTAGGTCAAGGATTAGGGAAACTGATATGCTACAACTGTGGGGATGTGGTACATTATGCATGAGACTTCCCGAACCATGCACGTTAGTCCTGCAGATATTTCAGGCAATTTGACCATGTCATTGAGGATTGTCTGGTGCTCATAGAAAAAATCCATGAGAAACAAAAGACGCCCACGTAGAATGTACAATGGGTTAAGGCAGAACCACGAGATGATGGGTCAAGTATCAATGTGATCACGTGTAATGACATTTCCACCGGAGGAGCTAAGGAAAAAGCTGCGGTTGAGCCACTAATCCAGAAAGCTCTGAAGAAAAAGGAAAGCTTAGACCTGAAAAATGAGAAAGAAACCTCCGTATAAGCTCGGAGGGAGATGTCCAAGGACAAAGTATATACCTCAAAGATTTCAGTAGACCCAAAATATAATGAAGCAGTTAAACCATTCCTTCAGACATGTATGAAGTTGCTACGCAAATAGAAGGCAGTAGAGAATCTCCAAGCATTAATAGATAGCTGCATAGAAAAGGTTGCCTCACAACCTGAGGTTAAAACTATGAACAAGATATACAAGAACAGAAAAAGGACGGGTCGAGAGATGCACATGACTGCACAGATTGGAGACTATGAAATGGACCAAGTCATCCTTGACTTAGGATCGGACACAAATGTCCTGCCCAAGAAAAACTAGTAACGAATGGGAGAACCTAAGCTGAATGGTATACTATTCAGTTAAGGATGGCTAATCAGAAAAATATCATCCCACTGGGATGACTGCCAAAGGTTGTGGTAGACATTGTAGGTGTTAAAATCTATGCTGGTTTTGAAGTAATCCAGATAGTGGATGACATGGACCCTTACACCACGCTCTTAGTCCTAGATTGGGCTATTGACATGGGAGGTATCATTAATTTGAAAAGGAGAAGTATGATCTTTGAAAACAAAGGTACACGGGTTATAGTCCCCCTATATCTAGTAGAAGATGAGCGATATACTAAACCAGTACGTGAGGAAGAGGATTTTGATCACATCTACAAACTAACCACCCGAGACGACGATTGGATCAACCCTATGGCTGATGGCATGTTATCTTGGGAAAAAGAGAGCGAATGCCTCTCAGACTTGGATGAAGAGATAGAAAATTGGAAAAACCATTTGCATGATGTGTTTGTGCTGTGGTGTCTTAAGATCACAAAGAACTTTCGATGCATCTCCTCAGAGGTAAGAGAACCACCCTACTTTGATGGTTCTGGTAGTGTTAAGGAATTTCTTAAAGAAATTGAATCAAAGGTCCCTAAAGAACTGAGGTTTTGGGCCCTTGACCTGGCTATGCACGTTACCCCTGCATGATGGTGGGAAACCCATAAGTAAGCTTTTCAAGACTGGGGGGAATGCCGAAAAATGATGATCCTGCGATTTGACCTGCTGACCAACCCACGTATGGAACTTTTCTCGGGACGAGGGGATTCGCGCAAGCACTTGGCTCTATGAATGGAGGTATGGAATGAAAACATGTGGAATAAATGGGTCCATATGTTTATTCATACGTTAGGACCAATCCCCACCACCTGGTATTTTCACGCAAAACTACACCAACATACTCGTCACTGGGGTACAATGGCTCAGGATTTTGTAATGACATTTGGGTTAGTAGGAGGAACTGAGAAACTTGATGAAGCCCTACAAGATATAGATGCTCTGGTCTTTAATGAGTCCTTCTCTAATAAGGAATGTACTGCACCGGCTTGGGATACGCAGATGCAAGATATTGTCAACTGTAGAAATTTGTCAGTAGGAGACTATGATGAGGACCCCCAGAGCATCACTATCCCAGAATTCGAAGGGGAAAATTTCATTTTAGGACCTTTGATATGGGAGGTTGATGTAACCAAACCATTGAAACTAAAGGAAGTCAACATTGGCACGGAAGCACTGCCCAAGATGGAAAAAATTGGGGATTACTGGGATAGTGCCACAGTGGGAAAGATCGCAGAATTGCTGACCGAATATCAGGATCTATTCCCCACAAAGTTCTCTAAACTCAAAGGGATCATCGGGGATATGGGAATTATGAGGATTACCTTGAATTCGGATGCGCACCCTATCAAACAGTGGCGCTATCGCCTGAACCCTAAATATAAATAGAAAGTCAAAGAGGAAGTAGAGAAGATGGTGGCCACGAGTATCATTGAACCAGTGGAATAGTTAGATTGGGTCAGCCCTATGGTGGGCCAAGAAAATAAGACTAAAGGCGAGATAAGGATCTGTGTTGACCTATGAAATTTAAATGATGCCTGCATACATGATCCTTTCCCTATGTCGTTCTCTGATGAATTATGGATAATGTGGGAGGAAAAGAATCATACTCATTCACTGATGAGTTCTCTGGGTACCATCAGATCGGAATTACACTTGAATACCAAAACAATACAACCTTAGTGACTGAGTGGGGATCGTTCCAGTACACTGTCATGCTGTTTGGATTGAAAAACACCCCTGCCATATTTTCACGCATAGTTGTAGCAGTATTCAAGGAATTCATTCATAAGTTTCTGGAAGTCTATTTTGGCAATTGGAAATTGTTTGGATTAGTGAAGAATCACGTGTAAAACCTGCACATGATGCTGGATGCCTACAAGAAACACCAATTTTTGCTAAATATCAAGAAATGCATATTCTGTGTTCCATTTGGGATTTTTTTGGGCCACGTGGTGTGTCAACAGGGTAGCGATTAATGGTTGACCTGGCCAAGATCACGATTATCATCAATTTAGTAGTTCCTACCACTGAGAAACAGTTTTGATCCATCTTAGGCCATACAGGTTACTACAGGAATTTTATTCAAGGGTACACTTTGATCACTGCACCAATAGAAAAACTGCTAAAAAAGGATGTCTCTTTTTTTGGGATGATGAGTGTCAGAAGAGCTTCGAGATGCTAAAGGAAAAGATGGTAACTGCACATATTCTTATATTTCCTGACTGGGAAAAGGTCTTTCATGTGCATGTGGATGCATCAGGGATAGCCCTAGGAGCTTTCTTAGTGCAGCCAGGAGAAGGGGACATTGATCATCCAGTTGCCTTTGCTAGCAGAAAACTCTCGAGCGCAGAGTGTAACTATTCTACCATGGAGCGCGAAGGGTTGGTAATGATGTATGCCCTACAGAAATATAGGCACTATTTAATAGGTGGAAACTTCAAGATGTTCACAAATCATTCAGCTTTAAAATACTTCGTCAATAAACTTGTGTTGCGGGGGAAGATCTGTAGGTGGTTACTGTTATTCCAAGAATATGATTTTGAAATCATTGTGAAACCAGGGAGATTGAATGATGGGCCTGATCACTTATTTCAGATTGAGAATGGGGAAGAGCTGAATAATATGGAATAAGGATTACTAGACACAAAACTGTTTGCTATTAAGGTGGTGGAAGAGCACTTTGTAGAAATTATTCATTTTTTGACCACAAGTATGGCGCCCGATGACTACTTCGTACCACAAAAAAAAGAATCGGTTGCCCGCGCAACGGATTTTACCATAATCGCTGGACAACTCTACAAACTGGGCGCAAATGAGGTGCTGCGGAGGTATGTATTGGAACACGAAAAATAAGCTATCCTGAATAAGGCCCATGGAGGAGTGGCAGGAGGGAACTATGCAGGAAAAGCCATTGTGTAGAGAGTATTGAGGGTTGGGTTATGGTGGCCCACATTGCATAATGGTGCCCATGCTTACTGTTGGGCCTGTGACACATACCAACGGACTGGGAAACCCTCACGTCGAGATGAGATGCCCCTAAAACCACAAATGGCTCTGCAGGCGTTTGAAAAGTGGGCCATAGACTTTGTGGGACCCATCAATCCCCAGGAAAGAAGACGGGTGCCCAGTACATCATCACTACCATTGATTATGTAACCAGGTGGGTGGAAGCAAAATCTATCAAGGACTGTACTGCGGATACCACTGCACACTTCATTTTTTAATACATTCTGACCAGGTTTGGTTGCCCGAAGATCCTAATGAGTGACAAAGGTACACATTTTTTTAACGAAACTATTGCAGCTTTGACTGAGGAATTCTAGATCCACCATGTAAAAAGTACCCCATATCACTGACAGGCGAACGAGACTGTATAGGCCTTCAATAAAATTCTAGAGCATGCACTCACTAAGATATGTGATGCTGATCGAAGTGATTGGGTCGTACGCATTCCCTCAGTACTTTGGGCCTATAGGACCACATGGAAGAACTCACGAGAAAAATTCCCTTTAGAATGGTCTACGGGAAGGAGGCCATCATGCCTATGGAATACATCATTCCTAGCCCATGCATTTCATCTTTTACAAACATGGTGTAACCAGACATCATGGAGGAACAATTAGCACAACTGGTGGCCTTGGAAGAAGATCGGTTCGTAGCTCAATTCCACTAGTAGGTTTAGAAGGCTCGCAAAAAATCTTGGCATGATCGACATATTCGGTAGAAGGTCTTTAAGAAAGAAGAATTGGTATTACTTTACGATAGCCAGTTTGCACGCCATCCAGGAAAGTTCCGTAAGAATTGGTTGGGCCCATACGTAGTAAAGGAGATTACTGATGGTGGTGCAGTCAAGCTGACCACGCTGCGAGGAGATTACTTGTCGAGGTACGTTAATGGAAGTTTTCTGAAACCCTATAGGAACAACCTAGTGTCGAACAAATGACTATATGGTCAGAGTATTTGTGTAAAGGATGTTGCGCACACCAGAGCCAAAAAATGAAGGCATGGTCGATGACTGCGTATGGGGTGGTGTGTAGGCTAGGTGGTGCAAACATTAGGGGAATTTTGAGCTATAAAATGGGCCTCCTAAGAAAAATATACAATCAGAATTCACTTTATGAGAACCAATCACATTTTATGGGATGACATCATCCCTAATAGTTGAGGTGGAATTTCTTGAATTAAAGGTACTTACTTGTCACATTCTCAATGGTGGATAAAAGCTCATGGTTAACCATGGTAGTGATCTAAGTAATTTTAAAGTCATAAAGTAAAGTACTCATAATAAATGTCATTTCACACTTTTTGAATAAAATATTGTTATTTTCATTTCATATTTTTTGAAAACAACAATGTATATCCTTAAAAAATCTTCATGTTTTTACACATTTTTCAATAAATATTATATTTGTATATTTTCATATATTTATTTTTAAATTATATATTCATCTCATCTTATTTAATATTACAATTTCAAATTAATTATAAGTTAATATCTATACATATATATTATTCATATGAAATCAAATTAAATAAAAAAACAACCTTGTAATTTTAGGATAAATCAAATCTATAAATAATATTATTATAATATTAATAGCAATGAAAAAATATTAAAATTAAAGAAAAAAAACATAGTACATTTATTATATTATTTTATATTATTTTTATATAGTATATTAATTACATGTTATTATACAATTTAAATAATATAAATTTTAATTAATAACATATTATATAATTAAGAATTTATGAATTTATATTTATATTTTGTTTTATGTTATTTAAGTACAAAGGACAAATGCATTAGTTGTTCAATGATAATGAATTTTTCTTGAAAATCTCATTCTTATTTATAGTCACATAAATACAAATTTTTTACTAATTTTATTTTGGTACAACTTTTGAATTGAATTTAACTATGGTTACATGGATTGTGGTGTAAAAAGTGAATTGCAAATTCATAAATATTATTTTATTGGTTTAACTATTATTTTATTATTTCCTTAGGAGGCCCATTTTAGACCTAGAATTCCCCCTCTATGTAATTCAACTTGCCGTTAGATGCGAAAAAGGGGTCTGCTACCACTGGTCGCAGTGCCTCGTTGATGAATTTTTGGACATTGTGCGCGAGGCGCAGGAACGCGGAAATGAATTCTACTACTCCTGGTTGATATTGTTAATTGCCTTGGTTGCATGGGAGGCACCTGACGAAGTGGTGCTCCCTAAGCCAGGTATGTGTGAGGGTGCGCAGTTTGCAAATCTTTTGGATTCAAAGGATCCCACATGGATTGAGGAGAATAAGGTATTCTAGGTATTGTTTGATCATGCTTTGGCGGTAACATATCATTCCCAACCATGCTTGTCACCCACGGTCCACGAAAAATACAAGGATATTGCGGCATTTCAAGTTACTATGCACAATGTGCAGGTTCGGGCCCATGGAGATCCAACCTATTATGATCTCCCTTATATGGTTACAGAAGAAGAAACTGCTCAAGTGGTTGCAATGTGGCCATCGACGTGGAATATTGGCCTCAATTCATCTGGCCCGGGAACATCAGGCACATTCGGCAAAAGTGCAACCCCAAAGGATACTATTCTATTAGACATAACAAAGGAACCCGAGGTACATGTTACAAAGAAGAGAACGACCCAAGAAATCCCTGCAGATGTTACCATGGGGACAGAGCAGGAGTTGCAGCAGGATCAGGGAATTGAAGGAATTGGTGGCGAAGATACAGCATCGCCACATGGTATCAAAACCACTAGTGAACCTACTAAAGGGCCCAGGAATAAGTGCAAGTCTATTAAGCCTAGCACAGACACAAAGGTCACATTGACAGAAGATGACTTAGAAAATATTGCGGACATCGTCAACCTACATCAAAAGACTGATTGGCTACTTTGGAAGGACAACACAAGGCCACGATAGAAGCTTTATAGTCTGAACTACAGGCCCTTCAGCTGAAGGTGGACACACTTTAGGCGAGCATGGATTAAGCGAGGCAGAATCAAGCGAGCTAGCCAGCTCCAGTTACCTCATTTACCATCATCGCGGATAGCCGAATCTGCCCACTCCTGGGCACAACTTTTGCGATGATAACCTTGAAATTGTGTGACCAATATTGTGCATTCTCTTCGGTCGACCTCGATGTTGCATGCTTGACGGGTGCGCAACTGCACAAATTTTTTACCTCCATCACTGATGAGCTTCAGCATAGAGATCTGTGGGCGCAACAGCAACTTAGTGAGGTCGAGAAAACTATTGACACTAAAGCTGCTGAAACTGCCCAAGCCCAAGCTGCACACATCATTGCCATCATGCAGTAGGCTGAATTAGAGCAGTTGATAGACCAGCTCTGTGAGGATATGCCAGAAATAATTCCTGCCTTTGCTGCATTGTAGGCCAAGGTCGAAGGCTTGGTCGCTGCTTTCAAGGCATCGTGGACTGAAGTGCAGTTTATTAAGGCTGGTTTGGAACTTCAGATAGCATCGTTGTAGACCAAGCTACAGCCTGAGACCCCTCTATAGGTGCACACCCAATGACTCGCACTCGTCACGGAAGCTACAACCAGTATTACCATATAGATCACTCAGGGCACCAAATTGTTTGAGATAGCTATGGACTTATGGTCCCAGGTGCAGTGTGATCCCTTCCTTCGCCAAATCAATCAGGAGTTGCACCAAAAGGAGTAAGATTTTGAGCAGATGGAAGCCACTATGACCACCCTCATCCCAGCCCAACGAGTAGTGCACCTTCAGACTAGCCACGCGATCAGAAGTGAAATTGCGGGGCTCCAGCGCAAGAAGCAGTTACTCGGTGACCATCTGATGCCATGGGCTGACAAAGCTCTCAATATTTCATAGGAATTAGACGGGGTTGTGAAGTAGTTGAATCAGACCTTGGAGAGTGTCACCGCAGCTAAAGAATGTCAAACTTCACAAAATTTGGTTGATATTGCACAAAATGCACCCGTGCAGATCATAGGTGTTATGCCCCCTTTGGCTACCGCTATCAAGCAGCTCTAGGAAATGATGAAGACCCTGTCGACACTGTGACTCGGGATGAGTCACAAGATTGTGTTTGGGGCCTATTGGAATGAGGTCCCCTAACCGCATTTTTGGTCCCATTTTGTAATATTTTATAATATTTAGTCTAGCGTAGGGGCTTTGGGGTGGGTCAAAGCCCCCAATGAATTGTAAATGGGTCAAAGGGTAGACTAGGAGTCCGTAAACCATGGTTTGCAGACCATAGAGTAGCGCAAACTAATATTTTATAACTAGATAAATAAATCGAGTCTAAAAGGAAGCTAAGTTTGGGTAAGCTTGGATACAAACTTGTGGATATTTTGTCGATTGTCTGGGTAAGGGCTACTGCTGGCAGTGTGCATGGAGACCTTGAGTCCTGCTGTGTGTGGACCCTGTCGACTATGTGCGTGGGCTAGTAGATAGATTATGTAAGTTGGATCTGGATACGAATGAATGATAAAATTGTTTGTGATATTTAAGTATTTCTATGATATGATTATCAGCTATGATTTATGTTATTTCTAAGAATATACTTTCTCATTGAATACTGATGATTTACTAACGTGCACATGGATGCGATATTATGAATGCATAGATTTGGTTTAAGTTCTCTTCTTCGGTTATATGTTATCTAATGATTTATGATCTTTGCTCTGCCAATATACTGTTAAGGATTTCTGTATTAGGGCTTCTCCTTCGCAGGTCTGTCTGATCTAAAGGGACCCACTTCAATTAAATTTTTCTCTCTCAGGGTGCATAAACCTGGTTCCAACACCCTCTCATACTACTTCGGGTGAGACCTTGACCTGCGCAAGAAATTCATTGCCGAAAGGGCAATAGTACAGGGGTTTTTTGGAAAACCTTAAAACCGAACTTGGGTCAAGACCCCTAAAGGAAACAAGTAGAGAAAGAAAAATAAATTATGACTAGAGAACTTTTGGAAAGAAATGAGGAAAATGTTAAGTTGAAGGAGATGAACTATATTTTACAACAGAAAATAGAGTATCATGTTTGTACTATTCTAGTGTAACCATACTCTAAAGATTCAACAAAAAAATTAACCAATTACTAAATTGCAGATTTCTGAAAATGAAATGAAGAAAATTCAAAGAAATTATAATGATGCATTGAAAGTAATAAAGGTAACTGAAAGAGAATTGTCCATGTATCAAGAAAATGTCACAAAATACAGAAATGATTCTTAGATGGCCTCTTAAGAAATCAAATATATGAAAGTGAAGGCGAATGGAAATATGTCCCTTATCCAAGTAAGGGAGATAATCTGGAATGATGTCATTCATGCTATGAAGAATATATGGGTTACTTATCTATAGTATTAGAGGAGAAATCCACAATGAGGGATATGGAAATTTTGGTTGCTGCTAGTAAGAAGAAATTTCAACAATGTTCCAACATTTCCAGAAAAATGATTGACTTTCTTAATTCAATATCATCACAGGAGTTTAGTGAATTAAAGGTTGAAGACAAGAAAAAATATGTCCTAGAGATTAATAAAATTATTTTAAAGAATTTTTGCAGGAAAACAACAAAAAGAAAATTGTTTGAAGTCAAGGAATTTGTAATGAAATTCAATAATGACTTTGATAATAGGACTAGAGCAAGTATACCTTCTTTCGGGGATCAATGGGGAAACTTATTACCCTGCGCAGAATGGAAGACATTGCTGGTGGAGGCTAAGAGAAAAAATGGTTCCCCAAATGAGAAGACAATAGTTTTGAAGGGAGAAACCATTGTAAACTATTTTCATAGAGATTTTCTGTTACTTTGGCTGATGGTAACCCTTTTTGTGGAGAAACAAATATAGAGTAGAACCACAAATTTTAGGATGGCACATACTAGATTTTTGAAGAGTCCAAATGCAGATATGAACCTCTAGAAAAGATGCAGAGAATGGATTTAACCAACATTGACAAGTGCAGAAGTTGGACCCTCAACTATAGCAGAATCCCAGCTCACTCAGTGACTTAGGGCCACCTTTCTTTTCATCATCCTTTTAGAAATTTTTTGAAGATGATGTAATAATGTAGTTTGGTTTTATTTTTCATCAATAATGTAATCCTTGGAAGGACAAGTAGTTTTGAGAGTAGTTTGGTTAACTAGAATTTTTTTACAGTTGACAGTTTCATAACTTCCCCTCTTTGTAATTTTGTATAAAATCAATCTTGAAAGAGAAAGGAGGATTTTGAACTTTGGACCTCAAAAGTAGAAATTTATTCATATTTTCAAATCTTTTTGGGATATGAATAAAGGTTGCAGAGTGATTCCAGACACTTGTTTATTATGATATACATTCTTGTTCTTTTTCCATTCAATGTTTTTCTTCAATATAAATGAATAATGAAGTTGTTAGCCTTTTAAAATTTATAGTTTCAAGTTTTTATTTTTGTGAGTTAAAGTAACGTAGAACCTTAATGATGCACTCCTCTTTTCTATTTATCATTTCACAATAATTCCATATTTCTTTTAAAGCTAAAAACAAGAGATTTTGTATTAAACATTACGTCGTTTAAAAAATGTTCCATCATCCTTTTCTCACTGCAATGCCATTTAAAATCATACTTAACATTAGAAAGCCAATTTGAAAGATCGTTTTTCTAATAATAAGACTTGGAAACATTGTTCATATAATTAAATTTCTTGGGTTTTAAAAAATGGGACAACAAATTGTTTTCTTCATAGTTTTATTTAAAAGTCTTGGGCACTGTACTCTCCTCAACCATAGGTTGTCTTCCAAGGTACAACAATTAGCATGGAGGATTTCATGGATTCAAAGTGATTTTTCCTAGCCTTTCCATTTCCTGGATAACCATGGTGTTGTGAGTTTACCTTATTTTTCTGATTGGTGGTCATGTTCATGTTGGGTATGTGTTATATTATTTTTCGGTGGGGGGACCTACCCATGGTTTTGTACATGGGTTTGCACATGGTTTTGGGGGACGATGATTTTTGGCTCCTATTATTTTGTAGATCCGGTCAAGGTAAACATGGTTATGTTCTAATCCAGGGTTAATGGATTGGCGTTTATGTATGCTTCAGCATGTATATATATGTGTTGTAACACTAAAAGGAATATAATGAAAAATCAAGCTGGTCGTCCCGATTTGGGATCCACGGGAAAATTTCTGTGTATATCTATTTTATGTTTTATGCTGTCACTATTGTTTATTTTATGTTTTAAGATTTGTTTGCAGATAATTTATGTATAGGGTTAAAACCTACATTTGTATCAGAGATGTTTCGGCTTCAAGGGGATGCCTTTGCTACTGAGGGGTTTTTTTCTCAGACCTGAGGTAGACCCTATTCAGTGGAAGATCTATGGGATCGATTCTTGTGGTGAAAGAAGATGGCGATAAGTGGAAAGATAGAGATTGATAAATTTAATGATCATAGTTTTGAGTTGTTAGAGCTCAATATGGAGGACCTGCTGGAGGATAAAGATCAATGGATCGCGGTAGATCCAGGTACTAAAACAACGACAATATTATATGAAGACTGGAAGAAGTTGGATCAGAAGGAAAAGAGCACAATACGGTTGTGTGTCTTAGATTAGGTATTGTTAAATGTATCTAGGGAAGTTACTACAAAGAATTTTTGGGACAAACTTGGGACTTTGTACCAATCTAAGTCTCTAGTGAATAAATTATTCCTGTGGAAAAAGCTATATAACCTGAGGATGAAGGATGGAGAATCGGTGACAGAGCATCTGAACGCCTTCAATATTGTGGTAAGCCGGTTGTCATTTGTTGATATTAAAATCTCAAATGAAGATAAGTGCATCAATTTTTTGTTTTCTCTACCAGATTCGTGGGATGGTCTGGTTATTGCAATAGGTAGCAATACAACTACCTTGAATTTTGATGACATCGTCTCAACCTTGCTGTCGGAGGAAATGAGATGGAGAAATATGGAGGGCCATAATGGAGATGCCTTATCTGTACGAGGAAGGTCCCAGAACAAAAACAAGATTAATGTTTCGAGTGGGAGATCTAAATCTAGAGGGGATCTAAATCTCCTGGAAAGTTTGTAAAGGTGTGCTGGAAATACGGAAAGGAAGGGTACTAAAAAAAGGACTGTAGATATAAAGCTCTTGAGAAAGGAAAGGGATATGATTATTCTCCCTATGTAGAGGCAAAAACCACCTCAGATGAAGGTGGGGATGTGTATTTGGCTTCTTCTTCAAATACACATGTAGATCATGAGTCATGGTTGATTGAATCGGGTGCATCCTTTCACTTCACTCCCCACAGGGAGTGGTTTTGCTAGTATGAGAAATATGATGGTGGTGATGTCTTCTTAGGGGATGATAGGAAGGCCAGAATCGTGAAACGTGGAAAATTCAAGTTGAAGCTGCAAGGTGGGAGGATTAGAACACTTCTTGGTGTTCTGCACATTCATGCATTGGCCATAAATCTGTTTTTTATAAGAAAGATGGATGATGCAAGTGTTAAAATAGTGTTTGAGAAAGATACCTGTAAGATGGTTCGAGGAGCATTGGTATTAATACACGGAGTTCAGATTGGAACTCTGTAAAAGCTTCAGGGCAGCACTTTTATTGATGGGTGCAACAGTTCTGTGGTTCCTGAAAGTGGAGCGGAAATCCTAGCGCTCTCTGGAGAAAATACCATGATATCGCATCAAAGGCTTGGAAATATTGGAGAGAAGGGCCTTCGATACTGCATGGAAATGGTATGGTAGAAGGTATGTCTAATTTCTCTCTGGATTTCGATTTTTGTGAACGTTGTGTATGTGGGAAGCATAATCAGGTGAGTTTTCCTTCTGGTGCTAAGAGGGCGAACAAGACATTAGAGCTTGTGCACAGTGAAGTGTTTGGACCTATGTCGGTTCCATCACTGGATAAGTCTATGTACTATGTTTCATTCATAGATTACTTCTCAAGGAATACATGGATATATTTCTTGAGGAAGAAATCGAAAGTCTTTGACAGAGAAGGCTCTAGTGGAAAACCAAACAGAGGAAGATAAAGGTGTTGAGGACAGATAATGGTGGGGAGTTCTTCAAGAAGGAATTTGAAGAGTTCTGTAAGAAGTGTGGTATAGCACAACAGAAGACTACTCCATACACACCTCAGAAAAATGGAGTTGTATAAAGAATGAAAAGAACGTTGATGGAAAAGGCAAGAATCATGCTTAGTGGTACTAGGTTAGGACAAGAATTCTAGGCAGAGGCAGTGGAGACTGCATGTTACTTGGTTAACATATCACCTTCATCAGCGTTGGAGGATAAGAATCCACATGAAGTATGGACTGTTAAGAAAACCTCTCTTTCACATTTGAGGGCATTTGGATGTGATGCATATGTACATGTTCCAAAAGGAGAAAAGGACCAAGTTGGATAATAAATCTGAAAGGTGCATCTTTATTGGGTATAAGGATGGTTTAAAGGGTTACAAGTTTGGAACCCAGAAACAAGGAAGGTTGTGTAAAACCAAGATGTGGTGTTTAGAGAGGTGAAATATGTTGTTAAAAATGAAATCCTACCAAAGGAACCTGAAAAGATAGAGTTTGAGCTAGAGGAGGATGAATCAAACTCTACAACGGAAGAAGACTTAGAAGAGGAAGAGCCACAAACTCCAACTATGAGAAGATCGGTTCGGGAAAGAAGACAACTAGCAAGGTATAGTCCATCTACTTTTTGTTCAAATTTTTATTTAACTATAACTGATGATAATCCTAGAACTATCAGGGATGCAGTAGATTCAGAGGATGGAAAACTGTGGAAGGAGGCCATGGTTGATGAAATGGCATCCTTGCATAAAAATGAGGCATGGGATCTAGTGGAGTTGTCGGCTAGAACGAAGCCCATCGGGAGAAAATGGGTGTTTAAGAAGAATATGAATGTAGAAGGCAAGGTGGAGAAATACAAAGCTCAGATGGGAGCAAAATGTTATTCTTAGGTGCCGAGAATTTATTTTGGTGATATTTTTTCTCATGTTTCCAAAGTTACTTCTATTAGATTACTTTTATCTGTTGATGCTGCATTTGATTTTGAGGTAGAACAGATGGATGTGAAGACAACATTTCTTCATGGGGATATGGAAGAGGAGATATACATGAAACAACCTGAAGGCTTTATGGTGAAGGGGAAGAAAGAACTGGTATGCAGGTTAAAGAAGTCTCTGTATGGGTTAAAACAGTCACCAAGGATGTGGTATCAGAAATTTGATACCTATATATGGGGTCTTGGATTCACCAGAAGCAAGGAGGATCACTTTGTTTATTTTAAATTAATTGGTGACCGTGTTATTTATTTGGTCTTGTATGTGGATGATATGTTGTTGATTGGTAATTACAAAGAAATTATCCATGATTTGAAGACCCAACTGTTCTCTAAATTCGACATGAAGGATCTTGGTGCTGCAAACTATATTTTGGGCATGTAAATTAAGAGAGATTGGGAAAAGAGGAATCTCTAGTTAAACCAGAGGAAGTATGTCGATACTATATTGTAGAGGTTCAATATGCGGGATAGTAAACTGGTGAATGTTCCTATTCTTGTAGGTGTAAAGCTGTCTGTTGAACAGTGTCCCAAGACACAAGAAGAAGAGGAAAAGATTGCACATGCAGTGGAAGTATTGACCAGGTTTATGTAAAACCTAGGGAAGGAGCATTGGACAATAGTGAAGTGGGTTTTCAAATATTTGCGTGGCACTAGTGATTATGGCTTGTGCTACTAGGGAAGACCAGGATTGGAAAGAGTGTTGGACATTCATGGTTTTGTTGATGCAGACTGGGCTGGAGATCTAGACCAAAGAGGATCTACAAGTGGGTATGTATTTAGCATATATGGAGGTGCAGTCAGTTGAATGAGTAAAAGACAGTCTGTAGTGGCTCTTTCAACTACTGAGGTAGAATACATGGTAGCCACTCATGCAATCAAGGAAGTAGTTTTGTTTTAGAGATTATATTCAAGTATGGGTTTGGTGCAGCGAGCTATAAGGACAGAATGTGATAGCCAAAGTGCAATTTTCTTGGCTAAGAACCCTGCTTATCATTCAAACAAAGCACATTGATGTTCAATATCACTTTGTGAGAGATATGGTTGAGGATAAAAGGGTGTTGCTAGTAAAGGTGGACACTTTGAAGAGTGTTGCAGATGCATTAACAAAGTATGTAAGTACTCAGAAGTTCTCTTGGTGTAGAGAAAAAATGGGTGTTGCAGAGCTAGACTGATTATTAAGCTCTCCTGTGGCACCCTACGGAAATAAAACAACAAGTGGGAGAATTTTTGCTATGTGTTATATTATTTCCATGATTATTCCCATGTGTTGTTGTTATACAACATTTTGTCACCGTCCCTGCAATCCCTCGCCCCGCATATTGGAGGGTATTTTTCTGTGACCTGTGAGTAGTGTCAAAATATGCAAATACCTTCATTGCATCCTTCTGCATAAGGACATGATTTCTCCTGTTGAACATTTCCTTAGAAAGCACTCAAAAACCTATGTTTTGGCATTGGCACGGGTAGCCAGTTCACCCCTCTTACCAATGGGGAATATTTGCACTAGAGCTCACGCTAGCTGGCGCTATGTCTCTTTGTTGTACCCACCCCAACCTTTTTTTGAATGTTTTTAAACAAATTGGAGTTAGAAGTTTCCTTTAACCACCTCAGGAATGACTCATTGCAAGTGGTTAACTCGATAAGCCATAGATCTCTCCCTTTAGGAAATGGTTGATGGAAAATTCTTAGAGGATAGGACTCCTGCCATGATTATAGGAATCCTAACCTCTCCTTCTCCCTCTATATAAACCAGCCTTCTCCCTTTACAAAGGCTAGAGCTGAGAAAAGAGGATTATGCAGTTGAGATGTTGAACTTGGAGAACTAAGCCATAGTCGAATAACTGAGAAGGTAGATCAAGAAGGAAGTCCATCAAGAGGTCCCTTATCCCATCCAAATTCCTCAATGAGCTTTGAGACGTGCTTCGCCCGAGCTTCGCTGGAGGAGACCGCAACATCAAAGCATGGTTGTATCTCTTCTTTCTACCTTAATATAAGTGACTATTGTATGGTTCCCGTCTTGTGTTTTATTTGTATTAAATGCAATATGATATACTTCTCTGAATGATTAGTAGATATTGAATGGAATTAGTATATGGTATGTGGTTGTTGTTTTATGATCTTTGTGCAGGTGTCCAAGTGCAGGAGGCGAAAGGATTGTGACTTGTCTTCAACTAGGAGCGAGCGACTCTCACCATCACTACAGGCATCGACGATAACTTTGGACCACAGGTAGGCCATCTTATCGGCTCCTTTTCATTCAAATATCTAGGAACCTACACTCTAGCATGATTCCTTGTTTCTAGACCCACTCTAGGGCTAGTGGGATTACCTCTGTCTGCAGAGGGGATTTACCTGAGTAACAAGTTGGCGACTCCACTGGGGATCAGTGCGAGTTTGTCTTTCATCTATTAGATATTTTTCTTGGTATTTTCTTGCTTAGCTTACCTTTACTGGTTGTTTTGCTGAGTCTTAGACCCCTGTTCAGCCCCAGAGGATCAGATCTGACCTCTGTTTTTCCAAAATTTTCATCTTTTCAAGGTTGGCTTGATTGGCACAGTTTCCAGCCTGACAGTCACGCCCGCTGGCGTGTGTTGCCAGTTCATCACCCACGCCATCTCCTGTCTAGCACGGATTACAGCTAGACAGTCGCGCCAATTCTTGTAGGTGCTAGGGTTTTCCCTGTTTTGGAGTTTTTGGTCCATCCTGGTGTCTCTGGGTGTTTTCTTAGCTTGATTTGAATGCCTTGGGTTTGTTTGTGACTGAGATCATCCTTCTTCCTTTGGTTTTTTGTCCATTTCTTTTAGCATCATGGCTTTAGGGCTTTCTAGGGCTTTGACATGCTGAGCCTCCTGTAGGAGTTTGGGTTTCTTGTTTCACGGTCACCTTCGTTATTTGCTTGATTGCATTCAGCTCCCTTGACCCGTTTTGAGTGGTTGCTTTTGGTGAAATGAGTCTTGAGTGAATCTTGCCTCTTTCATTCAGTTTTTCTTCCTGTAGCTCCAAGAATAGCTCACATTTCTTGTATGGGTCCATTTCGACATCTTTATTTGATTTGAGAGATTGTGACATTGGTTTGAGTCTTTGTTTTGTTTTCTTGTGAGTTGATTGAATTGTTTCTTTTCGACTCTTGCATTGGCATTCTCGAACTAGTGTGAAGATTCGTTTTTCATGTTATTTAGTGCACTGTTTGCTCTATTACATTGAAAAAATCAAAAATACATTTTATGCTTACATATTTGTTTGCATTGTAGAATTGAAAAATCTTTCGCATAACTAGCATTGGGCATTCTAGGAAAGATTTCTCGTTCTCATTAGTTTGCATCAGGTTTTGTTGTGAATTCTTTTTTGTGTTCTCATTTTTTCTATCGCTTGAAAATTCCTAACCTTCTCATAGATAACCCTTCATTTAAAAAAATGGTATTTTATGGCACGTAGCTTGCATTCAGGGATTTGTGAGATCCAAAATTCGATAGGACCTTAGAATTGAAACATAAATACAAGATCAAATTAAAATTTATTCAATTAACCTAAGGAAGCATCGAAACCTAACGAAACATTTTTAGTGGTCTAGGCTAGAGATGTGTTTTGGCGTCTTAAAACCTAGTAGATGTCGTTCATCGTTTGGCTCTAGATAGCGCTAGTACGAACTTGTGCTCCCCGTACTATCGAGTATATAAAGGGAGACCCCTATAGGTTGCAATCCTTTATCCATAGGAAGCTGAGTCTGCCACCCTATAACCGTGATACATTGAACACAACATTCGAGGAGACTACCTGCACGTACGAAAAGTCCTTGGTCATTTCTCTTTCATTTGATCACCAAGGTGTATATTGCAGTTCACAGAAACTTGGTGCACCCTCTTGCTTAGATTACCTGAGTAGTCATTTTGGTCTTTTCGTGACTCTCTAAAAGTGAAAATATCATCGAGCTCTTGTCCTTTAACACTTGCTTCAACTTGAAAGTGATAGAGTCACCTTTTGCTTGTTTCTCAACTCTTAAAATATGAAACGGCAGAGTCTTGTTTCAATTTCTTAAAAAATAAATTTACCACGAAATATTCCTGGTTAAAGATATCTTCCTTAGTGTTTTGTTTTACGGTTGTTTCCAATGGAAACTTTTTTGGAGTATTCCAACCAAGGAATCCCCTCTGAAGGGAATCCTGGTCCTTTTCCTGCTTTTGGAAATGTTGGTGCTCCTTATATGGCAACATTATCCCTACCTGGGTTAACTGTTGGGTTGCCTATTTGGTTATTCTCGACCTCTGTGGTATCGAGTGTTCCGTCCACTGTACAACCATATCCTCCACCTAAACAACATCATGTTGATTCTAAAGTGGAACTCTCCCCTTCTTCGCCTGTTTATTTTTCCTCCTCTTCTACTTTGCCTGGTGAAAGTTTTGATTCTAGTAATCAGGTGGCTAAGAAGAAGAAGAAGAAGACGAAGAAGAAGAAGCCGGATAAAGGAGAGGCTAGTTCTGCAGCTATTGAGCCTAAGAAATCTCTCGTTGATAAACCATCCAACCTTCCTCAAAAATTCAAATACCCTTTCATGTTGTGCAAAGGTGACCACCTTCTTCAAGACTGCCCTGGCAATCCCAAGGTACTTGAAGTATGGTCTGACGGTCGTCTGCCGTTGCCTTTGGCTTCCGGAGGTCATGTTGGTAGCACATCTTCAACTTGTGCTGATAAGACTCATAAGAAACAGGGTAAGGTTACCAATCCCTGTAAGTTGTGTGAAGGGCATCATCCCATTCACCTTTGTTTGTACATGGATGAATCCAAGAGAGTGTTGGACAACTCTACTGTTTCTGTACCCTGCCTTCCATTTGGTTACCAGAAAATTTCTTTGATTCCTCTGCTAGTTGATTCCACGATCGGTTAAGAGTCATCCTTGGTCGATCCCGCTCCCCTGGAAATTAAAATTCAGGAATCCGTTCCCGACCAACCATTGGACGTGGAATTGGTCGACTTGATGCCGCCTATGGTTCATCAGGTATTTTTCGTTGAGAGTGCATCTCATCCCCCTCACGTTCCTCTTTTTTCTTCAAATTCATAGGACTTGGAGAAAGATCATCCTATCCCTACAGTTAAAGAAGTTACTCCTCTTGCTCTCGTGATGGAGGTTGAGGAGGATGCTCCTCTTGCTCTGATAAAACTAGGGGAAGACCATCTCAGTTCGATGGTACCCCCTCCAAGTAGTTTGGTCGCTTCCTTCGATTGGAGTCGAATTGCAGGATACCGCCTTCCTTCTTATGTGCCTTTTGAGATAATGGTACAGACCTTTGATCTGGTTGTACCCAGCACCATTATAGATGAAGGCGCGTCTATTAGTATTCTGTCTTCCACTACTTGGAAAGCTTTTGGTTCTGCACCACTTGTGCCTATTAGGCAGAATCTGTTGGCTTTTAACAGAGGAACCAGTCAACCATTAGGGATCCTTCCGAATTTTCCTGTTACTTTGGGAAGGAAAACTATCCATATAGACGTGATTGTTGTTCTAGGCTCCTTGGATTTTAATTTACTCCTGGGGCGCGACTATACTTATGTCATGGGGGCAGTTGTCTCTTCTCTCTTTCATGTGATTTATTTTCCACACAAAGGTCGGATCGTGACCATTGATCAGCTTTCGTTCTTTGGTCCTAACGTGACATCTGGTTCACCATTATCCCTTCCAGGTATTTCTCAGTTGGTTTTATCGCCACCACAGGTTAATTATGTGGCTACCTCTTCTGTGCCCGCGTTCAGTGATGGTGCCATTGTGCATCATGTGCTGGGGGCATTGGGTCCTAATTTCCAAGATGTTGTTCTGCCATTCGGTGCGAAACTCTTGGAAGCCATGACTTCTTATTCAACATGATGAGGTCCTTGGAGCACAATTTGTTTTCTTGTGTCAAGCTCCTTAAAAAATGAAACAAGCTGGTCAGGGCACGGTTCATTTTCTTGTGTCAAGCTTCTTAAAAAAGGAAACAAGGTTGTTGGAGCACAGTTCGTTTCCTTGTGTCAAGCTCCCTAAAAAGTGAAACAAGATGTCATGAGGATAGTTCTTTTAATGTGTCAACCTCATTAAAACAATGAAACATGTTCCCGTTCAATTCGAATCTTTGATCAGATCTCGTAAAATCCCATTCGAGTCTTTCTCTTGGTCTCATAATTGAACCTTTATTCCATCCACATTTCAGTAATTAGCAATCTACTCTAGTGAATGAACTGAAGCTTGGGGGGCATGTACCTCGAATTGAGTCACCATGTTGGGGGAATGCTTACTTTTTCAAGCATAGTTTGTTTCCATTTCAAGCTTGTGTAAAAATAAAACCAGTTTCAAGCATAGCTTATCTTTGTTTCAAGCTTGTGTAAAAATGAAACCAAATTCAAGCAGAGTTTCTTGATTTCAAGCTTGTGTAAAAATGAAACCATTCCCATTTTATCTCTCGTGATTTCCATTTTATCAGCCTATTCCAAATAAGCCTTGGTTTTCTCATTCCATCATTACCATCTTCTTGGCCAATCATATGCCTTCACTTGATTGTTTTACCCATTCCTGAGGAACCGCTGCAATGAGTGGTCTTGTTAGCCAACCTCTTGACCTTTACTTTTTCTGAGCAGTTCTGCCATTACCGGAACCAGTTGCTACCTTTTATACCACTCGTTCCTCTAGTAGGAGTCACCTTTCAGCTCTTTTATGATTCTCTAAAACTGAAAAGATTGTCGAGACGCTTGTCATTTTGAACTCGTTAAATTGGTTGCAAAACTATATCTACCTAGTATACGTTTACCCCCTTTTTGGGCTGGGATAGATTATTTATGAAAAAGGAATACCTTAGCCTATTGCGACTAAGAGGTTCTATAGGATATTGTTTTCTACCTTTTGGATCTGTGAGACTACCTACGGAAAGGGCCTTGTTGGAGTTTTCTTTTGTGCCTTCTTTTCAAAATCTCTAAATATGAAAAGATGTCGAGTTCTTCCTTTGTCAGACTCATTAAAAACTGATGACATCGAACTCTGTCATCATGACTTTACTCGAGTTCCTCCTTCCTAGGGCTCGTAAAATGTACTAGGTTGGATTTGTCCGAAGGACAAACTTACATCGCAAGCACATGCTATCCCATTCAATATTGTTTTAAAAAATAAGTAGGGTACTCGCTAGAAATGGTGGGTGAAAATAGATCAAGATTGTAGTCGTGTTGGCAGTATGTCACTCTTGAACATGTCACTTGTCTGCATTCGTGTCAAGTTGGGGACATCTCATCTCGTTATTTGTTTGCCTCCATGGGTTTGGGTAATCTCTTTTGACCACTCATCTGCTCTTTTCCACATCACCATGACCTCAGATCCCTTGATGTCAAATACTGCCAAATCTAGTGTCATGCCGCCGATATGTTCAAGAGAATTTTTCTTTTGAAGTTTTCAACCTTCCTCTGATTCTTTGTTGGTCTTGATTCACAAACATCATATTCCTCTGTCTCATGTTGATGATGTGGGAAAAATTATGGCCCACCTTCGATCAGGGTCACTTCCTGTCGACTTCAGCTCATTATCCAGGAAGTTGATCTAGAGACTCCCTTCAGGTACCTTGGAGCTTGCATGCCTCAATGGCAGGTTCTTCGCACTCGACGTAAGGTTCACATCATTGGCCTTCGATCGAATGACTCTGTGGGTGTTTGACGTCAGATCACTGTTCACATTTCGTGGATTGTACCTTTGGTACTTTGAGAGCCATTGTCATTATTGGTGGTTTCTCTCACGTCTGTTAATAACTTTCATCATTGGCTAGTAATCAGACGGTGTTCTTGCATGTTCGACTTCAACTCACATATTCGCATGCTCAAATTTGTACTATGTTTGAGTCGAGATGGAGCGCAAGACCCTGGGTTTTTTCTGATGAAATACAGGTTGTGGGTTCTTTGTGGATTATTATGACTTATTGTATGACTCTTTTGATTGGATGGCTACGACCATACTCGAGTCTATTTATTGATCCCTATTGATGGATGGTTGTGTCTATACCTTGGATCTCATTGTTTATATACTCTCTTATGGATGGTTACGCCCATGCCACATGTCATATATCAAATGTATCAGTTGTATTCGTACTTGTAGGTTTTCCGACAACAGTGTTTTGGTTGAACGCGTTCTCATAAAGCATTTCACCCCTCCCTCTCTCTCGGACCTCATGCTTTAGGGGGCATCTGTTACACAAAATTTTGTCACCATCCTTAAAATCCCTTGACCCGCATATTGGAGGGTATTTTTCCGTGACTTGTGAATAGTTTCAAACTCTTCAAATACCTTCATTGCATCCTTATGCATAAGGACATGATTTCTCCTGTTGAAAATTTCCTGAAAAAGCACTCAAAAACCTATGTTTTGGTATTGGCGTGGGTATCCAGTTCACCCCTCACGCCAATGGGGAAGATTTGCACTAGAGCCCATGCCAGCTGGCACTCTGTCTCTTTTTTGTACCCGTGCCAGCCTTTTTTGGAATGTTTTTAAAAAAATTGGAAGTGGGAGTTTCATTTAACCACCTGGGGAATGACTCATTACAATTGGTTAACTTGAAAAGCCACAGATCTATTCCTTTAGGAAATGGTTGATGGAACATTCTTAGAGGATAGGAATCCCCCCATCATTATAGGAATCCTAACCTCTCCTTCTCCCTCTATATAAACCAGCCATCTCCCTTTACAAAGGCTAGAGCTGAATAAAGAGGATTATGCAGCTGAGATGCTGAACTTGGAGAACTAAGCCATAGTTAAATAACTGAGAAAATATATCAAGAAGGAATTCCATCGAGAGGTCCCTTATCCCATCTAAATTCCCCAACGAGATTTGAAACGTGCTTCGCCCGAGCCTCACTAGAGGAGACCGCAATGCCAGAGTGTGGTTATATCTCTTCTTTCTACCTTAATATAAGTGACTATTGTCTGGTTCCCATCTTGTGTTTTATCTATATTAAATGCAATATGCTAGTATTCTATAACTGATTAGTAGATGTTGAATGGAATTAGTATATGGTATGTGGTTGTCGTTTTCTGATCTTTGTGCAGGTGTCCAAGCACAGCAGGCGGAAGGATTGTGACTTGTCTTCGACTAGCAACGAGTGACTCTCACCATCACTACAGGCATCAACGATAACTTTGGACCATAGGTAGGCCATCTTATCAGCTCCTTTTCATTCAAATATCTAGGAACCTACACTCTAGCATGATTCCTTGTTTCTATACCCACTTTAGGGCTAGTGGGATCACCTCTGTCCACAGAGGGGATTTACCTGAGTAACAGTTGTACGCTGCATTGGGCATAGCAGGGGGGGCGGTAGCCCCCCTTGTTGGGGTTCAGGGCAACACCCCGAGAATTTTTTTTTGGTGGGTGGACCCACCCATGGTTTTGTGCATGGGTTTGCACATGGTTTTTGGGGAAGATGGTTTTCGGCCCCTGGTATTTTGTAGATCTGGTCAAGGGAACTACGTTTATGTTCTAATCTAGGGTTAATGGATTTGGGTTTATGTATGCTTCGACATGAATATATATATATATATATGTGTTGTAACACTGAAAGGAATATAATGAAAAATCAAGCTAGTAGTCCCGATTTGGGATCCACAGGAAAATCTCTGTGTATATCTGTTTTATCTTTTATGCTCTCGCTATTGTTTATTTTCTATTTTAAGATTAGTTTGTAGATAATTTCTGTACAAGGTTAAAACCTACAGTTCCTTATTGATATAGGTTGAGTTACTAATTCCTGGAATCCTTGATTGGAAAAACGCTCTGGAATCCTTGTAACAACTTGGGTTGAGTTAATACTCCTAGAAGCCTTGGTTGGAAAAATGATCTGGAAGCCCTTGGTGGGTTGATTTACTTGTCCTGGAAGCCCTGGTTGGCTAAATGCTCTAGAATCATGGCAACACTTGTGGTTTGAGTTACTAGTCCTAGAAGCCTTGGTTGGAAAATTTTCTCTAGAGTCATAGATAGTTGGGGTAGAGACCGATCTGGTGACAGTTAATGATGACCAACCATGAGGTGGAATGACTGGTTGAGAGTTGAGGTGGTTTGGAATATGGAAACCCTAGTTTTGTTTTTTTTGTTTTATTCCATGATATCCCACATTCAAGCTTGGAATATGGCACAGGGGTGATTGGATGAAAGAAAGATTTGGTTCAACCTAATCTATGGTCGAGTGGTACATGGAAGTACTAGACCTTTTTTCTTTCATATGTCAATAGAGATCTTTTCCTCTTGTGAATTATGTGTAAATGCGCTTGATATTATGTGATCTTAAAATATGTTATATCATTTTTATTCTATTGGTTACATGTTGGTTATAAGCATGGTTTTATAACATATCTTAGTCATGTCTATCATCATGTTTTTTTTTGTAATTGAATGAATAATGAATGTATGACCTAATATATGGTAATGAAACTATTATGAAAAGACATCAGTCCTTATTGGTGAATCTCAGATAAGTATGAAGTAATTATACTCACATGTGTTTATATGACATGTAGATTACATGCTGATGATGCGTTTTACAAAATGTTTGTCATGGCTATGCCTTTTCAGATTAGGCCCATTTTCAAGTTTTTCATTACAAGACTTTTCATCTTGTCATTTATCCTTTCTGTGAGTTTCATCAAGTTTTGGGCAGAGGCTTGATTCCTAGCCCTAAAAAAGTGGCTTAGAATCTGGGGTCGCTAACACTGAAATTCTTGAAAAAGGACACAGTCGCATGGATTCATTTTTGTGCATGGGACTGGAGGGTTTTAGTCACATGGAGGTATTTTCATCATTGTGACTGGCGATCTAGATCAGCAAAAAGATAAGTTATCTCAGGGGATGGACACCTGGAAGGGTTGGTTGGCTCATGAAGGTTGTGTAGCATCTGAGGAAGGTCATATTGGTCTTGTGTTCTTGGTTCCACTTCCTTAACTACACTTGGGGAGTTGAATCATATCATAGTAACTCTTTGTCACATGTTTACCCTAGTGGGACGGTTATCTTGGGTAAATGTGGGAGGAGGTTGTTACAAATTCTATCTCAAGTGCATCAATGGGTGCATAGATGTTAAACAAAAATACATTGTGACCAATATTAGAAATGACCTAGATGAGTCTTTTTCTTGGGTCAACACCCTAGTATATAATAACATTGATAAGAGAAGACACTAAAAAATGTTTCACCCCTCTATCATCTCCATGCTTAAAAACATATGAATTTAGACCATGACATATATAATTAAGTGTAATTCTTAGTATAAAATTGGTAATTTTAATTTTTTGTAGATAAATAGTTTTTATGGCTTTGAGAGACCAACAAAGTCTAGTTGTTACATTTGAACAAATTTTCATTTCTTAGGGAAGAGGGAAATTCATAGTCCATTACCAAATCATTATCATTTTCCATGCCATTCTCCTAGTCTTAAACCTAAAAAGGATTCCGAAACTTCAGTGATAGTAAGAGCGAAAATGTGATGTGTGTGGTGATACTTATAAGGAGCAATTATTAAATTATAATAAAGGATCCAAAGTAATCAATGAAAGATAAAATATAATTAATATGAAAGTGATGATTACATCAATTGAATAAATTGTACTTATATATATAGGAAGAATTGTGACCTTAAAATATTAATTATGTATAAATAATGATACTAATTATTATAATTAAGATGTTAATATACTCAATTATGTTTATTACAAGTCACCCCCCTTCGTGATAATTCATCCATGAAGCAATAATAAGAATGGATTTCAAAGATCAACTTCCGCGATGGATCAACAAGAGACTGCACTCTTCATATGTCACATGAAAAATTCCAAGTTAAATCCCTTAAGTGATCAAAATAATCTCATAGATAAACAAGGATTCAAGTAATGATGAGTTGATGGTGTTGCAACATAAAGGATGTGAGAAAAGTTTCAATTATGGAATTAATTTGGTAATATAAGATATTTAATAAAAAATTCTTTCATCCCAAATGCATCATCATGGTTTATAGAATTAATAACTCAAGCTCCATGAACATATGTAGTTTAACTTGATGTATATTCATATACACTTGGTTAAACTTCAATTTTGTCATCAAAAATAAAAATCGCATAACAACCCTGGTGAAAATTCTATGTAATAAAAGTTAATAAAGGAAAAATAATAACCAAGGTCACGGGACATGTATTCCAAGTTGAATTTTGGGAAAACACATCCTAGTGTGGGTGTTCATATGGTTTATTGTGGCTATGGAAATTGGAAAAGGAAATGGCTAAGGCTTTGGAAAGGAAAAGTAGTATTTATTGGCATTTATTTAGGAGAAAAGGAAGGTGAAAGGTCACATTTTTCACATGAGGAGAAAAATGAATGAAAGTAATGGAAAATTGAAGAAATTAGAGGCCTCATGAATAAAAAGGATTATGAGGATTAGTTCATAGACTTTTTTCAGTTAACTTTTGGAGCTCTCATTCTATTCTCTCTCTCTCTCTCATATTATTGCAAACTTGAATTTTCTTGGAGCACTCTTAGAGGAGTGTGATGCACTTGGGATTTGGAGCAAGAAGGCAAAGGAAGAGAAGAAAAGTGCAAGACGCCATTGATATCAATAGCTACAATGAGTTTTTCTTGCATGTACCGAGTTGCATGTATGATTTCCTCACTATTTTTTTCATGCATGTCATATGAATATGGTTATTTTTTCATGATCTATCAGTAGTGTGTTAGTTTGTTTGGTGCACGTATATATGAAATCACACCAACTTAAGGGGTGTGGTATTCCCTCTTAAGTTATTGGTTGCAAGCAGAAAATATAGGGAGTCAAGCAAGTTAGTGGAACGTGCTAGAACATAAACATACTAGATAGAGAAATAGCATGCATATTCAAACATAAGAATTAAACTAAAACTAAAAAAAATAACACAAAAGCTCTAAATAGAGTCAAACAACTTCAATAATCCAAATGGTGGCACTTACGTCCCCTTTTATTGAGTGCTGGTAGGAATAAGGATGAAACTTTAATCGACTTGCCAAGGGGCCCTTAGAACTTAGGGTTCTAAGTCCCAATGCAAGGATGTCTTTACTTCTGAGATGCCTTGGAGCAAAGTTTCCCTCTCTCTAGTATGGTGGATTGGAGTTGTTGGATGGCCAACAACTGAGTCCCCTCTATCTCTGCTCCAGATCACACACTACTGGTATTTCTTGGGGCAATTCTATCTAGCATAACAATGTGCTCTCAAGTTGTTCATCTCTTGGTGGCCTCTTATAGGAGAATTAAAATCCTCCTTCCCTTTCTTGGTACATTGTGGATAGTGACCCAAGAGAGGAGGGTGATTCCATTGTGTGCCCCTTTGATGTCCTAAGGAGGCTTGGGTGGCTGTCCTTAGGCGGCTTCAAGTGTGGAATCAATGTCCTAGAGTGTGCCTTGTGGTCCCGGAAAGTGACTTCCGTCACTCCCAAGATTGCACGCATTTTGGGTCAAAAGGCGTGCAAGGGTGCATTTATCGAAGGATTTTGCACACAAAATCATATTTGAATAGTCCTTCTTGTACTCAATTTGAGTTTTTCTCTGACCTTAGAGATTTTTTAAACAATTTCAGATTCTCTAATGTCTCTCAGCCCTGTAAATCCTTCTCCTTGACATTAAATAATGTCACCTTTGCTTGTACGATTTTCTAGTGATAACAATTGCCCCCTAATGTGTGAGGTCTATGAAGAACTGTATAACTAAAATAAATTATAGTTTCTTTTATGTATACTGTGCGTAGAGAGAGAGAGAGACTTGCTTGTAGCTCAGAATTGGAGACACCCTACACTGGGTTGAAGAACGACCATGTTCTGTGTGACCCCTCTAAGCAATGGTATAATACAATATATAAAAATTTTCTACGAGGCGGGCATGTCCCATGCTCGTAATGATTTGTCTAGTTAAACAAATCTATTTGACAGATACATATTTTGTCTGTGTCACTGATATGGTAGTGATCTGTTGGTTGATGACGATGACTGCTGACACCCTCAGGGGCATTTTTTATTTGAAAATAGGTGGAATGTCGTATCCATATGTGTAAACTTGGTATGGCATATAAATGCACATTTTACGCATAGGCGCTAGCTGTGACCTCTCGTGTAAGCATTGCTAATAGAGACGCTTATGAAGGCACAGTCTTCGATGAATTTGATCAAAGTGCAATGGTTGTAAGGTAAGATACCATCCTGACATGAAAAATTACGTTGTAGTCGAATGTCAGGAGGATCGATGACATCTGTTGGCAATGATGTCTCCCATAGTGCCACCTGAGGATATCCCTTTTATGGAGAGGGGTGATCCAAGGTACCGCTTCCTTTTTGGAAAAGAGGTGTTGATGTTATCAAAAAGGAAGCCTCAACTGAACGAGGGGGTCACTGATATGGAGGATCAAGATCCTGGATGTGATGGGTTGAACATAGGCATGGTGTCGAGGGGTGACTGAAAATTGATGATGGGGATTCAGTGGCCCAAGGTCAAAGTATAAAAAGAAGCTTGGCGGCAGTCATAATTATTTCTCATGGGGAAAGCCCTGGAGTCTGTAGGACTTCCAGGGTGGGTATAAACGGGTTATGAGTGTCATGGTGGCTTTTACGTGAGGTTGGTATACTCTGACCAAGGGTGGTTAGGGACTGCTGCCATGGGAGATAAAATGAATGAGTGGGTGGGGGACATAGTGTACGGTTTGCGGTCTTTGTACACTTACCAAAAGAATAAAATAATGGGGTTTGGTTTGTACAAAACACAGAGACAAGTGCCCAAAAACATGAAAGTGTTCGCTCACTGATGATGTGAGGAAGGTGTTTTTCTAAGGGTGGGGTCCCCATTGGTTGGTCTCATGTGTGAGGTTGATGAAGCAGATGAAAAAGTATCACAGATGGGATTATGCTAATGGAGGTATGGTGGGCCAAATGCGAGGCGCGATAGTGTTATTTTAATCTGCTTGTACAACCTGGTCATCCGGGAAAGGGGTTTTATTTCATATGGTAAAACTTGACCTTATGCATTATGACTGAATGGGCATGAGGTGCTTCCCAGACTAAAGTGGTATGGCCATGACATCACTTTTGCTGTGATATATGGTCCATTGTGGGTGACGAGTGCCATGGGGTGGGGAGGCTCTACCGACCAACAAGGATGCTTATCATGTACAAGGTAAGGTAATGATAAACATGGTCGGGTGTATGGAACCTATGGATGCATTCTAATGGAGAAATGATGTCAGGATATGCAAAGTTTTTCTGGGACTCTATCATGTTGGGGGGAGAATGATACCTGCTTTGGAACTTTCAGTGGATGGAGTTGTGGATGATTTTCATTCTACCTGTAAAACCACTATCCCAAGTGAAAGCATCTTCCTTATCAAATATTATTGAAAGACATGTGCTTTAAAAAAACATGAGAGAGGGCATACCTGCCAGCATTGAAAAATTATTTTTTCAGGGGTGTGAATGTGTGGCACCGCCCTTGTGGATTATGGAGTGCTGATCACAGTGTTTCTTGGGGTCTGGTGATCGGGCTTTCTGAGCTCTCGTTATGGTTCTCCAAAGTTTTTGAAGAGGACAATATATAGGTGAATATGGACCTAATTCAATTCATTTGTGTCTGTTGAGTATTGAGAGGTCAAAGGCTTCTGCGGAGTAGTTCTTGCCATTGCGGTTGGCCTCAGTACTAGGGATTAGTGATACTATGTCAAGGTAAACTCCATGACATCGTGCATTTTAACTTTTTCATTCTAAGGGTTCCGGGATCCGTATAATATTGGTTTGTATGGATTTTGAGCCTGTTTTACCCTAGATTGCATGGGTGATCAGGGTAAAAGCATGCCTTCTACATGCAAAATCATGGTAAGATCGCGCCTTATGCATGCTTTTCTTAGCCTTGGGCGTGCCTTCTGTGTTCCTATGAGAAATACATGCGTGCCTTCCGTGCGCTTATCTAAGGGAAAGGTGCGCAAAAGGCCGAGGAGGTTTTTTTCCAAATTTTTGAACATTTTGCTTGTTTTTTGATGTTTTCATTCTGCTGATGTGCTCCTGTTTAGATGACAGGATGTTGTGGAGGGAGTGGGATTATCCTGAGCTCTGTACTGCTTTAGCCGCCAAACGGTCAGGCGTGCCAATAGTTGGCACAATAGGGTCTCCTAAATTTTGTGGAGAACGACCTTCTTCGGTCTCAAGACCGACTCTTGCGTTACCTGATTGAGCATTGGAACAGGCGAAGAAAGGTATTTGTGCTGCATGGGTGTGACCTTGCTATTCGTCCTGAGATGGATATATACTTTGTGACTAGGTTGTTGCCTCAGGGTGAGGTGTTGCAGTTTCCCCTCCCTTCTGGGAGGGTATATTTTGAGCGGTTCCAGATGCGGCACTGTGGCGGGGCACCCCTTATGAAGGGGTGTATATCCATT
The DNA here is from genome assembly GCA_034641835.2 of Pinus albicaulis. Lineage (NCBI taxonomy): Eukaryota > Viridiplantae > Streptophyta > Pinopsida > Pinales > Pinaceae > Pinus > Pinus albicaulis. The sequence goes on from CM076579.1 coordinate 847,975,762, forward strand.
GCATCGGTGACATATTTGGCCAAGCGATGTGCTCTTGCGGCTATCGTGTGACTCATAGGGTAGTCAGCTCTACATTGGGCATCGGGCCCACAGGTTGGAGTCTTGCGACACCTCAGGGCTAGGCATTTTTTCAACTTTGCCCATTTCTACTATGACGAGATTTTGGCGCAACTTTACAAGATCCAGGATGGATCGAAGCTGTTTTTGTATGCCAGTATTTTATGCAGAATTATGTACGAGCGGGTGGTGCTATTAAGACCGGTGGTGGAGGTGCCTTCTCGGGGGCCACGAGAGCCTCGTATGAGGAGGTGGGCTCCCGTGATGTCGCGAGGAGGTGGGGGTATGGTGGGGCATTATTGGAATGCCACGACAGAGGCATGGTTTGAGGTTAACCCCCAGATGTTTATGCCATTCCCATATGTAGGGATGGGCTTTCAGGGAGATCAAGAGATGGGTCTCCCTCCTGGATACGCTTGGTGGCCAGTAGGTATGATTTTTTTTTTTTGCATTTATTTGAGTATTTATGTTTAGATGTGTTTTTATGTTGACAGTGACATAGTTTTGGTTACTCTTGCATATGTTGGTGAGGTTGGTCACCCTATGGCTGGATTGGTTGGCCACGGTCCTCTTAGGAGACCTCAGGGAGCTCATGGGGGGTTGTGAGGATATCCTGCATAGCGTTAGGGTGGGGGATTCGGTGGTGAGATCGGCCCTTTAGGGGAGGGTAGCAGCTCGGCTGCTGCCGTGACTGCGGTTGAGCGAGCTCGTGTGGATGTAGCGGAGGCTTGTGCAGATGCGGCAGAGATTTGTACAGATGCGGCAGAGGCTTGTGCATTTGAGTTGACCACGCGGGTGTCAGTTCTAGATGATGCCTAGGATCGAGTGGATCACTTGACCCAGGGGTTGCCATCTCAAGGCTTTTTAGATGACCTTGAGGAGGGATGGCTGGAGACCTTGATGGCCTGGGAGAGGGACTATCTGCCATTTTTACGTCAGGTGGCGGTCTCGATGTTGATGGCAGCTCCAGTAGTGGTACCAGGAGTGGTAGTGGGTCCAGGTGCCCCCACTTTGGGGAGTACCGCCCTAGATTATTTTTTGTAAATGGGGAAATCAACCATTACAAGGATGCTTCCCCTATTTTAGAAGACTTATTTGTGTGTATTTTTGGACTAATCGATGGATCAAAGAAACTATTTTTGTACTCATACACATTCATTTGATATATATATGAGAGATATTTTTTGCGGCTCTACATGGTGTGCCCCTTGTTTCTGTTTATGGATTATGTTATGCAGATGGATATCTATGTTTTATATGTTTTTTGTTTTTTTTGTATGATGGTTTATTGGAGATGCATTCCAGTTTAGAATATTGTTAGCTATGCAATCAGCTGTTTGGTTTTCACTCCTTTGTACATGTGTGAATGTAATGTAGTCGAATTGTCTGCTTAATATTTTTGCACACAAATATCTTCTAAATAGATGTGAATCTCGAATCTCAAATGCTTGGTTTAACTGCAACAATACTAACTAGGAATCGAGGTAGATATGCATATGGCGTATGCCCTGATGGGTGGTGTCGCACATTAGTCCTATGACGACATCATATTCTTCCTGATTGTTTGTTGCTGAATCGATACACACACTGTTTTTGTAGAGTGGTGATCGGTTAGGGTGATAAATAACCCAGGCTGCTGCTGCTAAAATTTTATACCATCTTGATGCTCCATTAGCAAATCTGAAGTAAGGGTCGGATGGGTAATCCATTGTGACACTCAAGCACGTTTTGTAACAAGTCTTTTAGTCAAAAATTTAACATGATTGGGTTTGTGTATGTTGACTCTAGGGTAGGGTCTTCTTGGCCCTTATGGGTAGAACTTCTCGAGGTAAAGGCCGTTGACATGGTTGTTGACGCATGTCCTGTCTAGTTCCGTCAAGATGTGTGCTCCCTAGCGGAGGCAATGTTTTATGATGTAGAGTCCTTTCCACAAGGTTTCAAACTTTCCTGGCCCTAGGGCTTCTTTTGCGACATCATAGCGGAGGACTATTTCTCCCTCGGTGAATGAGTGAGGTTTGATGTGGCGGTCAAATGATGCTTTAACTCGTTTCTTGTGGGCCTCGTTATGTTGTAGTGACTATCGTCGACTTTCATCGATGAGCTCTAGTTGTACCAAGCGTTGTTCTAGAGGTTGGGTATCATTGAGGAGTTCGATGGCAGCATGAAAATTTGGGATCTCGCATTTTATGGGAATCATAGCTACGACCCTGTATACCAAGTGGAAGGGAGTGAAACTAGTGGATGTCTTGACAGTCGTGCAGTATGACCACAGGGCGAAGAAGAGCATATGGTGCCAGTTGGCTTTATGGTTATTCACCATGCATTGTAACATCGTTTTGAGTACTTTGTTTATAGCTTCTACCTTTCTGTTGGATTGGGGGTAGTATGGTTGAGTTACCTCTTTATAGTTTTGAACTTATGGGGCCCCATAAATCTCTGAGCTGGGACACGATAAAACCTAAGAGTCTACCCGAACCGATGAAGAAGACACACGGAGTGGGGTTCAAGTGTGGTTGTACTCATCATTGTATTGTTGGAATACCAATCACAGATCCTCAAGATGGTCTACGCACTTCTTGGACCAGATGGTAAGGTCATCCAAGTAGGTGAGGATAAGGTGTGCCAAGTCATGAAATATATAGTTCATGGCCCTTTGGAAGGTGGATCCAAAATTTTTTAGGCAAAATGGCCTTACCTTGTATGCGAATGTGCCCCAAGGGGTGGTGAACGTAGTTTTGTACTGGTCTGTATGGCAGATTTGAATTTGGTTGTACCTAGAGAATCCATCCATAAAGGAGAGGGCCTCATGACCCGCACAAGCATCGATGACCTGGTCGATGAATGGGGTGGGGTAATATTTCTTCAAATCCTGAAAATCGATGCAAATGCGTATGGTGCCTTGTTTTTTCATGACGGGAATAGGGTTGGAAACCCAAGATGTATAAGCAATGAGGTAGATAAACCTGCCTTTGTGAAGCTTATCGATTTATTTTATTTCTTCTGCCTTTGATGGGTATAGTTGACACTGCTTTTGGCGCACTAGATGTACGTCAGGCCAAGTGTCAATATGGTGCTCTACGATAGTGGGACTAAGCCCAGGCATTTATGAGTAGTCCCACGTGAAGATATCTCGATACTCTTGTATCAATTGGGTATAAGAGGCTATTTCTTCTGCAGAGCATGCTACCCCTAGTGATATTTCTTCGAACTTTGTAGGATTTTGGGATATGTTCACTTTTATGGTAGGTGCGATGTTTGACATATTTCCTTCCTTGAACACATCAGGCGCCAGGATAGGATTTTTGAACCAATCAATTTTTCTTGATGGGAGGAAATATTTTTATTTGATTGCATAGATCTCTTGTTCTTTTGTCTCGTCAGGACTGAATGTGTGCTTGGGGAGAAAAAGCGAACGATGATGCATTGCATCCCATGGATAATCTGGCTCTGTCATTACCTCTAGGATGTCCTCATCCGAATGAAATAGGGATACTAAGGGGGTTTGAACCTGCACAAGATTATGCTAAATAGGTTCAATCATCAAGGAGCTGGTTTATAGACATGAGAAGGATTCCATCGTTGATGTGGTGGAACTAGACGCAGTCGACGGAGTGTAGATAGATTGGGTCTACATTGTCATAGGTACAACTATTCTCATAGTTGCAACTGACTTGACACCTATGGCAGATGAGCAGACAAATCGAGTCATAGTTTTGATACATGATGATATGAATCATATGTGGTGTATCATTTCGTCATCATTTGGTGGGGGAAGAATCTCCGTGATGGGAGTTTGCGTAAGCGTAAGGTTGGGTCCCCTATTAGGATGGTCAATTTCCTGTTGGTGGACATTGTGCTTGGTGCAAAGGTGCCTGAACGTTTCCATTAACAGGCATGCCTCTAGTTCATGGTTCTGGCCAGTGCAGATGGTGCACGGTATCACTATGCCAATTGAGTAGAATTTATGGGAATCAACACTACTCTTCGTCCCCGATGTGGATGCTTGGAAAGGATCTGTGGTAGAAATAGAGGCCTTATGCTTCCATTTTCGTGTTGTTGGCTTGGGTATGTCTAACTCTTTGGGGGAGTGTATAATTAACGTTTCTCTTGCCGATCTTAGCTTGGGGAGATGATCACATTTAATTGTATGATGAAAGTGTGAACAAATCCATCAATAAGTACGAGTGATATTCTCTTGGTTAGAGAGAAGTCTCTCTAGCAGAGAAGAGACTGTGTGAAAACTTTTTGCGATGGGTTTTAGTTCTTTGCACTGATTGAACTAGTGGTCAATTAGGTTGCATAGTCTGCATGTTATCCTAGGTTGGGCCTGGGTCATGCTTGTTTGGTGTGCTATTCTAGTTTTCTCATCATGCCAATGTGGGTGTGGGGTTGCTGGCCTCAGGGTGATGTACTTTCTATATCGTTTGAGAAGATCTTCCTATTTCTTCTCTATTGTATGAATCATATCAATGAGAGGAAGAAATTTCGAGATATAGGTACAACACTATCCACAATGATTGATTTGACATACTGGGAAAAGTAGCCTAGATATGGGGGGCCCCGTCGTGCTCAGTTTGTGGTCTGGCAGGGTACCAGCATCATAACGCTGCTAAATCAGGGCAAGTGGTGACCACATGATTGGGCATTTTAGAAAACACACATGTTGGTCTTCTTTGTAGAGAGTGGTTGGGGGAAACTAAGGGTTCCCTGATTGGTTTCTTTTCAGCTGACAGGAAGAGGATGGATCTTCTCGTCACATCTTCTTGGGTTGTCAAGATGTTCATGGATTCTTATTTTGTTCCATCTTCTTGGGAGAGGCAGACTATGGCTAAGTGAAAAATAGCGAGTGCTAATCGGAATCGAGGGATATAGTGGCAATTTTCTAGAAGGTGGTTGTCGGTGCATAAAGGATATGTAAATTGTGTTGCCTGCAATCCAACGTAATAAACTTGTTCTATAGGATACCATCTGTGGATGAGTTCGAGGGATGCACATTCTTCTATGAAGTGACAACGTTCATTGCACAACGTACAACGTATGATAGGAGGGGGGAATATGAACGAGCGTCTTTCTGGTGACTGTCATTCCTCCTAGAGGTACAAGATAGTACGAGGTTCATCTTCAGATGACTTGGTGGAAGGATCCTCTTGATAAGATTGCTCGATGGTGTGTAAGTCATCCCTATATCACGATATTTCTGGGAAATGATGGCTATAGTGCCTATAATTTCTATAGATAGCGCATGCATGGTTGGTACGCAATGATTTTCCTTTACCTTTGGTGCTAAGTTCCTTTTTTCAGAACGTGGTGTCACGATGTCTGCCTCAGAGCTAAGGAGCGGTTTTAGTTCGTCAAGCTCTAGGAAGATATGATTAGGGTGACCTACTACGTCACATATGGCGCAACCAGGTGATTCCTGTTGTATGGCGGGAGTCACCACCCTCTTTCCTCTCTTGGTTTTCCTAGCCATAATCGTCGGTTTTCCTAGCCATAATCGTCTATTTTGCAATGGTAATTTCCTTTGCAGGGATGTTTTTGATAGTTTCCTGTATGGGTGGGGCCTCCTTGGGACTGAAGGGCTTTAACCTTATGGTAGTGATGTGTGTGGATCCTGTCGCAGTAGGGGGAATGAGGTACCAAAATTGTATTGTGAAAGATATGTTTGGTAACACCAACATTTCCAAAACCAACTGGGATACGAAACCAGCTGGGGGGTAGAGGAAAGGGGTTTGGGAAGTGCCGTAGGCTAGAGAGGCTGTCGTGGCCGAGGACTCAGTGTCATTACTTCTTGTGTCTGTGTCTTGACTAGCTTCGGTGCTTGATGTGGACATCATGAACACCAGAGCCCCTGTGACATCAGGTGATGACTTAGGTAAAATATGGGGATCTCCTAGCAATGATCCTAGGATGGACGATGGTTTGAACTAGCTGGGGCCATATTCTTGGTACCATGAAAGCGCGTCCGCAGATGTGTCTACATAGGGTAGAATGACATCGATGTTTTTTAGGGGCCACTTTTTTCTATGTGTCAATTGGTCAATGGTGATGATGCGGTCCTTATGAGGGAACATCATATTTCAGAAGACAAAGGAGGTGATGGCTGACATGGTGTACATATAACTCCGCCCAAGGAGTATGTTGTATTCCAAGTGGGCATCCAAGACTTCAATGTCTATAAGGACCATCTTTCTGGCTAAGCAAACCGAGATGTTTGGGTAGAGACCGACGAGAGTTGAAGGGAAACCATCGTATGCTCTAAGTGTGATGTCTGATGGCTTTAGCTCAAGAGATCCTAACTTCTACCAAATGTTCTTTAACATGATGCATGTGGATACACCCTCGCAATGACACATCGGTGAATGATAATGTTTTAAACTGATATTGGTATCTGAAAGGTGACCATTGAAGGAAGCCTAGCGGTGGCTTTGTCTAAATCAAAATCCATTAGGCGTGTATCGGCAAGGTCGATAGCGCCTAACGTTGAAAGCAAGGCTTTCTGTTGCATTGGGCATGATTGTAACAATTCGAAAGTTGACATAGCAGTGGGAGATTGAACTAGATCATCCACGATGCTATAGTTATGGGCTATTTTGGAATATTTTTTGCTCGCCTAGTTGGTCCCTTAGCCATCTTGGGCAAAGGTTCAATAGGAATCTTTGATATGGTCAAAGGTGTTGTTGGTGCACTTGTACTAGCCCCTGATGCATTTTTTTCTATTGGGGTGTCGTAATTTCAATTCCGTGTTCGAAAAAACATTTCCTCACCATTCATGTAGATTTTGTGGCTGTTTTTTCTAGAGTCATCAAGAGATTGTTGCTGAATGCTAACTATCCCTTGGTGGGGGAAGGGTTCCTGCATGACTGTTGGCTGCTGGGTGGATCCCCCTTGTCCATGGTTACTCTCCAACTTCTTCAGATTAGGGAGCTCGGGACAGTGGTGATTGTAATGGCCGTACTCACCACAGATCGAACAAGAGTGGTTTGTTCGAAGAGGTGGCCTTTTGTTCTGCCTCTGGGAATTGCTTGGATTCTGGTTTTGATTTCAATTAGAGTTGCCTCCAGCCCGAGATCGTGGAGGGTGTTGCTAGTTGTTTCCCCCTATCCAGGATTTCCTTTAGGCTTGTTTTTTCCTTTTTTCTTAACCACATTAGGAGGATTCTCCTGGTTATATGGTTGGTGCGGTTGGTTTTGGGAAGGTTGCACAAAGTTCACCTGTGCATTATTCTACATGGGCGAGTCTTGTGCTGGGGACTGAGCATAATGCGGTCCTTGGTTTGAAAATGGTTGTTGGGGGGGGTGCTCTTCTATTAGTATCTCTATCTGCGTACGGTGTCCCCTGAGCTGGAGGATAGGGTCCTTCGTGTTGATGGTGATGCGACGATGCCCTGCTGGTCAAATTTTGCAGAGGCATGTGATGACTTTGGTAGTCGGTTGTGGTACATTTTGGGTAGAATCATACGTGTAACCGAGGTTTTGAACATTGCTACCTAGGTAAATTTTTCTTAATGACCTAATTAAACCATCTGTAGAGTTTGACGTGCCTAGAAATTCTTTGTAGGTTTGAAGGTGTGGGGAGTTCGACAGGATATTGTAAATATACCCTAACTGCGTATAAATCAGCTCGAGCTGTTGGGCCTTACTGATGGCATCCTCTTCGGATATGGGCTTTTTTTGTGCTACATCCTTCAAAATCTCTGCGGTGAGAGTTTTCAGGAACAGATCTAACAAACTCGATCGTCGAGTTTGTCTTTGCACAAACTACGACACCGCTGCCATTCGTGGAGATGGTTGGAGATATGACAGCAGGGGTTTTCCTAAAGTGGGTCAGTAATTCCATTCCAGAATCATGATGGATGGGTAACTGAAAATAGGTTAGGAATGTAGTGGCAAGGGTGCTAAAGGCTCCATGTGTAGTAGAGGGTTGCTCCATATACCATTTCTATGCTACTCCGGTCATAGTGTGTTGAAAAAATCTCAGTCGAATAGTATCATCAATGATGTTATTTGATGAACACCACAGGTGGAAAGTCATAACATGATTTCCGGGGTCTTCCGATTTCTTCCCTTCAAATTTTGGAATGTCTGATGGGAGCTTCGTGGGCATGGGAGGCCATATGGGGTTGTGCTCAATGGGGTATTTTGTCAACTTGGTTAAATATGGAAGATTTAACGAAGCTAGAAAAGGTGATTGCGAGGTTGTAGCCATTTCCACTTGTGAAAACACAATATTCTAGTTAGGAATAGGGTTTGTCTATGACATACCCTGCTGTGTGTTCAATTGGCTTCCTGAATGGGTAGCACTCCGCTACCCTCTAGTGGTTGTGGGAGGAGTGGTGTGTGGTGTGGCGTTGGGAGACCGACCAGGGTTCCCAACTAAATATTCCCCAATAAAGGATGAATCAATAATGGTGGCAGTGTTCCATCTTTAATGCCTAAAAGGCGAAAGACCTAGAACCCCTCCCGGTAATGAGGGGAGGTCCAAAAGATGTCTAGAACGAAAAGGTCTCGTTGGGTCCATTTTGGTGTTGACTATGTATGGAATTGGAAATATTTGAGAGGATAAAGATTATAATCAAAGAAAAATTCCGATCAGATACATAAAACAAAGCGAAAATAAAATAAATTTTCCCTTTAGATTAATCCTATGTGATCAGTCAATCAGAAAATATGGTTTTTTGTTGTTTGCGTATGATACTCAAATCCTAGAAGACCTATTCATCCTCTCACACTCAAATGTAACTAGGCCTTCAGAAGATATCTTGCGAGTGCTGGCACAACGTCCTATAAGAGCTGGCGACACCCCCATTCAGTTGAAGAAAATCCACCAAGGTAAGGGTATAGGATCTAGTGCTTGCATGCACCGTCACCTATAGGGAAAGGATGCCCTAATTTTGGCCACTAAGTACCACCGTCCCACGTGAAAGTTCGAGTCTTGGGCTTCTTGGTAATTCAGCTAACAGTACCGAGTATCATCTGGGTCAGGTAGCGCCAATTGATACCTGCCTGCACTGTGCCTAAGCCTAACCCCCTCTAAATTGGGTCTCTGCCATGCTCAAGTTTTCTTTTCCATGGGTTGATAGGTGGATTTGAAAGTTCCCTAAATAGTCAACTTCTATGTTTCAAGTTGAAGAATGATCAAGGTGGCTTATGGGATGCCTACCCCTTTGATCCTAACTTAGACTATAAATTCTTTTGTGGCCCCTGTGGGGGGAATTTAGTGAGTTTTTTTAATTTAGTTTTAGGTGTCTTTGCTTTGCTTAGTGTGTGGATGTGTGTGAGAAAAAAGTGAACAAGCATATAGTTTGAACGTGTGGATATGCGATTATCCTTTTCAAAATCCCCTATTTAAACTATGTTCTATTGTTCCTTGCACAAAATAAAAACATGCGCGGATATGGGCCGATTTCAACTTTTCCTAGTTAACTTATATGATTAACTATAGGGAGATGGTGAGGTGTGAATAGAGAGTGTTCATATGCTTTCCTAGGATCACCGGAGGGTGAAAAGGCAACATAGATTACTTGCTCTTCTATCGACAATTCGGTCCTGGTCCCAAAATCTTAGTGCAAAAATTAAACTAAAATAATGACTTTTACACTAGAAAAAAGAACTAGCTAAGCATGTGTGGACTTGGGCCACTTACTTTGGCTAGTTATCTAGGTGTTTTTGTACTTAAATTTTCAAATTATAATTTTTTTCGGAATGCAAGTTAATTTGCCTCCTACTTAAACTATGTGTTAACTTTGCAAAAATCAACTTGAAATAAAACTAACACCAAGGCTACCAAAATTTGCTAAGAGTGAGCTTTAGGAAGCTACGGGGCACCTCAGCCAATGCTGGTAGATGTATTATGGGCTTCCAGGCACTTTTACAACTAGGAAAAGATGGAAATATTGGAGAAATTCTCATTATGTTTTTTGTGCACAAAAGGCTGAAACAAGCATGATGTCTGCGCATAGGTTAACTCTAAATGCATGCCTTGGGGTGCACCTGTCTTGAGAAATGTGCACAAATTCCTGTAGTGTAATTTTTTGGAGATTTTCTGCTTCAGTCTATCACTAGGGGTGCACCAGGTGATGAAGGAGAGAAAGGGTGCAATTCCAGCCCAAATCCACAATAAAGATGGAGGTCTCTGCAAAAAGGAACTACCAAATAAACTTGGAAATAAACGTTAGTGGAGTCGCCAATCCTGTGTTAGTTCGTTTGGTGCACATATGTATGAAATTATACCAACTTAAGGGGTGTGGTATTTCCTCTTAAGTTATTGGTCACAGGCGGAAAATATATGGATTCAAGCAAGTTAGTGGAACGTACTAGAACATAAACATACTAGATAGAGAAATAAAATGCATATTCAAACATAAAAATTAAACTTAAACTAAAAAAAATAACACAAAAGCTCTAAATAGAGTCAAACAACTTCAATAATGCAAATTGTTGCGCTTACGTCCCCACTTATTGAGTGTTGGTAGGAATAAGGATGAAAATTTAACCCACTTTCGAAGGGGCCCTTAGAACTTGGGGTTCTAAGTCCTGATGAAAGGATGTATTTACCTCTGAGCTGCCTTGGTGCAAAGTCTCCCTCTCTCTACTATAGTGGACTGGAGTTGTTGGATGGCCAAAAACTGAGTCCCCTCTATCTATGCTGCAGATCACACACTGTTGGTATTGCTTAGGGAAATTCTGACCAGCATAAAAATGCATTCTCAAGTTTTTCATCTCTTGATGGCCTCTTACAGGAGAATTCAAATCCTCCTTCCCTCTCGTGGTACATTGTGGATAGTGACCCAAGAGAGGAGGGTGATTCCATTGTGTTCTCCCTTGATGTCTTAAGGAGGCTTGGGTGGTTGTCCTTAGGCGGCTTCAAGTGTGGAATCAATGTCCTGGAGTGTGCCCTGTGGTCCTGGAAAGTGACTTCTACCACTCCCACGATTGCGCGCTTTTTGGGTCAAAAGGCGCACAAGGGTGCATTTATCAAAGGATTTTGTGCACAAAAGCATATTTGAATAGTCCTTCTTGTACACAATTTGATTTTTCCTCAGACCTTAGAGATTTTTTAAATAATTTTAGATTCTCTAATGTCTCCCATCCTTTTAAATCCTTCTGCCTGACTTTAAATAATGTCACCTTTGCTAATATGATTTTCCAGTGATAACAATTAGCATGGAGGATTTCCTGGATTGACAGTGGTTTTGCCTAGCCTTGCCATTTCTGGATATCCATAGTGTTGTGTGTTTTACTTTTGTTTTCTGGTTGGTTTTCTTGTTCCTTTGGTTGTGGGTTTAGTTAATAGGTCCTAGAAGCCTTGGTTAGACAAACGATCTAGAAGCCCTATAACAACTCGGGTTGAGTTACTGGTCTTGGAAGCTTTGGTTGGAAAAAAAAAGTGGAAGCCCTTGGTGGCTTTAGTTACTAGTCCTGGAAGCCCTGATTGGACAAATACTCTAGAATCCAAACAACCATTGTGGGTTGAGTTACTATTCCTAGAAGCCCTGGTTGGATAAACGCTATAGAGCTCTGGGCAACTCGGGTAGAGACCAATCTGGTGATGGTTAGTGATGTTTGACTATGAGGTGGAATCACTGGATGAGGGTTGAGGTGGTTTGGCCTTTGGAAGCCCTTGTATGGTTTTGGATGATGTGTTTTATTATATCCCACATTCATGCTTGGAATATTACACAAGGGTGACTGGTTGAAGAGATATTTGGCTAAATCATGTCTATGGTCGAGTGGAACGTGGAATTCCTAGACTTGGTTGCATTTTTCTTATGGAAATAAGAGATATTTTCCACTTTTATTTATGGGTAAATATGATTGTTATTATGTGTCAGATATGGTTGTGTTATAATTTTCATTTTTGTTGTTTATATGTTGGTTATGAATGTGTTTTATGATAGTGATGTTGTACGGCTCTCATCATGTTTTGACTTCTAAATGGATGAAAAATTAATCTATGACCTAATAGAGGATAATGTAGTTAATGTGATGAGGAAAAAATGCTTCTTAGTGATTCTTAGATAAGTATGAGACCCAATGCTCAGATATGTTGTTTAAACCTATAGATTACATATTTGTGACATGTTTGACGAAATGCATGCCATGGCTGGTAGGAGTCCAATCAAGTCCTTGTTCACGTGATTGCAATTACATCATTATTATGTTGTTATTTTTCATTTATGGAAGTGTCATGGAGTTATGGGAAGTGAATTGATCCTTGGGCATAAAAAAGTGGAACAAAAATAGGGATTCCGGGCACAAAACTATTGGGAAAAATTCACAGTCACACGCATGCCCATGTTGTGTAAGCGACTGGAGGTTTCTAGTCGAACACTTTCCCATGTCAAGGGAGCGACGGGGGTATTGATGCACTAAAAGGCTAGTCTGTCTCAGGGGCTAGCCTCCTGGAAGGTTTGGGTGGCTCGTCGATGTCCCCTAGCAAGTGCAAAAGGTTTGTGTTGTGTTCTGTCGATTCCAATTCCTTAACTGACACATAGGGAGTTGAATCATATCATAGTAACTCTTCATCACATATTTACCTTGGTTGGTCAGTTTCTTGGGTAGATGTGGGAGGAGGGTTTTACAAATTGTCTAAATTATTTGACATTTATCTGATACTTTGTTACGTCCTTCAATATATTTTTGCGTACAAATTTTTAAATTAACTATTAAAGTTTAATTTTGCTTAAGTTCCCTTGAATGTCTCAAAACCTATCATATAATGCTTCACTATAATATGATAAGGGAAATAAGAAAAATATTTTTTTATTCTTCATGTTTATTCATTAATGTATGATATTAGTTCCATCTTTTTTACTTAAAAGAAATATTATAGTTAAAAATTATATCCTCAAAATAAATTGCTTTGGGAGTCTAAACCTGAATTGAGCAAGGAAATATAAAACGTTTTCTACATGAATTACTTTAATTTTTGTCATTAGCTTTGTTTTATTTATTTAAAATGCAACCTTTCAAATAGGTCTTCTAGTTTTTCAAAAAGTGGGTAAAGATATTTATGACTAATTAATAAAAAACAATTATATAATATTTTTTAATATGATGGAACTATTTTACAATGGAAAGTTATTTATTTCTTTTATTTTTTTTAAGTTGGTAAAATTCTTTAAAAATCAATTTTTAATTGACAATAGAGATAATATTCATTTATTATTGAGCTGAGAGCCCATTCTACAGCCCAATATGACTCGATGTGTAAGTATGTCGGAAGCCAAAATAAAAAACTAAAAAAAAAATAAATTAAAATCTAAATAATGTCGGCCTAAATAATAACTTACACACCCATATAAATAAACAATTAAAAATAAATTTAAACAATATAAATTTAAAATATGAAGAGTTTTAAGAACACTCAAAAAAGTGATATGGTAAATAAATAAAAATATAAATAAACTAGAGGTATGGTAAATAAATAAAAACTGTGTTTATATTTACTCCATAAACCTCTTTGTATTTACAAAAACTCAAAAAAAGAGGTTTTATTTAGGTGAATATTATGGGCCAAATACCATGGGACAAATTATTATTAATACCATGGGCCAAATACTATATTTATAAAAGAGGTATAAAAAGGTAAGGTAAATAAATAAAAATATACAATATAAGAGTAGAAATTAACATTTGATTACATATGAAGCCTATGGACCAAATTAATAATAATAGGCCAAAAAAAAACATTATTAACCCTAACATTAACATTAAAATTATTATTATTATTATAATTAAATCTAATATTCATATTAATATTATTAAATTTAGTAACTTTATATATATATATATATATATATATATATATTAACTCTAAATATATATGGGAGGGAAGAATAAAGACATATGATAGAGGTGGAGAAATAGCGGAAGTGACAAAGGAGAGATGGAGATAAACTGAAGGAGAGGAGAGGGGAGGAATGAAGAGAGAGAGAGAGAGAGGTAGAGAAGGATAAGAGAGGGAGAGGGATAGGGAGACATAAATATGGAGGTGGGAGAGAGAGAGAAGGAGAGAGGATTGGAGGGTAAAGAGAGAGAGAGAGAGAGGTAGGAGAGAAAGGGAGAGAGGGAGAGAAGAAGAAATACATAGAGAGTGAGAAGTGGAGAGAGAGGGAGTGACAAGGGAGAGATGGAGAGAGAGTATGTATGTTTATGGGTGAGATAAAGAGACATAGAAGGAGTGACGGAGACCAGGGGGGAGAAAAGGAGAGAGAAGAAGAAAGGGAGGGATATAGTAAAATAATTGGAGAGATAGATACAGTGATGTGGGAAGAGAGAGGAGAGAGAGGATTTGAGAGAGAGAGAGAGAGAGAGAGAGAGAGAGAGAGAGAGAGAGGTGGGCAATAAAGGGAGAGAGATGAAGGACAAGAGAGAGGACTTGAGAGAGAGGAAGAGAGTCAGGGGGAAGTGAGAGGATTGTAGGGGAACGAGAGAGAGAGAGAGAGAGAGTGATGGGGGAAGAGAGAGGGAGGTAGGAAAGAAAGGAAGAGAGAGGAAGGAAAAGAGAGGGGACTTAGAGAGAGGAGGAGAGAGTGAGGGAAGAAGAAATACATAGAGAGTGACAAGTGTAGAGAGAGAGGGAGTGACTAGGGAGAGATGGAGACAAAGTGTGTATGTTTGGGGGTGATAAAAAGAGATAAAGAAGGAGAGATGGAGAGAAGGAGAGAAAGAGAGAGGCACAAATTAACAAAGTTGGAAGGTGAAGATTGAGAGAGAGAGAGGTGGGAGAGAAAGGAAGAAAAAGGGAGTGGTGAGAGGTATGGAAAGAGAGATGGATATGAAGGGGGGGAGAGAGGGACAAAGAAATTTGATAAATATGGAGTAAGAGAGTGTGTGTGTTTATGGGGGTGATATAAAGAGACAAAGAATGAGATATGGAGGGACATATATATATATATATATGTGTGTGTGTGTGTGTGTGTGTGGAGGGGAGAGGGAATAATATTTATTGCAATAGATGGAATTTCATTGGGGGAATTTTATGAAATCTAAATAGACTCCAGGAAAAATGGTAACTAAATAAAACTACATAAAATAATAAAATTCAGAATGTTGATATCAACATGGGGATGATCACTGTTTTTAATTAAAAGATTTGGGAATGAAAAAAATAATAAAATAATAAAAATACTTTTTCAACTCATATTTTCAACTGTCTCCCATGGTTTTTACTCAAATTTCGAGTGGGAGTACTCGTTGGATGCAAAAGTTAATTCCCCATCTAACGCGTACCCATGTTGCATACTTTTAATGGACAGTTACACACGAAAAAATGAGAAATACATGAAAAAGTGTGATTACAATCATTTTTCATGTATTTCCCATTTTTATTGTAGCAGATCTATCAAAAATATGAAACAAGGGTACTCCTTGGATGAGGAATTAAATTTTGCATCAGTAATTGCTCCTGAAATTTGAGTAAAAAATTTGAAGATAAGTAGAAAATAC
Source organism: Pinus albicaulis (assembly GCA_034641835.2). Taxonomy (NCBI): domain Eukaryota; kingdom Viridiplantae; phylum Streptophyta; class Pinopsida; order Pinales; family Pinaceae; genus Pinus; species Pinus albicaulis. The sequence goes on from CM076579.1 coordinate 847,991,268, forward strand.
AAGTTGAAAAGGTAGATTTTCTTTTTTCCATAAAATTTGATGATGTAATCAAATCCTTACTTTATTATTTACACTATTATTTTATAATTTTCTTAGAAGACCAATTTTAGACCTCAAATTCCCCTAATGATTTCACTATAGATGGTGATTTCTAATCTATTTTTTGCCTTGAGAGGCGCATTCTATAGCTGAAGTATGACCCCATTTTGTAAGTATGTCGAAGCCAAAATTGTGACAATCGCTTAATTGCTAACTAATTGTTATGTTAATTTTTATTTTTTGGGAAATTTAAAAACATTAATTTTCTTTTGAGGAAAAGATTACATAATGAACATGGATCAATTCCAATTAGGGGGAATTTTGAGGTCTAAAATGGACCTCTTTAAGGAAAATGTCTGATCAAATTCACTTTATGAGAACGATCACATTTTGAGGATGACATCATCCCTAATAGTCGATGTGGCATTGCTTGAGTTAAAGGTATACTTACTTGTCCCATTCTCAATGAGTGAATAAAAACTCATGGTTAACCATGGTAGTGCTCTAAGTAGCACCCAAAGTCAAAATGATACTCATAATAAATGTCATTTCACACTTTTTGAATAAAAATATATTATTTTCATTTCATATTTTTTTAAAGAAACAATGCATATCTCTATACATTTATTATATTATATTATTTTTATATAGTATATTAATTACATGATATTATACAAGTTAAATAATATAAATTTTAATTAATCGAATATAATATAATTAAGAATTTATAAATTTGTATTTGTATTTTATTTTAAGTTATTTAAGTACAAAGGAAAAATGCATTAGTTTCTCAATGATAATGACTTTTCTTGAAAAGTTCACATTCTTATTTATAGTCACATCAATACAATTTTTATTAATTTTATTTTGGTACAACTTTTGAATTTAATTTAATTATGGTTACATGGATTGTAGTCGAAAAAGTGAATTTAATTCATAAATATTGTTTTATTAGTTTAGCTATTATTTATTATTTCCTTAGGAGCTACATTTTAGAAGTGGTTTCCTTGGCTTCTTGATGGTAAAGTATTCCAGGCGAAGTGGTTGAACATAAAGCAGTTCGAGACGATTACCTTTTCTCTGAGGATAAATGTACATCCAGAGTGAGGAAAAAGGGTTTTGTTACGTAGTAAGAGAAGGAAAAGGAGAGAGTGATAATTTCTGGTGGTGGTGACCGGTGGAAACACTCGATAATCTGAAATTCCTAGAAAGAAGGCTGGACTTGGGGTCAAGAGGTCTCTTCGGATTCTCTATCAACCTACTCATCTCAAGTGTGGAGCATGGGGGGAGATGAGTACGTAATCACCTCTCTCATGGTAGAAATTACATCATCGGCCAAATTTGGAAAAGAAAAATAGATAGGTGAACTTACTAAGATCTCTTGTCTAGACGGAGATGTTCGTTTATTATAGTTCCTTAGACCATTCTTAATCACGGTTACTATTTTTTAGATATTTTTTTAACATTTACAATTAATGTTCTCTAAGAGTAAGCTTATTTAATCTTTGATTACTATTCTTTTGAATATCTTATTGTTATAGTTAAAGTTTTCTCCAAAATATCGGTTTAATAATAGGTAATGATTCTTAGAATGTGAAGTGTCAAATTCTTGTTTCGGAAGAATGAGAATATGGTCTTAACTATAATTTTTATATACATAGAGAAGATCATAGTAGAAATAATAGAGTCATGAATGGATTGTTTAGAGGTGTCATGATAAAATAAATAATGAAATTATTAGAAGGAAAAACAATCAAGGAACTATCAAATAAGAAAAACAAGGAAAAAGTACCTGCGAAAGTTTAACTCGGGGAAATAGTTAACCTAGGGTCTAGAGTCAAAACTTCGAATCTCAAATTGGTCATTCATATTATCTTTATGATATACATGAAACAAAATGCGGGATGGTGGACATCACTACTACTTAATAAAAACTGAAAGATTAAAAAAATAATTCTACTCTTAACGAGCCATAAGCCATTGTTGGAAATCCAAATAACATATTTATAACTATAAACATGAAATTCGAATGTTCCTTTATAGCATGCTAATGAAGAAGGATAAAATTACAATGCTATACAACTTTGAAACAAAATCAAGTAAGGATGGAGCATCTAGAAGAAGAGAATGAAGCCAACAATCCCTAATAGGGAGAATTAATTAAGACGAGGAGAAAGTGGAACATCAAGAACACGCCTCTAGCACCCTTAAAATGGTAGAGAAACGGTGATAAGAGGATAGATAGACGAAAAAATCGAATGTGAGAAAATTATAAACCGAATTCAAAATGTATTAAAATCGGTCTCAAAACTAGAAGAGATTTATTCTCTTAAATTACCGGATACAAATACACGTACAATTGTAAGTATAATAGCATTACATTGCAATAAAACCTAAATTTAACGACGACTACCCGATTTTAAACTTAGAAGCTTTTACGGTGTGCACCACAAACCCATGGGAGAAAACCGGTACACCGCCAGAGTAAGCGACGGGGAGGGTGGAGACCCGAGCCCTCATCGAAGGAACAAAAATAGAACAATGAGGAGTTTCACCGATCGAACTTAGATGGATTTACTGCACAAACGAAGAGAAAACCTTATAGTACATAGCATAATAGTTTCGAAGGGAACTAGAAAGTAAATGCAAAGAGCTAAAAATCTAAGATACTTGTATTGAATAACACCAGGCGGAGGAGAAGAGTTGCGGGAAGACGAGATGTAGGGATGAAAGCGCGGCTCCAAAAAAAAAAAAGAACAACTAGGTAGTATGTTAGACAGCGCGAAAGGAAATTACACTGCTTGACGAAGGAGGCCATCATGGTATATTGAAGGTAAAAACTGGGGCACCACTTTCATTTTGGAAAGCCAGTGATACGTAGATTAGTAGTGTTTTCCAAAATAAAAATAAAATGAATTATTTGCATGGAATTCTATAGAAAAATTAACTTTCTGTTAACATGAAAAAAAAATAAGCATTTATAAAAACTAAAGGAAAATAACGGACATGCGTGGAAAACAGGAATTCAAAAATAAGATGCTAGATTGTGGAAACATTTAGGCTTACCGTAAATGCCATGCGAAAGCGACACCGAGAGGAGGCTTGGAGGTTGAGCTGAAATGTTGGAGTTGCGGCCAGGGTTACAGGAGAAACGTCGTAGATCTCGGCACAAACGGCCAAGATGGGTTAGGGTTCGGTGGGGGTCAATACCCTATTCGGTACTTGGTATTCACAGTAGTCGATCTCAAATCGAGATCAGGTGGTAATCCCATCGAGAAAAGTGTTCTGCCCAGAACCCCAAACCCAATGCAAAGGTACAACGAAACCTCATCACATTAAAGATTGAAAACAATGATGCCTTCCCAATGCGCGATGTAAATTAACCATTGGGATTCGCTATAGAATAAGTCCCTTCGGGATTTGAAGGCATTCGTGCCGCGAGTACTAATGAAATAAAATCATCACGAGAGGAAATTACAAATGATATAAATGATATTTAGTACACGTATGATGGCCAGTTCGATGGACTTTATTGCTATATTATAAGCAAAGGAAAATCGAATTATATGATTAATATGCGAGATATGTTATGTTAAATGCGAATATGTTATGTTAAATGTGAGATATGTTATCTTAGCGAAGTAAAATATTTTTTTTTATTGTTGATATATGTTGATATATTACAAGTGGTATGAAACAACGTTCATATGTTATTGCCAAATGGGTCACACCTAATGTGATAAGGTGTTGTGTGTAAATGATGCACAAATAAAGAAAATAAATAACACGATGGGGAAAGAATGAGAAGGGGATCGACACGAGAAAACACCTAGGAATGCGGGGAGCCTACACCCAAACCCAACACCGAAATAAATCCCGAAATGTGGATTCAAGCGAGCGTAGATCAACACCATCAGACTAGTAGGCTGCTATAGGAACAACAACACCAAACTGGTATATGCTTCCTTCTGTGTAGAAGTTACGGGAAGAAATGGCCCATGTAAAGGAGTGACGATTTTGATGCAAAAATATGAAAGGATCCTCAAGATCCTATGCGAAAAAAAACGAGTGGGGAGTGATACAACCCGGTCTGAAATACATGCGGAAGAAAATGAACGGCAAGCCCTGGGACAAACCACTAGCGAGTGGAGAGAAGCCATTCACAATGAAGCAACAAGAATATAAATTACAATGAGGCTAAGTACGGTAATGTGTTGGAACAAGAAATTAAGAAACAAAAAATTGGGCTACAAGGTGAGTTACGGAAAGATAAAACCACCTACGTTTGATGGAGAAGTAGAAGAGACAGTTTAAGCATGGTTAATTAATATGAACAAGTACTTCCCAGTCTCGTCTGACAAAAAATATCAAAGCTAGGGCGTGGCCATCTATCAGTTGAGAAAAAGGCTACCCTGTGGTGGGAAAGTCAAAGAATGTCTACGGTATTGAAGATCGGGGCGTGACATGGGATTCGTTCCAAAAATAATTTAAAGACAAATATCTAACATAACTTTTCTATGATGAAAAGTCCGGATAATTCCATGATTTGAAGTCGAGTCAAATGATGATGGATGATACATATGACTCACTTCCACTCTAATATCGTTCTTTATCTGGGGATGAAAAGGCTATGGTTCGGGGTTCTTAGAAAGTTTTCCAACCCACATGAAGGAATGAATTGAATTTGTGAATCAAGGACCATGGACGAGGAAACAATTCGAGAGCAAGAATGTGTTGCAGGTGATCAGTATAAGGAGAGTGGGAAAAAATTGGCGGCCAAACCAAAGTGAAGAAAAACGTTCAAATTTAAAAAAATGCTAGGACTGACCAACTTTAAATTATGCAAAAGTGCATTGAGAAAACAATTTGGAAGGAACCATCGATGACCACAGTGGCCCTCTGAAAAGAGAGGCCTACTATTGGGGACCTTGTTTTGAAATTAAAAAAGTTTTAAGTTATGGATAACGGATGGCGGACCGCAACCACGGTAAAATGAGAGAGATGTCACGGTTGCAAGAGGCGGGAGCGGGAGGTGCGGTTGTTGCGAAGCAGAATGAATGGCGAAGGAAGTGGCGAGGGGGCAATCGGTATGAATTCCCGATGTCGGGTGAAGCTGACAAACGGTCGAGCGGAAAGGAAGGAAGAACTATCCAATCGCGGCGGCAGCGGAACAAATAGGCGGCCAGGCCCGGCGAGGAAAAGAGAGAGGTTGGCACGAGGAGCAGGGAGTCATGGGAGAGCTTTGTTCTCATTGTTTATTATGTTCTCTCTCTCTCTCTACCGATTCATTATGTTCTATCTTACGTGACCCTATTGTAATAAGTTCTACCACGGGAACGCTCTAAGAACATTATGTGTCCTTTGGTTATTAATGCAATACATCTGATACGAGGCTGCTATTTTAGTTCTATATTATATTCTGGTTTAGTTGAATGTGCGGAGTTATTTTAAATTTTTGGTTATCATTACGAATATTCATAATTATTGTTATACGTAGTGTTACACTTACTCGAAGTACTTAGTTCTTTACGGGTTATGCATACGCTGTCATGCTTGATCATTTGATCCTGATCCCAGCCTTATTAAGGTCATGGCATGCCTCGAGTGAGACTCTGCTCCTTGGAGTAGGGTGAAAATCTCGGCGTTGTGCTAAATACTGCGGAAAACCTTGTTGACCTCCATCTTGAACATGGATCTCACCCCACAAGACCTCTTTTCTTTTCGAAAAAAATGGTTCGTTCTTTCGGGACCCTGAAATTCCACTTTGGAGTTAGATCATGGTATCGTGGATCTTCGAAACAAAATACAAAGCTGATTGGGATAATCACCTAGATCGGTTCATAGCTCGGCCAAGCGAGTTGGGACGAGAAAAGGGAGAAAGCTATTAAAGTCGGGTTCTATTCTATGAATACGCAACGATATTTACGAGACATTCGGGAAAATTTGCGGGGAGAACTCTACACTAGTTGCGAGACTACATGCCACGAAAGACATTCGAAGAAGCTCGAAAGGTCTTTCACAAGTGGGTGCATGTGAGCCTGGTAGCACTCCATCGATTGAATACGGAATTTGACCGACTGTAATTTGGGTGCAATCTCGCCTTGGAAGGATACATCGCTGGAGTTTGCGGTTGAAGGCTACCGATCTTTCTCGAAAAGTGGAGGAAATATTCGGATCGGGGTTGCACGGAAGAGATGTTGAGGAAGTCCCCTTATGGATCAAGGATTTAATGGTGACGAAGGATTGATGGAGTTCCAAAAATCTGAGATGGAGACCTAAACCTCCGATCTTGGGGGAAGGAGGGTAAGGAAAAGATGCTACAAGTACGTTGAAAAGGGGAATAGGGATATGGATGTCGAGACCTCCGGTAGGTTGAGGGAACAACGAGAACATAAGAGGAGATTTTTAACTATTTGAGAAGTGGCGAGAAAGGGTGATGAAAGAGTTGGAAAGATAGAAAGGAATAGAAAAGACAAGGAGAAGGCGCCTCGGATGATGAAAGAGATGGAAGGTCGGACGACTTCCCAAGATATAGGGGACCACTGAGAAGTGTGGCGAGGGTGTATAGGAGCCCTGGCCAAAGTAGAGAAGGGAAAAGGAGTACGAGGCGGAGACGACGCGTGCCACTGAGGATAAGTTCGATGTGGAGGTGGCATGTTGCAATGGTGACTATTGAGAGGGCGCACCCATAATCCCAAGTAACTCTATTCCCCAAAAGTTTAGAAGTAGCTCTAGTCACGACGCTTCCTTGGTACTACATCAACCCTTTAGGTAGAAATACTTTGTTAAGTTATGAGAAATTGGGGTTACGGTGAGTAAGAGTGGAATAGTGTTCGAGTCCTGACATTAACCCACACTAGCGGTGATATTAATACCATTTTACGAAATAGATCGGGGGTTTTGATACAGTAACCCCCACATAAGAGAGAGTATAGCGGGGATCATTTACACAATACCCATAGTTTTTTAAGGAGGGTAATGATGACGTGGAACAGCTTACTAGTACCTATGTGAGGCCATATGGAGGCTCGGCGAGATGCGAGGAGGTAGGTAAGTTGATAGAATTTCAAAATAATCTCGGGGAGAAAGCTGCGTTGGTTTATAAGGTGGTGCGAGGCTCATCGAGAACCCGGCGATAGATGATGTAAAGAGGGATTTCATTAAAGGAATTCAAATTACCCCAACAAATCGGCGGGGTTTGTCGAAATGTGGGAGATCGACGACGAAGGGGGAAAGCTGCATGAGATCTAATGAGGAGATTCGAGGATGCGATTGGAAAACTGGTATCGATCGATTTGAGCCAAAAGCGGAGAGATTGGTTTATCGAGAGCCCTTCTTCCTTAATAATAACTCTTAACTAACACAATAGAGAAGATCGAGACATTGCAAGATGCATTGGAGCGAGGCTATGAAGATAGAGGCCATGGCGGGATATCCGCAATAATTTAAAGGAGGAGCATCAGCCCAAGACCCTTCCATAGTGGGATTAAAACATCGAAATGACGCCTGCTAGAGAAATTGAAAGAAATTCAACCAATGCGTCCGGCGAGGTCGACGTATGGTGTACGCCTTTGTCTAATGGAAGGACACGTGGTAACAAATGTCCTCGGTTGCGGGGCCATAATGTGGGAACATCGGTAATAGGCGCCGCAGGAGCTCCTCCGACGGGAGGGTTGTGCGAGATAAACACCAAAGGATTATATTCGTCGCAACACCGTCACACGGGGGTTCCCCGCGCAGCCCGGAAATTTAGCGATGGTAGATATTGTTAAATATGTAAAAGCATGGGTCATTCACTCAGTCTGCTGGTTGAAAAATACTCCAATGTTACGAAAAACATATATTGTGAGTTTTGTGCATACACCACACACAACATGTAGAGCGGTGTAGGGCTGCGGATGCCTTGGCAAAACGATTGGACAAGCCTTCATATAGAGTGAATGAGGCTCCTAGAGGATGAGGAGGAGGCATGAGGGAAGGAGGCGAGAAGCGGGAGGAAAGAGGGAGCCGATACGGTGTTACAGCTACGACCAAGAAGGTCACGTGGCTGGGAATGTCCACTTCCTATAATGCCACAGTGCTCTCGGTGCGGGAGTTAACATGCACGCAACGAGCACGCAGACGCTCATTAAAATATGGGAAGAAAAGACGAGAAAAAGAGGAAAAAATCTGGTAAATGCGAACGAAAAACAGACTCAAGCTATATAGAACGTGGCCATGAGGAAAGTGACAGGGAGGAGAAGAGAACCGAGGGGGAGGATGCCTGAATGATGGACTCGAAATTGATGAGTCCAACATCTCCAAAGCCAATGTTCGGAGCCTAAATGGGAAAATTCTTTCGAGGAAAAGAAGTAGAAACATTTTCCCGGCAGGAAGAAAACGAAAGGCATTGAATTGCCACAAACCAAGGAAGATAATCGAGAACTGAAACTGGTTCAAGTACTACGATTGAAAAAAGAGAAATGGTTCGGTATTCCTAAAAATTGGTAACAACGTGCAAATGTTAGAGCAGGTTAAAGAAGAACTTGGAAACGATAGTGTGAAGGCCACAAGACCCGGGGAGTCAACCGACGCAACAAAAAGAAATATATGAAGAGTGAAGAGAAATAAAGAGAAGGACACGAAAAGTTAGAGTCAATACTCAAATTTTGGGATTTAAATTAAGGACACAATGTGACACAAAGTTGATGTAAATATCTTGCCAAGAAAGACATGGGAAGCATTGGGAAAGTTGAGCTAACATACTGCGATTCAACTTCGTATGGAAAACCATTGCGTTGTGCCCATAGGTAGATTGGATGAGGTAGAAGTCAATGTTATGGGGGTAAACATACACGGACTTTGAGGTCATCGACATTATGGGGACAAAGATCCCTATGCGGCATTATATTTGGGGTTGAAAATTTGGGGGATTTTGAAAATTATGCGGTAATAGATTTAAAGAAGGAAGCTGGTGATCTTTGAGGACGGAGAATTCAAAGTCACTCGTCCTCGACCGTATCCAAGGTACCGTCCCACGAGAGTTTGTTGACAACGGAGAGAAGATGCTCAACTTCTTGACCATCTTTATCAAATGAGAAGCTGCCAGAACGATGGAATATTACATAAACATGACGACGGAGGATACCGCTGGAGAAGCATTCAAAGCTTAGACTTGGGCTCAAAGATAGTTTGGGATTATTGGCGGCCAAGGAGAATGTGGAGACCAATACAAGAAGATGCGCCAACATCGGAAAGAATCGATTGGATCGGGGCCGAGGTAAAGTTACCCAACTTTGTCGATATGAACGATGTAAGTAATTTCATTACAAAAAATAGAAGATAAAGTACCAGTGGACCATGGGGTCCCACTCATGGACATGGCTTTACAATCCACATCTACAAGATGGTGGAGTAACCACGCAACTCCCTTTGTCGTGATGGAATGAGGATTGCGGAAGTAGTGAAACGAGGTTTAAGGAGAAGAAAGGACCACACTTCAATGAAAAATATTTGGGGACTCGGACCAGGGGAACATCTCAAGGAATGTCGAGTCGTGGAAAAATGCAAGATACCGGGAGGAGTTGTGGGTACGGGAATTTTACATTCAACGGATGTGATTCCCCAAGCTTGGTACCCTAGCGAAGAGAAAAAGGGGAATCGGTACTTGGAAAGTCGTTGCGAAGAAATTTACGCAATGATTTTTTTTTTGAAGGAAAAACGGGGAATGAGTCACGCAAGCATTGCGGGCTATTAAAAAGATGTTTATTCTTCCCGAAGTCGGGAGGAGGATGAAAACTACTCCCAAACCAAAGCATAAGACGATTGGTAGCATGTAAAAAGATAAATAGTGACATGGACGATGATGATCTAGAGTGACTTAGACATCTATATTTTGAAGAGGCCGAGGAGGGGAGAGGGATATTCAAGAAAGATCAGACAAGCGAAAATTCATCTGCTTACCACTAAAAACCAAGAAAATGAACATTGGGACCAAAGAAAAGCCCAAACTCGTATCAATCGGTGATGATTGCGATCTTGGGGAACGGAAACCAAAAGAATATTCGAGTCTACTACGAAAGAATATGAGGACTTGTTGTTACACAACCCCATTTTGTCACTTTGTCTTTGCAATCCCTCGTCCCATACATTGGAGGACTACTCCATCACTATGAACGGTAAAATGTCACGAAAACACCTTAATGGCATCCTTACATGAGACAAAAATTATCTTGAAGAAAAATTCCTCACGGAAAACCCTAAAAATCCATGTTTTGGCATTGGCGTGGGTAGCAGGTTCATTCCCTTGCACCAATGGGGAAAAAGCACACTGAACGCGCCCAGGTGGCTGGCCTCTTGTTCCTGTGTCTCACTCGTGCCAAGCCTATTAAGGAATGTTTTTTAAAATAAATGGCGGAAGTTTGATTCCGCTCCAACTCGGAATGAATCATCGGAAAAAATTTGGGTTGTTTGCCTCAGGATCTCCATGATTAGGAAGTGGTTTTCCCACCTCTCATGGAACCTTCCTAAGAGATAGGACCCTATCCCATGATTATAGGGATCCTAACCTCCCTTCCTCCCCTCTATAAAACCACCTTTTCCATTTTTTAGCTAGTTGAACTTGTGGGAAAACTATAGTTGGCGACTATTGAGAGTAAGTGAGAGAACTGAAAACTTTGTCAGTTACGACGAGGATTTGTTTAAGACACGCTCCACTTTGCAAGCCGAAGGAAGATCATAGCGTCATAGATTTGGTTGTAATCTCTCTTTTTTGTCATCTATAATATAAGTGACTACGATTTTAGTTCCATTCTGTCTACTCTTTTATGTAATACGGCTTAATTATATCTTCTGCGGCGATATATAGTTACATGCCTTAAAGTATTACATTGTATGTCATCGTTCTGCATGTGTACGGGTGTCTCAACGTGGTGAACGAAGGATTGTGATGTTTGTCAAGCTGAGGACGAGGAGCACCACTTCTTCTCGACAACGACAACGTGGGATTTGGGGGTAGGCTACTTATCATGATCTTTGTCTTTCTTGTAACTAGGAACCCAGTGTTGCGTGATTCGATTGTTGCTAGACCCATTCTGGGAGCTGAGGGGATCGCCTGCGATCGCGGAGGTGATTTACCTCACGACAATTTGGCAACCGTTGGGGATCGGTGGGAGTTAGTCCTTCTCCATTGGGTTATTTTTTTTTGGCTTTTGATTGATTATTACGCTTTCTGGTTCACCTTCCTTGATTGTTAAACCCTTGTTCGGCCCCAAAAGACAAGATCCATCCTACATTTGTCATTTTTTCATATTTTCTAGGAAGTGGCCAGCAGCACGGGTATACTCTTGACATTCGCGCCAGCGGCGCCTAGTTTCTAGTTGGGCCCTTGCGCCGAGCTGTTTAGCGCGGATTCTGACCAAACGGGCGCGCCAACCTTGCTTGGTATTAGGGTTTACTGTTATTGGACTTTATGAGCTTGAATTTTGGTCTGGTTCATTTTTTCTAATTGATTGAGTGATTTGAAGTCATTTTCTTGTGTTTAGCCCTTGTCCTCCGATTGTTTTCCCTTTTTACGTCGGTTTGCATTTTTATCCCTAGGGCTTCTAAGTGCTTTAGTGTCTTGAGCCTCCCATGGGAGTTTTGGGTCTTTACTTTCCCGGTCATCTTTGTTTTGGATTATTTGCATTCATCTTCTTTGAATCCATTGAATCATTGAATTTATTGAGTGATTGTTCTCTCTTTCGTTCGATTTAACTTTGTGTTGCTTGAGCCTAGATTACAGTTTGTTTGAGTCTCTTTCGATATTCTTCTTCACTTTGGAAGACGTTTTTGGTTGCCGAGTCTAGATTGTACTTGTTTGAGTTGAGTAAACTTGATTTGTTTTCATCTTTCTCTTTATCATTCTCGAATTGATGTTTTTCATTAGTTTTTTATTCATTTAGTGCGTACGCTCCTAATATAGTGAAAAATACAAAAAACAAAATATTTTGCATTTCGATTGGCATAGTGAAATTTGAAAGCTCTTTCACATTACTGTGTTATATAACTCTAGAGAGATTTTCTAGTTCCATTAGCTTGCATTGGAAATAGTAGTGGATGTTTTTGTGTGTTCATTTTGCTATCATTTGAAAGCTCTCAACTCTCCGTAGATAGCTCTTCATTAGACAAAATGATATTTTGTGGCATAGTTTGCATCAGAGGTTTTAGCAGATCCAACATTCGATAGGACCTTGGAATCGAAACGTAAATTGAAGATCAGCTTTAAAATTTATTGAATTAACCTAAGGGCGGCATTGAAACTTAACGAAACATCTAGTAGTCTAAGGTAGAGACGTTTTTTTAAAAGAGTCGTCTTTAAGCCTGTAGGTTGTCGCTCGCCATCTGGCTACGGATAGTGCTAGTATGGACTTGTGCTCTAGGTACCGTCGAGTATATGAGGAGACTTATTGGGTTGCAAATCCTTTATACTGTAGGAAGCGAGTCTGCTTTGCAGTATTTTACTTCGAACACCATTTGGGGAGATTACCTACATGTACATCAAGTCCTTGGTTGATTTATCTTTCATTTTTTGCAAGGTGTATGTAAACTGAGTTCACGGATATACGGTACACCCATTTACCTAGATTATCGGAAGCCGGTCATTTTGATCTTTCTTGACTCCTTAAACTTGAAAAGATCATCGAGCGCTTGTCCTTTCATGTTTGTTTCCAAAATGAAAGTGATAGAGTCATATTTTGCTTGTTTCTAGACTCTTAAAACATGAAACAATAAAATTTCCAGTTTCAATGTGGTAACATTAATCACCTACGATCACTACACCACATTTTAGAGATTGATTTTTTTCGACTGTTTTGTTTGCCTTGATTTTTCCCATGTGTCTTTAGTACAGTCTCTTCCTCTTTTTGCTACGGTCATAGTGGTAGAACCATCGATTCCATCTCTTGGTAGTCCTTATACATAAGATTCATTGGGAGTCTCTCGGTCCTACGTGAGGATCAATAGCCCATTGTATCCCAGAGTTTCTGAAGCCAGAGGATCGGTTATATCTGAACTTCCCTTTGGAGGACCCGGTTGGAGATTCGATTGGCCCTTGTCCAACGCTTGGTTTGGATTTGGAGTAGAGCTTCCCTCCTGCGACATCGGGATCACCCTTTTTGGATTTCTTGTCATAACTCCCTGTCCACATTGTCTTTTGAAGATCTTACGGCGGAGTTAGATATGAACTCATCAGGTCCTTCTCCTGATGAGAATTCCCCTGTACGGTGAATGTACCGAGCTTTTTCCCAGAAGACATCCCCGAACCTTTTGTTATGTCTTCACTGGTCCCAAGCTCCCACGATTTGGATAGGTCTTTAAGTCGAGGTCATGGCCGCTATTGTTTCTATGGGAGTATTGACTCGGGTCCACGGGCCCAGCCATTCCCCCGTTAGGGATGTAACCATAGACACCTCTCACGGAATCTCCTTTTGTCACAATGGCACTTGTTATGCCTACTATACGCGTGAAATTTTGCGTCTATGCCTATTGTCACTACTCATTCAACTAGGACCTCGTCGGTTCACCGAAGATGTTTATATAGCTTCTTCCATTCCTGAGAACATTTCTCCGAGGAGTATCGGTACATCTTCTGGTCGTCGATCTCCAAGGTTGGTCGAATCCTCTCGGGATCTTAATCATCCTTACTTTTCCCACTATGGAAGCGGTTGGTGCCCGATTTACGTGTTCCATATCAATATGATGAAAAGGCAACCCCCTTCGTTCACTGTGGCGATGAGGCTTATCGGTATATTGCGGTTTTATATCTACCCAACTGGGCAACCTTCTAATCAATAAGGGCAACCCTTTCGGGGACAACCTTTGTTTCGAAAGGATAATCTTATTACGGCCCCTAGGGACAACCCTTCTAGGGAAAAAACTTTGGCCCAACCAAGGTATGCGTACAACCCATTAAGGACAACCCTTACGGGGACAACCTTCGGTCAACGAGGATTGTTTTACGGCCGCGAGAATGATCTTACAATCCTCGAGTAAACCTCTACAACATCACCCTGTGTTCCAACGAGGGCAACCTCAGGAGGCCAGAAGCGGGACAACCGGGGTATCAGCACGGACCACCATGCGGTCTGGGGGCAAACCCATCCTTCTCAACCTTTGTTGAAACCTCGGCTTAACCTCATTTTCCAATTGGTCAAAATATTGCACAGCGAGGCCATCTTATGGTCATGTCACGAATCGACTGGTTATCGGGCTGGCTTTGGCCTCCGCCATCGGGCCAGCACCCTTTCCGACCCGGGGAGCGTTGTCCCTCCGCTCGGCCGAGTCCTTTGTTCAGCCAAGGCAACACCTGTAGTCAACTTTGTTCAACCATGACAACAGCATGACTTTGTTAAACTTGATCAAAGTTGATCTGGCCCACATGTCTGACCAAATCGCTTTGTGTGCTCGACTTATCGGACTCGGTAGGGTCCACTTACCCGACGGCCGTTCGACCCTAAGGTATTTATTACCTTCAAGGTCGGTCTGCGACCGATTTACAACCGCGAGTTTTGGTTATTACCTTCAATAGCCGGACTGTGTATACTCCACGGTCAAATCCATGCAACGATCAATCGTGGCCCCGTTTAATCGAATCGATGCCACTGGTTATCAACCCCGGTATCACGGTTTCGGTAGCCACTTATCCAACCTAATTATACGCTTGTATGGTCGGGAATCCTGCGGGATAGGAGCGATGGGGGCGGTTATGCTCAGCGAGGTACAGATGCGGTGCGAGGTCCTTATCGAGGACACGGCATGCCTTTTAACCCTCAATTGCCTTTTCTCGCCACGTTGGAATTACGAACGTGTCCAAATTGACGATGATCCGATTCTTCATAATCTGTATTGGCCTCCGATTCCGATGAAGGTGCACAGTGATTGTCCTAAGTTTGAAGGTAAATATGGAGAAGACCCCTAAGCACATGTCATGAAATACCATTTGTGGTGTTCTTCCGAACTCTTGGATAGATGACTCGATTCATCTACGTCTTTTCCGACGCACTCTCACCGACGGCTAACATCGTGTTCGTAAAGACTGCACCACTGCCCGGTATTTTTCGAAAATTTTTAATACTCTAGGCATGGAATTCACCGACGCATTTCCGGTTACGGGGTTTGTTATGAAGTCGAGACGCATCCCGACATCTGCGAAACGGGACAAAGCCACTCATGTTCGGATCATATTCACAAATGGAGACGTACGTCGTCGTCCCGGTCGATTTGACATTCTTGATCGAGTTCCTAGAATCCAACTGGTTCACTACCTCCTTTGTATTAAGATTTCACCAAGACATTGCTATGGGGGCATGTGTAATTGAGGAATAAGCCATTGCTCGTGCCCGATTACCTCAATTTAGTGTACTCTAGTCCCGGCACGTTATCGACATCTTGAGTGATGCCGCGACCGGGGACTCTAAAGCACCAACTACCCCATTGGTTGACGGTGTTATTGGTTAGTCTCTCGGAATTCTCGCAAAGTCTTCCGATGGGAAGCGAGAAATCAAATTCTTCCACAAGTGCTCCCCACCTACTCCAGTTACGGTGAGACCGCGGAGGTCAATGCCATCTGAAGCTAATCCTATGGACAAGACGTCCAAGGGAAAAAAGAGGGCAAGGAAAATCCAAATACGATACCCCAAAACCCGAGAATCGTACGAGAACCATGTGTTGATGATGGTTCACAATGAAAACCGAAGTACCCTTGCACGATCATGATGAAGACCACTACACCAAAGATTGTCCTAGACGATGCGAGGTTGGTTAACTTCTTAAGGGCTCTAATCGAACTCCGATAGTTCTTAAGGAACCTTTTCCATCTCATCGGACCTAGATGGTTGAGCGACCTTCGCCATACGCCGTTTGAGTCTCAGGTTTTCACATGATGAATGGTGTTTCATTTTGTTTCTATTCCCCACTCGGTCGAAGGATTATTAGTATCATGCTAGGAAGGCCCAGGAAGGAGGTCGTTGATGGCCCTCCTCATGCACCTCACAGTCCCCTTGAGATTGAAAGGCCCGATCTTGAACCCATTGTACGCCCAACTTCAAAAGGTGTTCTCGAAAGTCTTCCTATAATGGGATACCGATGTGCTTTGTTATCTGTAATCGGCGGAATCGATCTGGGTTCTAGCCTTCTCACCTTTGATCTAGGAGTTTCGTCCCCAGGCTCACCTTGCTTCAGGCTGCGCTTGTTATACGAGTCGGTATTAATGACCTCAATATTCACGGATATGTTGTGGAAAAAGGTGCCTCTACGTGCATTATGTCATTTTCTTTGGCTGGAAGGCCATTGCCTCTCAACCCTCACTTCATCTCCCAATGCCCTCGAGCATTCAAATGAAGGAATCAAAACCCTTGGGTGTTCTCACGAGTTTACCGATCACATTACAAGGTAAGGCGATCCAATGTTGAAGTGGAAGTTGTTGATGCGAAACTCAACTATAATCTTCTCTCCATTCTTAACGATTGGACCACGCCATGTTGTGAGTTTCTTCACCCTCTTTCGAATTTTGAAGTTTTCACATGAGAGAAAGATTATTATTGTTGATCAGTTGTCTTTCTTTACCTCATCTATAAAACGTGTCATACGTGGATCAAATTCCTAATCCCCGAACGGTATAGGACACAGTCTTTTCAAGGACCTCGTTCTCATGGGTAATTTTCCCATTCCACCATCGAACACCGTTCAAGTCAATATCATCTCCCGAATTCGGATGACCCATGGATCGTCCCTTCTCCTAAACGGGTTGCCTCTTTTGGAGAATTGATGCCTACGATCTGGTTGAAATCAATTATTGTGAGATCATTGCCACCGCCAGATCCTCCTCCTGTGATAATGCTCCTTTGAGCATGGCTCTTGATGTTTATTCTCAATCCCCTTGGCTCGGTGATGCGATTCACGATCCTTTGAGAGAATTTTTTTACGTACGAAGGTATCATGGAGACTATGTCTCTGAAGATCTTCCATGGAGTGATGGACATCATCGTTCCTTGTTCATACTGAGCCTAGGGGCAATGTCTAATTGTCTTGAGCGTTTTGCATCTCGGGTTCCCTCTCCACCTCTCCAAATGCAAATATTGACTCATGAAGTATTTCGAAAGGAAATATGAGTAATATTACCAGACGATGCCTATCGACATCTTTGTTCAATCGGGGGTTGTCGAGAAAATCTATGTAGAGTCACTTGTTCTCCAGGTAAATTCAAGTGTACACTAGCCTTTTCCATGAATTCCATGATGTTTTCGCATGGTATTATGAATAGATTCACAGGATCGATCCCGGTATTA
Source organism: Pinus albicaulis (assembly GCA_034641835.2). Classification (NCBI taxonomy): domain Eukaryota; kingdom Viridiplantae; phylum Streptophyta; class Pinopsida; order Pinales; family Pinaceae; genus Pinus; species Pinus albicaulis. The sequence goes on from CM076579.1 coordinate 848,008,610, forward strand.
TCGTGCATAAATTCCACCTATCTGAGTGCGAAACTGTCACCGACGTATGCCATCAGTGCATCCTCGAAAAGCCTTGTGCATAAAGGCTGAAGTTGAGAAACTTCTTAAAGAGAGCTTCATATATCCGATCCCTCTGACAGTGGGTTTCCAATATTGTCCACGTGGATAAGAAACGGGGGCACGATTCGAATGCAGTGTTGATTATGAGATATCAGTGGGCTTGCCTAAGGACAACTATCACCTTTATAGATGCTATCATTGATGATTGTTCGGGGAGTGAGATCTTTTCCCTTATGGGTGGCTTTTAGGGTTATAATAAAATCAATATCCTTCATATTATCAACATAAGGAAACTGCTTTCATACGTAGTGGGGAACATTCTTTATAAGAAGCTCCCTTTCGGCTTAAAAAATCTTTAGGCAGCCCGAGAGCGTGCCATGTCCTACGCCTTTCACAACATACGTAATGTTGTTCAGCCATACTAGATGACCTTTTGGCTCATTCAACTCTACGCAAAGACCATCCAAAACATCTCAGCCAAATTTTCTCCACTACGAACGTTACAACCTCGAGCTTAATCCTCACAAGTGCGTCTTCTATGTTGACTCTAGTCGGCTTTTTAGGATTCATTGTCTCCCAAGGGCGAAATTTTCCTTAACCCTCTCAAGGTTGAGGCTATTGTTAATCTACCTCCCCATCTCCAACTGCATCAACTTCCAGAGTCTTCGGGGGAAAGCGAATTTCTTACGTCGCTTTATCTGGTGCCCTATACGAAGGTAGCCAAAGGGTTTACGCGACTTCTCAAACGGGGACATCCCTTTCTGTTGGGATGAATTTCTCGGCAATATTTCGATAACCTTAAAATGTTGCTCGTCAATTCTCCATTAATATGTCCTCCAAACTATCATCACGACTTTACCCTCATTTGGTTGCCGCATTCAACACAAGTACCATGGTTCTTGTATAGGATGACGATAGCCGATGGCGAACACGTGTTTTATTATACGTATCGAAATCTCCTCGACAGCGAAATGCATTATGCCCATGTCGGGGTGATGCTAGCGAGTAGTCCCGGAGCCATTCCGGCGGTTTAGCCATTACATCTGTTACACATAGTACTTAGTGATTTTTCATTGCTGACCCCATGACTTAAATTTTGTCTCGACGATTCTTTGGGGGAAAGTACTTAATGTGGATTGTGATCCTCCAAAGGTTCTATTTGGAGTTCCCTACTACCAAATCGAAGAATCCCGGTTTCTTGATCTCATTGCTCCCTCCCTCACAGGCTACGGTCGAGTCTCAATCAGGATCATATCCCGGATGAAACTCTCTTCTTAATCAAAACTCTAGATCCATGAGGCTGACGATATCATCATGTACCTCCGGACATCCACCTTCGGACGGAGAGTTAATGAAGGATGTGGCCAGGTGTTAGAGCACTAGTCGCAACCATATCACATTGTCGGAGATACCCTATATCGGGTCGAGATCGGTCTGACACTCATGTGCGTCTTTGACCTTAGAAAGAGGGATGAAAGTTACGAATAGTAATCATAGTGGCGCTTGTGGTAGTCACATGTCCGATTATGCTACCACGAGAAGATTCTTCTTTTGGGCTATTTACGGAAGCGTCTATCTTTAAAGGCTTGTATTGTTGCAATACGAGTATCGAAGTGTGCTAGATGTTCCAACACAAGATGCGTGCACCACCCCTCCCATTACATCCTTGTCATTAAGTAGGCTCTTTTTCCAAATGGGGCATTGATTTTATGACGTTTAACCCTCACTCGGGGGGGGCATGCTTATGTCATTTTTGTCATGGATTATTTCACCATGTGGGGGATGAAACGATGCCTACCTTTGTTTATGAGATGGTAAGACAGCTATACAATTCATTTTCAACCATGTGATCACGTGTTCGGCGTTCCTCAAGCCATCGTCAACGATCATGGCTCTCATTTTGAGACTATATGATGGCGAGTTGACATCTAGGTTGAGCCTTGCATCACGAAAGCTCAACACTATGTCTCGTCGGAAAATGGTAGGTTGAAGGCGGCGAACAAAGTTCTTGTCACGATGCTTCAACGAAAAATTGGAATACACAAATCGAATTGGCATCTCAATTTTTTTCGACTCTTTCGACCTACCAAATGTCGGTGAAGAGTGCGACCCAGTTCACACCTTTCAGGTTGGTGTATGGTTTGGAGGCTTCTCTTCTAGGTTGGATAATGAGATCCTTCACTAAAATTGGCTATGGAATTGCTACTCGATACTTCCCCGGAGGAGAACGTCTCTAAATCTCGAAATATTGGATGAAACGCTCTGCCAGCTTCTTTGGTTATCGAGGCACATAAAAGCGGGTTAAGCTCATTTTGATTAAACGGTTTCTCTTGTGCTCTTTTATTGAAAGGGGACCTCATCCTCTTGTATGATAAAGCTCACGAACAAGCTTGGGGCGGGGAAAAATTCCAACATATGTAGCATGGGCCCTATATCGTTAAACGTGTATTGAAAAATGGGGTTTATGAGGCAGTCGATTATGAAGGTCTTCATTTGGCATAGCCCGGAAATGGGTTGTACATGAAGAAATATTATGCTTGAATAATTCTTGCGTAGTATGTGTACATAGGTGATTTTTTTCATTTTTTGTGCATTTGTGGTGTGGTGTGCTTTGTAAGCATTTTTACTTGCTTATTGGGTCTTCCTAATCATGCGATTTCTAATACTCCTTATGTTGGTTTTTCGCCGGATGGTGCCTCATGATGCCGGGGAGATTTTGTATTCATCGGCCTGGGTAATTTATGATCCTGTAGGTGAGTTGGTTAATTTACAAGGTGTTTGTCTGGGAACTGCTGAAATAATGTCAACGGAATATAGTGCGGGTTTGGAATTATTAAATGAGCGTCAACCTCGGTATTCACACGTTGCTTGTATATGCGGATTCACGGCTTGTGGTTTTACGGACTCAATGGTCATTATTCGATTTAGAAACCCATGTATTTTGGATGTATCTACGTATTCATTTAATTAGAAATAAATTTTGATTACATTACATATCATCATATGCCAAGACAAATGAATACACTAACGGTCTTGATGGCAACATGGTCTTAGATAGACATTTACACAATTTGTAAAACAATCATCATATGTAACCAAGATCGATGTGAAAATATATGTATATATATATGTCGAATGTTTTTGAAACGTGTGCATCGTATAAAACCAAAAATATACATGTTTGTGTCGATTACATTCGGAGATGACATGTCTCTCAAAAATATACAAACAAAGCCTAGGCGACTAATCGACATGGTGCTCATGGTAGCACGTCACTACACTTCCAACGCCTTAGTAAGCGGTGGAGCGTGACTACGACACCCCTATAATGTGCCTGCGATCGCTAAATGGACATCGGCTAGGTGAGCATAATCACGAGAATCACGAGAAATCCCCTCTAGGTTCTATACAAGTGCATCCCCTCACCCCCCCCCTCACCTTGAGGGTCATAGAGAGTGAGGGGTCCTCCCTGCATCGTGGTGACATCTGGCAGGCCTCTTGGGCCAACATACGCATGCATATAGGATCGGTACATTAGAACATGCATCTGTAAAAAATCATGAAACTCACAAAAATAAAAAATATTCTTGCCAGCTCCTCATCCCGAGTCCTCTCCTTTTCGGAGACGGAAAGGTACGGGTCTCCCGATGAAAATCGGTCACCCGCGCTGGGGCCGGTCCTCTACGACGATCCATTTGTCATCGAAACCATCGAAGAACTCGGGCTTCCATGACATTTGTTGGCTGCCCCCTACCCTGGGCATCAATCTTGCCCATCGAGCCATCCGTGACCTCTCTTAATGGTGGATACGATTATGCTTGTGGCCTAGAATATAGGTGGTCATTCCGGGGAAGGAATGATACCAAGATTGACCCATATCAAACTGTTTTAGTTTGGTATTTTCCATTTGGTAAATTTCCGTTTGATATTTCATAATCATAGGCGTAGCCAGGTCAAACACATTGGGTTCATGCATTCGTCTGAAAGAGGCTGTGTCTTGGTATCCTCGTGTAGTGCACAGCGGCCACGCGGCACAACGTGATAGTATGTAGCACTACTGCGAGTGCTAGTTCGGGAAATGGTCTAAGTAATACCTTTCCGCTACCTAATCCTTTGTGTGCCTAGCGCACCCTCTGTCCATGACCATTGTCATGTTTTCACCGAAGGGCCGATACTGTCGAATGGGAGGCTAGACCCACGCGTGACGGTCCGGTGATGAAGTATACGTACGACACTTCAAGCTCAAGTACTTGATCTCGAAGTTTGCGCTTCTCCTCGTCCTCGTCCCGGATACTAATCGAGATATTACGGTAGAGCCTGGAGACATGGCATTAGGAAGAATTTCTTCAAGCCAAAATTTCGGAAGCATTCATACTGCTCATTCTTCATTGCCAATTCATCTTCCTCACTCTGCTCTCTTTCCTTCCATTCAATTACCATTTTTAGTGAAATTTTGCATCAAATCAAACATAATAGTGCTAGAAACCTCCTGATATTCAAATTTGCTTTTCATTGGTTCATTTTTGAGATTTTTTGCCGGAAATTTGTGTTGTGCCATTAGCGCGACTATCGTAACATTCGCACATAGCTGGCGTGGCCTCTTGTGTAAAATAGAGCGGATTGGCGTGGATGCGTACTGGTACCCGCGCCAAGTTTGCGAAGCCCTAAAATTTTAAATTCCCTCGCTAAAGGCCTCAAACCATGATTAAAGATAATGAAATGTAGCTTAAAATATGGCTAATGGAAGTAGCTCTTACCTAGAAGACATGATGTTGGATTCGTTCAACGGATTGCTCTTAGTAGTCACCTTAAGATCGCGAATGAAATGGCTCACTATCGCTCTATAAAGAGGTAAAAAGGTGAAAAGTAAACATTTTTTTACTACTTGGTAATATTTATAACTTTTTAAAGAAAATAAAAATTAGGTTTTGGGACTTTTTTCCGATATTTTACTATATTTTTGTCGAAAAACGGGTTTACACTTTCTTGCTTTTTGTGCATCGGTGATAGGTTTTCACGCGATTTGGACGATGACACGAGTTGTATTTTATACTTTTTTGGACTCGGTAAAACACGAAAAAGTCACTATTTGATCACCTTTAAGCTCTTTACGACTCTCTAAAATTGAAAGGATTCTTTAGGAACGCTTGTTGTTTTGAACTCATTAAATGGCTACGAAACAACTTCTACCCGATATACGTTTACCCCTTTTTTGGGTTGGGATAGATTATTTACGAAAAAGGAATGCCCTAGGCTATCGCGACTAGGAGGTTCTCTCGAGACATAGTTTTCTACCTTTTCGGATGTGGGACTGTCTACGAAAAAGGGGTTGCTAGAGTTTTTTTTTTTTCTTTTCTATTTGTCTTTTCAAAAACTCTCTAAACATGAAAAGATGTCGATGTCTTCCTTTGTTAGACTCATTAAACATTGATGACCGTCGGACTCGAGTCATAATGATGTTACTCGAGTTCCTCCTTCCTAGGGCTCGTTAAATGTACTAGGATGGATTTGTTCGAAGGAAAAAGTATATCGCAAGCATATGCTATCCCCTTGAGCTTGTTTTCAAAAATAATTGGGGTACTCACGAGAAATGGGTAGGGAAAAATGGAGCTTGATGTCGTGATACGTGTCGACGATGTGTCGCTCTTGAACATGGCACTTGTCTTCATTCGTGTGGGTTGGGGACATCTCATCTCGTTATCTGCTTTCCTTCATGGGTTTGGGTAATATCTTTTGGTACTCATTTCTCTTTTCCATGTCACCATGACCTTAGATCCCTTGATGTCAAATGCGCCGTCAATGTCGTGCGTCGTGTGTTCAAGAGAAGTTGGCCTTTGCGGTTCCAACCTCCCTCTGATTCTCTGTTGGTCTTGATTCACAAACATCATGTTCCTACATCTCATGTCGCTGATGTGGGAAACATTATGGCCCACCTTCGATCGAGGTCGCTTAGGTCGACTTTCGGCTCATTATCCCGGGAAGGCGATCTAGAGACTACCTTCGGGTGCCTTGGAGCCTACATGCCTCAATGGTAGGTTCTTCGCATTCAACGCAAGGTATTCATTATTGACCTTAGATCAGATGATTTTGTAAGTGTTGTGTCTGACTCCTTGTTCACAGTCTGTGGATTGTATCCTATAGTACCTTGAGAGCCATCGTCATTATTGGTGGTTTTCTCTCGCGTACATTAACGAATTTCATTATTGGATGGTAATCGAACTGATGTTCTTGCATGTTCGACTTCAGCTCACATATTCACATTCTCAAACTTGTACATTGTTAGGGTCTAGATGGAGCGCAGACCTGGTTTGTTTGATAAACATCCGGGATGCGAGTTCTTTGTGGATTATTATTATTTATTACATGAATCATTTGATTGGATGGCTACGACCATACTGGTCTACTTGTTGGTCCTTATTTACTAGATGGGCTGCGTCCATACCTTGGATCTTGGTTTTTTTTTTACACTCTATTATGAATGGTTGCACCCATGCCACATATCATGTATCGGAGATATCAATTGTATTTGTATTCGCGGAGTTTGCGGCCGACGGTGTTTTGGAGTTGGGCGTGTTCTCATAAAGCATTTCACCCTTCCCTCTCTCTCGGGCCTCATGATTTAGGGGGCATCGGTACACAACATTTTGTCACGTCTACAATCCTAGATCCCTACATTGGAATACTATTCATGTGACTTATGAACATTAAAATGTCACGAAAACACCTTAATGGCATCCTTACGCCAAGGACAAAATTCTCTTGAAGAACAATTCCTATGGAAAACCATAAAAATCCATGTTTTGGCATTAGCGCGGGTAGCAGTTCATCCCTCAAATAATGAGCACACTAGTGGAGTGCGCCGGTACAGTGCTACGCTGTGTCTCACTCGCGCCAAGCCTATTAAGAATTTTTTAAAAATAAATGGCGGAAGTTTGATTCTAACCAACTCGGGGAATGAATCATCGAGAAAGAAGTTGGGTTGTTTGCCCTCAGGATCTCCTGATTGGGAAGTGGTTTTCCACCTCTCATGGAACCTTCCTAAGAGATAGGACCCTATCCCATGATTATGAGGATCCCAGCCTCCCTTCCTCTCTCTATAAAAGCCTACCCTCTCCATTTGCTAGCTAGCTGAACTTGTGGAAGAAAACTTATAGGTTTGAGTGTGTTATTGAGAGCGAGAGGCGAGAGAAGCCCATAAGAGAGAGAGCTTTGTCTAGATTCCCAATAGGCTTTGTTGAGACACACTCCGGCGCAAGCCTATGAAGAATATCATAGCGTTAGAGCATTTGGTTGTAATATCTCTTTTTGTCATCTATAATATAAGCGACTCTAGTTTTGGTTCAATTCGTGTGCTCTTGCTCTTTTATGTAATGCAACAAATTATATCTTCTGCGGCTGATATATAGTTACATGCTTTGCAAATAATGCCCATTGTATGTTGTCATTTCTGCATGTGTACGGGTGTCCGGATGTGGCGAACGGAAGGATTGTGATGCGGCGAGCTAGGGATGAACAACATATATTCCTTTATAAAAACAACGGCGTGGGATTTGAGGTAGGCTACTGCCCGCGATCTTTGTCTTTCAGCAGCTTCAGTAACCAACATCATTACATGATTCGATTGTTACTAGACCCAATCTAGGGCTAGTGGGACTACCTGCGATAGTAGAAGGCGGATTTACCTCCACAACACTTGTTCCCATCGTACGTAGCGGAATTGAAAGGAATCAAAGGGGACATGGGATAAATGCGTATAATCCCCACCGAATCCCAATCACCAGAAGACCAATCGAAGCACGAATCTATCGATTGAATCCAAGGGTGAAGGAAAAAGTTAAAGCGAGGAAATCGACAAAATGCTAAAGGCGAGGTTGATATTCCCGGTGGAGGAAGCGAGAATGGGTAAGTCAATAAGTGATACAAAGCAAAAAGGATAAGTCTGAAATCCACATACGTGACGGACTACGAGAACTTGAATAATGCTGCCTTACATGACCCATTCCCTATAGTTCGGTGACGAGGTCCTCAACAACGTTGCGGGAATGGCGTATTCCTTTACGGATGGGTTTTCAAGATACCATCGGGTATGGATAGTGGAAGAAGTTAAGAAAATGATAAATTTCACCACTTCAGATAGGGGCTCCTTCGCATATCATGTAATGCCATTCGGTTTGAAAAATGCGCTAGCGAGTATTTTCTCACATTGCGATAGCGACATTCCGCAACTACATCCACAAATTCTTGGAGGTTTATGGAATATTTGAATTTGTCTAGAGCATTAAAATGCCATGCGATGCTATTGAGGATCATGTTTGATAGGTGTAGGCAACTCGGTTAATTGAACCTAAAGAAGTGTATCTTTGCGGTGCCTTTTGGAACAACGCACAGGACACATTGTATGCGAACAAGGAGTTTGCGTGGATCTGACAAAGGTAGCAATGATAATTAATATGGAGGCTCCGAGAAACTATGAAAAATTTGAGGTCAACTTTTGCTAGGCCACATAGGTTACTACGGGCGATTCATTCGCGGCCTACGTGAATATAACAACCCCATTGGAGAAGGCACATTGCGAAAATCGGAAACCGGTTAAACTAGACGAGAGGGTTGCACCACAACCACAGATACTTGAAGGAAAAATTGGAAAGTGCACCAATATTATTTCACTAGGATTGGGACAAACAATTCCATGTCACATTGATTCTACCGACATCACACTTGGAGCGATTCGCTCAACCGGGGGGACGATTCGATTGATCACCCTGTATGCTACTTGAGTGAAAAGTGTCAAATTAGAATAGAACTACACTACAACGAGTGAGAGGTGGTAGCAATGGTGTATTCCCTTCCAAAAGTTCCACCACTACCTTTAGGAGGTATGTTTAAGTTTTCACAAACCATTCAGCTCTAAAGTACCTAGTAAACAAACCAGGACTTAGAAGGAAAAGAGGAGTACGCAAATGGCTCCTACTCTTTAGAATTCACCTTTGAGGTGATAGTAAATCTCGAGAGGCCCGAATGTGGGGGCTAATAGCCTGTCAAGGCTAGAAAATGGAATAAATGGAGGGTCTCTAGATGATCGGAGTTGCGGGATCTTGATCTTTTCGGTAAAGCCATCCCCCGAGAATACTTGGACAGGATAGCAACCTACCTAACAATGAGGAAAGTGCCCAAAAAAAGAATATACAACAATATGAAAAAGACACCTAGTAGTCCAAGTAAGCGATGCTTGACTCATCGCGGGGACTTTGTATAAGATGGGGGCTAGAACAAATTTTATGAAGATGTGTCTTGGACCATGAGAGGGAGGTAAATCTTGTGGGTGCCACTATGGAGTTGAGGGAGGGGACATGCTTAGGAGCAAAACCGATGGCGAGGAAAGTACGCAAGCGAGTTTATGGTGGTCATTGGTACACATTGACAATAAGGCGTTCATAAAAGAAATGCGATGTTTTCCGGAGGATGGGACATCCATCGCACGAATGAACTCCCACTACACCCGGTAAAAGCAAGCACACGACCATTTGAGAAATGGGTAGTCGATTTTATAGGCACGATTACACACGCTACAAGACACTCACGGGCCGGTATATCATCACGACAACGAGAATATTTGACAAGGTGGGAAGGGCAATGCCGGTGAAGGATTGCACATTAAAACAATGACTCGGTTCACATTTGAAAATATAATTAGCGGGTTCGGTTGCCGAAAAGTATGACAAGTGATCAAGGTAAGCATTTCATCAATGCCACCATTAAATCCTTGCTCGAAAAATTCATGGTACAACATCACAAAAGTAGCCCTTACCATCCACAAGCCTTGATAGTACGGTAGAAGCATTCGAAGATCTAGAGAAGGGCTTAACGAAGATCTACAATGTAGAGATGAGCAGGAAGAACGTATACTAGCAACCTTGTGGGGCGTAAAGAACAACTTTCGAGGGCTCGGTAACCGGACTTGTCGTTCCGGTACACCGGGTGTATGGAAGAGAAGCCATAGTACAATGAGAGTTTTCACTCACAAGGTCTTCTAATCGCAACCTCACTACAACTATCGAAGAAGAATCATTAAAGGAACGGATTCTGACAACTACGAGCCACTATAAGAGAGACGAGGTTTTTAGCAAAATTCCACCAAGCATCCCGAGAAGAGATGAAAAACTTGTGGCCCAGCCATATCAAGCACAAAACTTTCAAGGTCGACGTAAAAGTTTTACTCTATGACAATAAGTACCAAAATTTCCAAGGGAAGCGCAAATGCATTGGCTAGGGCAGGTACCACATAATCAAAATCAAAAGATTCGGAGTAGTTAGGTTAGCACGGGCGGACGGCCGGATATTGCCGGGATGGGTGAACGGCGCATCGCACAGGAAACCCTACCAGTAAGTTCACATTTACAATTTTCAATAACTCTACTAGCCAGAGAGGGAGTTAGTAGGATAGATTATATTAGATTAGATAGAGTCCATAACTCTCTCACACTGAGAAGAGCTTATATAGGATTCCCGATAAAGAAATTTTATAGCACAAGAAAAATTAAATTGCGATGCGGAGATTGCAACGCAACTGATTGTGGTCGGGGGTAGTGTCCAACGTGTCATCACGTTAGAAGGAAAAGTGTGTCGAACATCATTCCTCCATCATTACTTGTAGTACCCATGTCGGTTGTAGGATTATCGAGATTTGAGAAATGGCACTTATAGTGGCATCATCCCTTCCTGATAAATTTTCCATAATAAGCCATAATCATCACCCATCACGTCTATCCAAACCTCGAAGCCACATTTAGCTTTTTGGAGCCACCTCATCCACAGTAACTAATCACATGATTATAACCCCGCCAGAGGAAGAGCGAGAAAATTAATTAGTTATGGGGTCTTATCAACCTCATGCGTGCTAGTTACTTACATAAATTGCATGAAAGCGCGAGAATGTCGGAGAAGTTTGAGTTAGAACTAGAAACAATAGAGGTATCAGAGAGACATCAACATAATAAGTTCATGAAAAGCATCCAAAGCGGGGAATTTATAAAGAAAGAGAAGGAGTAGCTGCGAGTGTACTAGAGAAGAGCTAAAATAACGGTAGATGCCAACGGTTGATGACACGAGCTCAATAGAGGATTCATAAGATGGAACCCGCTTTGGTAGGGAAATATGATAGCACATTGTTGATTGATACGAACCTAACATACTCCTTTGAATTTCCAGCAATGAAGAAACGGGTCTACATGGATAATTATGCTACGGAAGCGGGATAGGAGACGACGAAGTACTTCCACGGTTCGAGAGGTGTTTCGGCAATCCACCATACTAAACCTAAGAAATATGCCAATGTTTGGTAATATAGGGGTTTGTGATGCGGTGCACCAAGTTTTTGCTAAGAAGAGAATCTGATGAATTCGCTATGGGCCCCTTTGGGAAGAAATACCAATTCATGTGGAAGGCATTCAAAGATTAACTTAGGGTTGTCATAAGAAGGAGAACGTCTCCACATATTTCCAAACTATGTCGAAGAGCGAAGAAAGCGAGGAGATGGTGACTACCACAAGAAGTATGACACCAAGGGGAAAAAGGAGCCAGATAGACTTGATCAGCAAGCCAACGGTCCAAAAGATTTTCCATGCCTAATTGCAAGCAAATGATGAGACATTACACAAAAGGGGGAGTGCATGCGGATACCATTTCGGTGGTGGAAACCGCGTATCCGGGGGCACAACTAAGTGGTGTTCATTTGCAGCAATAATTTATTCAAAGGTTTGTGAGGACAAGTATGGGGGGGCCTTTGGTTTCATATACGGAGTATCTTATCATGGCATTGGAAATGTGGAAATGGACATTTCCGGGAGATCGAGCAACCTCTAGAAGTTGTAACGGGCCAACCATTAGCAATGAAGTTCACACCTATAAAACATCAGGGACTGACACTAAGAGGGTGAATGAGGAAGTGTTCAAATTCTAGTACAACTAGACGGTGGATGTCATGATGAGTTAATAGATAATTCGAAGGAACTTCTTCCAGACGGATTATGCGCACAAGTATGGTTTGGGTTAAACATAAGCAAACCTACATCTAGCCGACATGTGTGCTGGAATCAACCTTTAAGATGAGGCCGCTGAAATTTAAAATCGATGACGGACTTTCCATAGAATTATGCTCATGGCGAGTAGCAATGGAGGTTAGAAGTGGAGTCTATGTCTATTCATTTGGCGACATGTTAGCGGATCATTGCAGGGGAAAACATCGAGGAAAGTGATGGCTAGGATGTCGCGACTACGGTGACCCCAATTATCGATTGTATCTGAGTACGAGCTTTAGCCAGGTAGTCAAGCGACAACAAAGTGGTTCTTTTTTGTTTGTTTCCCACATTTTACGAATTTAGACCTCAAATTCTACATCCTCTTCCATCGCAGTCCCCCTAGTCACAACCATACCACTTCATTTGTTTAATTCACCACCGGTAAAAACCACGGCTCTCATGAAAAGAGTAAATCCTCAAAGCCACCCATCCAACTACACTAAAGGCAAGAAGGAAAAAATCACAATGTCCGGCCAAGTCATTGATCTCTGCGAGAAGATAAAATGAAACTTATGGATACGAAATTTAATCGAGAGAAGAGCCGAGTGACGAGCCTAGGCGACTTAGGAGTTACTCCAGTAAAACCCTATTCCTTTTTAAATATCTATATATCCCCACTTCACACTCACCACTCATCGGCCCACATCTCATGCCCTCCAAAGTTCATTCGGCCCGCCACCCTCCACATCAACCACCATATATGACCTAATCGGAAGTAAAGTAAGAAAAACGAATCTGATAGAGGTGGATTTTAACTCGGCACAATAGTGGCTGAGGAGTTAACGAACCCTGGTTGAACGAACACCTTCCAAGACCTTTTAGAGAAGTGGGGGCTCTTTTTTTACTACGGATACAACACCCTCGGCGAAGAGGGCGGAACCAATTTCGGCAAAGAAAACTGATACTTGATGAGTTGCAACCTAATACGAAACATAGGTAACTTGAGTATTTGCTACGCAACCAACACCATCGCAATCACCACGAAGAGCACTCGACGAAATTCCATTGTAAGCGGTAAACGCTCCAAGAGCGAAAAGTGAATAAGGATATCTCTGGAGGTGAAAGCATGCAAACCGGGGAATGACACGGTTGTACAGCTTTCATTCGACGAACAACACAACGGGCGATGGGCTTCACACGGAACTCCGGCCAAGGTCGAGCATGGCCATGTCTGAAATCATCGTGCTCCCGAAGAGCGCGAACAACACGAATAGAGAGGGACCACCTACATGGCCAGCGGATATAGTGACCAGGGTTTTCCCGGGATCTTTGGCCCATAGTGATAGCCCACAGCACTCGGATACCGGATGACATAGCGAGAGAGTGACCTGGTCATATAGTCCATTTACATCGAGTGGCGTGTTCAAACCTCAATGAGAAAACAAGGAGCGAAAACATCATTGGAGGCAAGACTCGCCTTCTGGAAACTAGCAGGTCATCTACATGGAGAAGATAAGCGAGAAAGATAGAACCGGGTAGCTAGGATGCGGAAGTTACGAGTACTATGACAAAGGAAGCCTATGACCCTGCGAAGTCTACCAAATTTTCAACCTTGCTCACGTTGAAATCATAGCCGGTTCGGCTACTTCTAGCAGATATCGAAAGAGATTTAGGAAGCCATAGACCTTGATGGACTTGACCAATTGTACACTCCAAGCGGAGGTCCAAGTCTAGACACACAAATTGAGGAGCATTCAGCCACAACCAAACAACCCCTCTACGAGAGCCCGAGGCGACACCGTGAAGACTACTACCCAGGCAATGCAACAAATAGCCACGAGGCCGGCATTCGAGATCAATAACAACTTTGGTAGCCTACGACCATCCTCGGGAGAAAATTCGCTCGGTCACAACGAAATAGACACGCTCATGCGAAGAGAGGGGATGTCAACGAGCCATTTATAGCTTAGGAAGCTCAAAGCACTCGGCCTGCTCAAGGTCCCCGAGTTGGGGCCGTTGTTTGGAAACGAAGAAAATGGAGCAAATAGAACGGGCCGGGGGCGAAGGGGTGGAGTGGAGGCCAAGGCAGCGAGAAATAATTAAATCAAGATGAGTCAATAGGATGTGGTTGGGGCTTTGTTAGCACCCTTGTTTTTGAAATTAAATAGTTTTGAGTTGCGGATAACGGGTGGAAAAATGCAACCATGGTATATAGAAATTTGTCACGGTTGCGAAGAACTAAAAGAAGGTGGTGTGGCTATTGCGAAGCAAGCACAAATGGCGAAGGAAGCGGAAGAAGAAAATAAGTGGAATTCCCAATAATTAGGGAGAAGCACGACAATAGCCAAGCGGAAAGGAAGGAAGAAGCTGTCGGTCGTGCGCAGCGGAACAAATAGGTAGCTGGCCGGTGGAGAAAGAGGTTAGCCTGATAGAGATCGGGGAATAGGAGCCATAGGAGGCTCTATTCGTGTTGTTTGTTCTATTCTCTCTCTCTCACGAGGAGTATTGTAACAATATTTTGTTGTTAATGCAATACATCATTCGAGGCTATTGTTCGAGGTTAAGCTAGCCTTGTTCTGGTTTAGTTGAATGTACGGAATTATTTTAAATTTACGGTTATCATTTTGAGTATGTTCATAAGTATTGTATCTATTGAGTATTTACACTTACTGAAGTACTTATTTTACGGGTTATGCATACGTACGCCATGATCGATACGATGCGATCCCAACCTTAGTAAGGTCACGACATGCCTTGGGTGAGACTCTTGCTCCTCGGAGCGGGGAGTGAATGATGGTGTTGTGCTAGACTCTGCGGAAAACCTTGTTGACCTCCATCTTGAACTTGGGTCTGCCCCAAAGACCTCTTTTCTTACCAACACCCTCTGAGGGCTTCCGTGAGCACAGTGACCCTAGAAGCCACACCTCTATAGTGTTGGGGGTGAGGCGAGGCTCATTACTATAAAAATTTCCCACATGTTTAGGAAGAGGTGAAACAATTTCTAATGCAAGAAGATTCTATAGTGGGAGATGTAGCCTAAAAATATACCCAAAATCAATGCGGCGTTGGAAGATCGTTAGGCAGTTATCAACCAACGATGATAGAGTTGGAAGGTAAGCTACTTTATGACTGTTTCTATCTTGGTTGACCCCACTGGGGTGCAAGTTTAAGTTATGTGAACCCCAAAATAGTAGAAATATGTAAATTACAAAGTCAGAAATTCAAAAATCCCTAGTGGTACAATGTACTTGGAGGAGAAAAAGAAAAGTAAGTGCCAAAATTCCAAACTATACATTGGAAATTAGAAACCACTAGTTAAATGCGGATCTAAATATCTTGCCATTAGGACCACATGATTTAATTTTTGGGCATGGATTGGTTGGAGAAACATTGGACATTCATGGATTGTAAAGAAAATATTATATATTATAGGATGCAAGATGGAACTTGTAAAGAGATTCAAGGGAATCAATAAACCACTACAAGCTAGTCCTATTACAGGTTTCCCAAATGAAAAAATGTATTAGAAAAGGATGCAGGATACTCATGCCATCAGGGTGGGTTTTTTTCTAATTCAGGAAGGAACAGCACTATTATGGAGAACATATTAGTAGTACAAGACTTCATGGACGTATTTCCGGAAGATGTCACAGGGTCCTCCTCCAGAAAGAGATATTGATTTCACTATTGAGTTAATGCCAGGAGCATCACCAATTTCGAAGACCCATATCGGATGAGTGTTCTAGAGCTAAGCTGAATTAAAAATGCAATTGCAAGGTTTCTTGGACAAAGGTACATTTGACAGTGTGTCCCTTGGGGTTCACCGGTGCTATTTGTAAAAGAAAAAAGATGGAACCATGCGAATGTGCATGGATTATAGACAACTCAATAAATTGGTGTCAAAAATAAATATCCTTTATCTTAGATTGATGACTATTTGATCGAATTGAAGGCCACTATATTCTCAAAGATAGACTTAAGGTACGGATACCACAGGATCCGGATAAAAACTGAGGATATCTGGCTCTTGTTTTGTGCAGTCTGGGGAATTATGAGTTGTGGTACTACCATTTGGTTTAACTAATGCACCAACAACATTTATGAGATTGATGCATGGTATATTTCACCATTTTTGGATAGTTTTTCTTGATATTCATTAACGATATTTTAATTTATTTAAGGAATATGGAAGAACACAAGGAGCACTTAAGGATAGTGTTGGAGATGTTACGAAACATCAATTGTACGCCAAGTTCAACAAATGTGACTTCTTCAAGGAAGAAATCCGGTATCTAGGCCATGTTATTTACGCGAGGGAATAGCAGCAGTCAGGAGAAAATTAAAGACGATTGTAAGTGGAAAATACCCTAGAATGTGGTAGATATCCAATCCTTTATGGGATTAGTGGATACTATCGATGATTCATTGAAGTGTTATCAAAGATGGATTTTCCAATTACCTCCCTTATAGAGGAGAGGAAAAGTATTTATTGAATAATGAATGCCCGAATAGTTTTGAAAATTTAAAACATATCTTGAATCTTGCCGGTGTTGAGAGTAGTAGAGCCCCAATAAATAATTTGAGGTTTGTCACAGGTACTTGTAAGGAAGAGTTGGGAAGTTGTATAAATGAAAGGGGAAAGTGGTTGCCTATGAATCACTAAAGTTAAAAGAGCATGAACAACGATACTCCAACTTATGACTTAGAGTTGACGGTAGTGCATGCACTGCAGGTGTGGAGGCACTACTTGCTAGGAAAGTGTTGTGTTAAAACCTGCCACATCAGCCTAATCAACTACTTTAAGCAAGACGATCTAAACTCTCGTCGAAGATAAATTCAGTCTTAATGCCTTCCTAAGTGAGTTTGACATTGATATTCAACATGTAAAGAAAAAGCGTAGCCCAGGTGATGCCTTAAGCGGAAAACTAAGTGTGTTTATGAACTTTGCTATAACTAGATTGAATCATGATTTTTAGATCAGATAAAGGAGAAGCTCGGAAAAGGATCTGAATATTAGTTTTTATGGCGATATTGGAGAAGGATAGAAGGCAAGAAAACCTTCCAACTATGGAGTTAGCAAAAGTTCCAAAAATGCTAACAACAATTAGAATGATCTATTTCTAGCACAGTATGCGAAAAGTGTAGAATATTTAAAAAAATGTCTAGAGCGTCAACAGGTTAAGGTGGAGCATCAACATCAAACGATTGTTGCATCCCATACCGATACACAGTGGGGAAATGGGAAGTTATGTTACTGGGCATAATTACTATTTTACCAGATAAAAAAGGCACACGACTCTATTATGGTGGTGGTTGATAGATTGAGAAAAACACATTTTATATCGGTACGATCTTTACTTATAAAATTGTTAAAATATCGAGATATCTTTAAGAGGGAATGTTTAGAGCGCATGGCATACCTAAGGCTGTCATATGAGATAGGGATGTAAAGTTTACTTCAACATTCTAGAAAGACCTTATTTACGAGTTTGGGAACCCAAATAAAATTCAGCAATGCTTATCATTCCGGACGGATGGAAAAGGCGAGCGGGTGAACCGAATTATGGAAGATATGTGGCATGTATGTGATGCAACAACCTACAAGATGGGAAGAGTACCTACACTTGGTAGAATTTTCTTACAACAATGGTTATCAAAGAATATCTTAATATGGTGTTTAATTTGCATGGACGATGGTGTTGTACTCGTATCAATTGGGCTCCCAGAAATGAGATTTGAGGTAACTGGACCGGAAATGTTAGGCGCGAGATGGAATCATAAGTAAATATCGGGAAAAATCTTAGCGGCTCAAGATTGGCGAAGGTATATGTAAAGATAAGAAGAGGACTAATCGAATTTGAGGTGGGCGATCATGTGTATGTAAGGATTAAACCAAGAAGGCACCTTTAAGATGGGCCTCCAGTCACCAAGTTGGCTCCCGGGTTTGTGGACCTTTCTGGATATTGGAAAGGAATTGGGACACCTAGCCAGCATCACGGTCTGACACCACTATCCATATTGGGTACAAATATGTTGTGTCTTGCCTAGGCAATGTGTGCATTTGAAGGCATTGTAATCCATGGCAAATAGTGGGTAGTTTTAATATTCAAATATCCTATCTTGAAATTAAAAAAAATTATGAGAATGTAATTTAGAGTTCTTCTTATTGCGGAGTCGAGCAGTTGAGATAATTCCCAATTGAACCTTGAGCTGTCTCAATCAAAGGAAAATCATGCTCCGGAGGCGATCCATCTTCTAGTTTAAAGTGTAGTGGAAACACTTGACTCAGGATGAGCTACCTAGGAAGATGAGGATTTTTCAATAAGCTTATCAATTGTTTATTTGGGTTAGGTGAAAACCTTGAGGGTGATGTTTACTTCTGAGAGGAGATTTTGACAACTAGCTTAATTTCTAACCAATTTTTATAATTTTATTTTTAAGAGACTAAAAACATTTATTTTCTTTTGAGGAAAATATTACATAATGAAAATGAATCAATTATGTTTTTAAAATAAATTAATCATGGAAAAGTGGTTCCATGAAAGTAAGGGCGATGGTAAAGTATTCAAGAGCGAGAAGTGGTTGAACGGAAAACGATTCGGATAGTTACCCTTTTTTCTCTGAGGATAAAGGTACATCCCCGAGAGGAAGGAAAAGGGGTTTGGATTACGTGGCTAAGAAAGGGAAAAGGAGAGTAATTTTACGAACGGGTGGTGACCCGGCGGAAACACTGCGAAATCATGAAATTCCTGGAAAAGGCGGACTTGGGGTCCGAGGTCTCTTCAGTTCTCATCAGCCTACTCATCTCGGGTGTGGAAGCGAGGGGGATATGAGGACGTAATCACCCTCTCTCATAGTAAGAGAGACATCATCGACAAATTCGAGAAAATAAAACGGATAAGTGAACTTACTAGGTCTATTCTCTATACAAAGATGTTATTTTATTATAGTTCTTTATGTGCTGTGTAATCACGGATGTTGTTCTTTCGGATATTTTTCTGTGCATTAATGTTCTCTAAGAGTAACTATTTAATCTTTATTAATATTCTTTTGGATATCTTTCTATTACGGTTAGTTTCTCCCGACTAACGATTTAATAATAATTAATGATTCTTAGAATGTGAATTATTGGAATTCTTGTTTCGGAAGGATAAAAATATGGTCTTAGGCTTTATCAATTTTTATGTACCTGAAATATATCATAGTAGAAATAATAGATTCATGCATGAAGCCCCATTTTTTTTTTTTTTTTTTTTTGAGGTGTCATGATGGAAATAAATAATGAAATTCTTTAGGAAAAATCGAGGAACTGTCATGTAAATAAGAAAAACAAAGCCAAGTACCTACTAAAAGTTTAACTCGAGAATTGTTAACCTAGGGTCCAGTCGAAACTGCAGATCTCGGATTAGTCAAATTTCTATTATCCTATGATATACATGGAACAAAAGACTAGGATGGTCGGACATCACTACTACTTAATAATGCGAAAGATTAATACAAGAATTCTACTCTTAACAAAGAGATAGAAGCCATTGTCGAGAAATCCAAATAACATATTTATAATTGTAAACACTTAAATATGAATGTTCCTTTATATCATGCTAATGAAGTAGGATAAAATTACAATGCTATACAACTCGAAGTAAAATTGAGCAAGTACGAAAGGCGTTTAAGAAAGAGCATGAAGCAACGGTCACATTAGGGAGAATTAATTAAGCCGAGTAAGTGGAACATCGAGAACTTCGCCTCTAGCACCTTTAAAATAAGTGAAACGATGGACCAGGATGAATGAAAGGCTTCCGGATAACCCGAAGAAAATTATGAAACGAATTCAAAATGTGATAGAATTAGGCCTTGGAATCAGAAGATATTTATTCTCTTAAATTATTGGATACAAATACACATGTTGTAAGTATAATAGAATTACATTGCAATAAAACCTAGAGCTAACGGAGATAAATGTTTATGAGTTTAAACTTAGAAGCACGCATTTGTGCACACGAGCCCATGGGAGAAAAACCCGGTACACCTTAGAGTAAGTAGCGAGGAGGGTGAGACCCAAACCCTCATCGAAAAGGGAACAAAAATAGAACGATGAATAGTTTCACTAGTCAACCCTGGTGGATTTACACACGCAAACAGAGGAAAACATTATAGTGCATAGCGAAATAGTTGTAGAAAGAGAACTAGAAAGTAAATGCAAGAGCCAAAAATCTAAGATACATTATTGAATAACATGAGGTGGAGGAGAAGAGTTGCGGAAAGACAAACGTAGGGATGAGAACTAGTGGCCTTGAGAGAAAAAATAAAAATTGGGTCGGATATTGGATCAAGAAACATGAAGGGCATTGCACGCGATGAAGGAGGTCGTCATGGTATCTCGACGGTAAAACCTAGAGCACCACTCGACCTAGAAAACCTAGCCGATACGTAGATTAGTGGTGTTTTCCCCGAAGAAAAAAACAAATGAATTGTGCATGGAATTAGTAAGAATAATTAACACTAACATGAAACGAAACCGGCTTATTAAGAAACGAGGGAAAATAGCCATCCCTGGACAACTCGAATTAAAGAAAATGAGATGCTGGGTGTGGAAACGTTTAGGCTCACTTGTAAATGCCATGTCGACGACACAAAGAGGAGGGCTCGAAGGTTGAGCGAAATGCACAGGTTGCGATCGGGTTATAAACTGACTCACGAGGCCACGGCCTAGAACGGCCAAATCGGTTAGGGTTCGAGCGGGGTCAATGCGGTGTGTTGGTACCCAATATTCCTAGTAGTCGATCTCAAATCTAGGATTTGATGGTGATCCATCGAAGACAAGTGTTCACCTTTGAAACCCAAACCCAAAGCAAAGGTACAAAAACGTCATCACATTAAAGATTGAAAATAGTGATGCCTTCCTAATGCTGTGTAAATCAACCATCGGGATTTATAGAATAAGTCCCTTTAGTATTTGAATGCATTGTGCCATGGTACTAATGAAATAAAATCATCACCCAGGAAATTACAAATGATATAAATGATATTTAGTACACATATGATGGCTGATTCAATGGACTTTATTGCTATAGTATAAACAAGAGCAATCCGAATTATATGATTAATATGCGAGATATATTATGTTAAATGCAAGATGTGTTATGTTAAATATGAGATATGTTATGCTAAGAAAAGTAAAATACATTTTTTATTGTTGATATATGTCAATATGTTACAAAAATAAAAACTAAAACTAAAAATAAATAAAAAAATATAAATAATGCTGCCTTAAATAATAACTTACAAAACCATATAAATAAATAATTAAAAATAAATTTAAACAAATAAATTAAAATATGAAGTTTTAAGAACACTAAAAAAAGAGATATGGTAAATAAATAAAAATATAAATAAAGCGAGATGTATGGTAATTAAATAAAACCTCTTTTTCTACTTACTCAGGAGGTATGGTAAATGAATAAAAATATAAATAAACTATAAGTATGGTAAATAAATAAAACCTATTTTTATATTTTCTCCATAATCCACTTTTATTTACAAAACTCAAAAATAGGTTTTTATTTAGGTGAATCCTATAGATAAATACCATGGGACAAATTATTATTAATACCATGGGCCAAATACTATATTTATAAAAGAGGTATAAAAGGTAAGGTAAATAAATAAAAATATATCAAATAGGAGGATAAATCAACATCTAATTATATATAAGGCAATTAATAATAATAACATGAAAAAAAACATTATTCACCCTAACATTAATATTAAAAAACTCTATTAATATTAATATTGATATTAATATTATTAAATTTAATAATTTTATATTAATACAATATTATATTTGTTATATTATAATGTTATATTATAATATATATATATATATATATATATATATATATATATATATATATTTAAACTCTAGATATATATAGGAGGGAAGAACGAAGACATATGATAGAGGTGGAGAAATAGCGGGAGTGACAAAGGAGAGTTGGAGATAAACCTTAAGGATATGGGAGAGGGGGGAGGAATGACGAGAGAGAGAGAGAGAGAGAGAGAGAGAGAGAGAGAGAGAGGGAGAGAGATGAAGGACAAGAGAGAGGAATAGAGTGAGAGGGAAGTGAGAGGGATTGTAGGGTAACGGAGAGAGAGAGTGTGTGAGTGAGTGATGGGGGACGAGAGAGGTAGGAGAGGCAAGGGAAGAGAGGGACTTGAGAGAGAGGGAGGGAGAGGGAGGGAAGAAAGAAATTCATAGATAGTGACAAGTTTAGAGGGAGTGACAAGGGAGAGATGGAGAGTGAGTGTGTATGTTTAGGGGTGAGATAAAAAGAGATAAAGAATGAGAGATGGAGATAAAGAAGGATAGAAAGGAGAGAGATAGAGAGGTATATATTATGAAAGTTGGAAGGTGAAGATAGAGAGAGAGAGAGGTGGGAGAAAGGAAGAGAGAGAGTGGTGAGGAGGTAGGGAAAGAGAGATGGAGATGGAGGGTGAGAGAGAGGAGGTAGAGAGAAATACATAGAGAGTGAAATATGGAGAGAGGGAGAGAGAGAGAGTGATATGGAATATGGAGAGAGGGAGAGAGGATATTAGGAGGGAAGAGGGATATAAGCGGGGAGAGGGAGGAAAGAGAGAGAGAGAGGAAGGGAGATGAGGAGGGAGTGATATATATATATATATATATATATATATATATATATATTATTGGAGAGAGAGAGAAAGAGAGTGTATTATTTGGGGTTGATATAGAGAGACAAAAGGAGATAAATATATATATGTAAGGTGAAGAGAAAGAAAGAGATAGATGGATACGAAGGAGGGACAGAGAGATTGATAAATATGGAGTAAGAGAGTGTGTGTGTTTGTGGGGTGAGATAAAGAGACAAAGAAGGATAGATGGAGGAATATATAGATATATATGGAGGGGGAGAGAGGGGGAAGAATATTTATTGCAATATATGCATTGATTTTAGTGTATATGGTGATTTCTAATCTATTTTATTGCTTGAAATACATGCATTGATTTTAGTGTAGATTTTTTAATTCTAATGATATTTGATATTTAGATTATTTCAATATAAATTATTTCTAATCCTATTGTTCATGCACTAAATGCGTTGATTTTAGTGTAGATGAGTGATTTCTAATCTTATTTGATTTCTTGCACTAGGTGCATTAATTTCAATGTAGATGTTGATTTCTAATTGTATTTGATTGCTTATACTAGATGCATTGATTTCAATATATGATTTCTAACCCTATTTGATTGCTTGCACTAAATGCATTATTTTTAGTGTAGATGGTAGTTATAACCCTATTTGATTGCTTGCATTAGATGCATTGATTTTAGTGTATATGTTGGTTTGTAATCTATCTGTTCTAACTTTCACTAGATGCATTGATTTAAGTGTAGATGTTGATTTCTAATCCTATTTGATTACTCGCCTTTGAATGCATTGATTTCGGTGTAGATGTTGTTTTCTAATATTATTTGATTTTTTGTCTTAGATGCACTAATTTTAGTGTATATGTTGATTTCTTATTGTTATAATTTGATGTATGATGGTACATTAATTTTAAATTCATTGGATTAATAGTGTGCATTGATTTGAGTGTAAGCCTGAAAACATTATTAATGATAGATTTATTGGAAGCAAGAGAGACAAAGGTGTGATGTTTACTACAACTTGAGCTAAATATTTAGGTGGCTTATGATTTCAACTATCTTTTCATATAATCAATATGAAAAGATGACAAAACTAACGAGGGTGACAATGAGAATAGTAGAAGAAAATAGTTTTAGGATTGATCACGATAGAGAACATTTGTAATTTACTACATTCTTATTATTCACATTTTCTATCATTCAATATTATTACATTTCACTTTGCATTCATAAATTTTATTTCATCACTTTTCATCATTAAAGTTATTTTACAATATTTATCATCTCAAGCAATGAGGTAACTAAGAAAATTTAAAATTAAAATGAATCGATAAATAATATGTTCCTCACTTATTATCGATATATTTTCCATGACGCATGGCTCAAAAATAATATAGATCCATCTTAACTGCATCTATCGAAGCAGAGAGGGATTAAATCTCGAGATGCGAAACCTTTCCTCAAGTTTTTCACTCAAAATTGAGGTTCGAACCTACGAGAGATTTGATCCCTCTCGGCGCATGATAGATCTGTGATTAAGATGGATCTAGGCTTATTATATTTAAATACATTATTTTTCATTATTTTTTATTGAAGAAAAATCATGTCATCCTAAAATAAACTCATTGATAATCCATAAAAAGGTAAGAAATTCACTCCCATTAAATACTTTTGGGTCTTGAATTATTAACTTATTTCATTAATTAAAGGGAAATTTCAACTTAAATAATATTTGCACAAAATATTCATATCCCTTGTTATCATAGACTTATATTTTTCTAAATAATATTTTATCCATCTATATATAATTTTTAATAACATAAAAATATAAAAAAAAAAATTAATTTAATATTTAAGAAAAAAAGTTATAAAAGAATATGAATGAATAATTAAAAATACAACTATGACTTAATGTGAAGGTGAATGTGTAAAAGTAAAACCCAATGTGAAGGTGAATGTGTAAGTACATCCCTCCATCTAAAAATAAAAATAAAAAATATTTTCTAAATAGAAAAATTTAAGTGGGCTATAATAAAAGAAAAAAATGCCTAGTTAGTTGTCCATATGACCTAATATAATTTAATGTAAAGTAATTAAAAGTAAAAAAAATATGTGAGTATAATGTTTAAACCTTAGGTTAAAAATAAAAATATTTTAATGAATTGCATAGAGTAAATATCCAATGTGAATTATGAATAAATTATTTTTATTATGAATTAATATTGACCTATACTTAAAAATATGCTAATAACAAAAAAACAATTTAATGTACACTAATAAAATGGTTGATACATATGTTATGTAATCTCTACAACATTCAAAAATACAATTTAAACGATAAAAAATTACACATTGTTTTTTGCACTATAAAATAACTTTACACCTATAAAATTTGTTAGATCAGTTTTAAGATGGATTTAGTAGTAAAGAGAGGCTCATGTTGTAAATATGTCGTCGTCTTTAAATGAAAATAAAATATTCTCAAAATAGAATATCAATGTCCACTATAATAAAAAAGAAAAAAAATGTAAGGTAAGATGATTAAACCTTATACTTTTCAAGTATTTGAACACGATATCAACTTCATAATATAGAAAAAATATTAAAAGAAAATATTTTAATGTTGTATAGAATAAAATATCCAATGTGAGTTGAATAAAATATTTTAATATGAATTAATATTGATTTATACTTAAAAATATAGCGATAACAAAACAAACTAATCTAATGTACAGTAAATGAATCAATAAACATGTTATATAATCTCTATAACATTCGAAAAATACAATTTAAATAATAAAAAATTACATTTGTTTTTGGTAGTACGCCTAAATAAATTTGGTCCCCATCTTTAAATGGATTTATGTTGGTAGGTAAACCAATGACAACCATTTGCATTTCTTCATTTCTCGAAACATAGGTTACACTTTAAAGTTAATAAAACAAGTTTATTTTTAAACATACTTTAAGGTGGTTAAAAGTTACCCCGAATTAAGATGGATGAAGTGGCTTTGTAATATTAGTTTTGTAGTATAGATTAATATTGTCTTTATTTGATTAAGAGATTGTTGTTATAGAACGGAAAGAACCATTGCTCTTATTATTTAAGGTGGTGTGATTTTATTTAAAGAAAAAACATCTAGTTATCTCTCATTTGTAGATAAAAACTATGCATGATTTTCCTCATTGCTACAAGCTGAATTATGATAAGTTTTTCATACTCGTTTAAAAAAAATTTATATTACATTACGAAATCATGAGATTGCATTCTAAAACACTAAATGAAAACTTCAATTATTTTTTTTGTCAATCGACCATCAAATTTATTGTAGATTTGGATCATAGAAATACCCAACCACAAAGTGGTTATTGCGCATGAAAGGAGTAGAATGGAGAAGAGATATTGTGGGACTTTAATCTCAAGAAAAATCAATATACAGACTATTTTTTCTATGTTTTCAATACATGAGGCTTTTTAAAATTATTACATTTAAACGACTCCCAATGGAGCACTACAAAAGCGAGAGAACAAAAGAGCATCATACATCATGTCGATAACACTTGAACTTATATGAAGAAGTTATTATTAAACCCTCCCAAGTGCCAACCACCTTGGATAAATTTAGTGTCATAGTATACGATTATGCAAACATTGTTATCTTCTCCGTGTAATAGCTATATTTTCCTATAACTTGTCCTCTTCCATTATTATAAATACTTGGCATATTTACATTTATTATTTTATTGTACAATATCACCTCTATATTATATATAAAAAATATAGCATAACTTTATTTATGATTTGGATTAAATCAAATTCCATATTACCTGTTTGGTTGTGTGAGTGTCTGATAGGTCTAACTGCTGGCAGGTTTGGCATTAAATATCTAATTTTTTTTATTTGGTTGGGTTTTGAGAATTATTTTCAATATCTTCTTTTTTGGATTGGAGATTCAGCCCAATTCATTTCATTTTAGATTTTGAACATTGATGAATTTTCCTCATGGGCCTTCTGCGCATAATCTCTCCCATCGCGGCGTACATTGTGGAATCTCCTCCTTTACACATTGTGCACTCTCTCTTGAAATCAATCGCCTTCTCCCTACTCATATATGTTTCTAGTTTGTGACATTTTCCATTTACAATAGATAGAGTATATAAAGACGACATACAATAAATCATAGAATGACCTTCCACGAAGCGGCCATTGACCTTTCATGATTTGTGGACATTCTAATCCATGGTAGTGGGTGATTTTTGTTGGAAAGGTAGAAGAGTAAAGACACAAATAACACAAATGATTCTCACACAATACACATGAGTTGTGGCTCTTCTATTGATCACACAAATTTCCAATGCGAATACAATGAACCTCGTGAAGGGTATTTAAAACCCTTTCGACTAACAACTCACCTAATATAACTGACATGCACACTTACCAAATTAATCTATCACATAACTCGACTTGACTCAACGATCACTTAACTAAATCTCTAAATATAGTTAAATCTCCATGTAGGAGTTAATTAGCTATTTTAACACTCCCCCCTTAATTATAGTAGCTAAATAAAACATGACTCATGACAACCCAAACATCTCTATTGGTCTATGTCTCAACTAGGATTACAACACCAAAGTTTCTTTTGTGAAACAAAAAAGCATATTTTTCTAGTGGATTTGTAAATATTTAAGCCAATTGATCCCAGCACTCAATTTACAAGGCTAAAGTGGGCTTATCCATTTCTCACAAGTTCTATAATAAAATGATATCTAGTATCAATATGATTTCTCTTTTTATGAAACACACTATTCTTGGATAGTGAAATCAACGAGGTGTTGTCACAATATATTGTTGTTGATCCTTGTTGTTTTTGCTTGAGTCCATCCAATACTCTCTTATTAACCATCTTGCTTGTTTAGTCAATTTAATGTTCTTAAATGCAAGCATAGAGTGTATACGACGAGTTAGTGGGCGATGAAGTGCAAATGCACTTTATGTGCTAAGTCTTTTTCGCTCGAGTGAGGATTGAATTTACCCAGTTTTCTTAGTTTTTGAAATTTTGGACTAGTGTTAAATTCCTATGGATTAGTGATTTTTAGAGAAATATATTATCTATGTTAAATGTTATTTCCATAGTTAATTTCAATTGAATTAGTCACTAAAAATAGTTTGTGAGATAACTCCTTTCCAAAAGATATGTTAGATTAATTTCTACTTTGTTTTTATCAAGTTGTTTTTTTGAGATTTTATGCTATGAGAAAATAGAGAACTAACTCTAAATTATGAAAGCATGAGATATGGTACAAGTCCTAGTTTTATGAAAGCATGAGAAAATTGAAATATAATTGAAATTTAAACTAAAATGCTATGAAAATAGAGCTTTTTTTAACTACGTAATTTTTAACCTGGAATGTAAACGAAAAGGAAATGAAATGAGCTATATAAAATATATAAAGAATAAATTTAAGAAATGAATCTATCCAAATAAGAAAAAGAGAGTATTGAACTATCTAAACCGAACTTAGAAATAGAAAGACAAACCAAAGCATTAACCATATTCGAACTACGAAATGTTAATACGTTTGAGATAAATTAGAAACTAAAAGAAAATGACTTGATCTGCTTACGGGGAGCCCTCTGCAACGCAATAGGTTTCTTTAACACTAAAACACATCAATGCATGAAAAAAAGGAGCTTCTAATTAAGATAAAAGTGTTCAAACTCTTAGTCATTAGTAATTTTTACTATACGAAGATATGTTAAATAGCAGGTCTGGATTTCTAAAGAAAATATTTTTGAATATTGTGAGTTTTAGAAATCTCACTACCTTCATTATCCTTGTCACAATTTTTCATTATTTTACTGTTGCCGATCCATGATTAACTTTCCATTTCTAAAAGGCCCCCATGGGCTTTACACTACTCATACAGATCCTTTTCCCACCTATCATGCCGACGTGATCTGTTTTGCCTTTTGCCCCACTAATTCACTTTCATCTAGGGTTAACAATCAACCTATCCTTTCCCATGTTCATCGGGTTCCTCAAACCTTGATGGTCTCGAAATACCTCTATTAGCTCTTTAGATTGATAAAGTACATCCATTTCTATATATTCAAATACACCAATTGGTCAAAAAACTCTTTTTACACTATTAAGATCCCAAGCCTAATTTCGGTCAAAGGACCAAGTTAAAGCCTACCAATAGATCATTAGGTTTTCCCTGGGTTGTGGGATCTTCATTAGTAATTGCTTCTGTTCTTCTTATACTAGGACTTGGTTAAATTAAAAAAGAAGAGAAACACATGATTTCCAAAAGAAAGAGCGAGGAGATCTCCAAAGAAAGCTCCTTTGTCAATTTCAAAGTTTGCAAAAATTAATTGTGATTGACATTTTTGCGGGAATGTCGCGAAGTAAATAGTAAAGGAAATTGATAGGGTAAGTGAGTTCTAAATCGAGGAGCATTAAGTCTAAAGGGGACATATTCGAGTTTCTAAGCCGATTCAATCAACGGTATGCCAAACAAAAGCCCAATGCGGCCAAGACTCATAAAGGAGGTCAAGCTCTCATCTCAGCCATTTTACATTCGGTGGTTAAAGGATGAAGAACATGGTATAAGCTCGAAATTAAATATAGAAATATTTGAGGATGCCTCCCCTTTCATGTAAATATCTAAGGTTATCGAAAATTCAACATTTTCAAGGATCGAGGAGGAAAGTCACTTTAGGGTTTCATAACACTGCTAAAGTAAAAATGTTGGTATGGACCAACCAAAGAAAATGGGCCTTGTCACTCAAACAAAGTCTACGAACGGGGGTGGTGAAGAAGAGTATCAATGGGGGAAAGTTCCAGATTATAAATTCGAGACACCGCACCAAAACATAAGTGGTAAAAAAGGTAATAAAAATGATTTTGAATTTCATAATGCTTGTAAGAGGTGATTTTATCATGCTTTCTAATGATCGATTAAGAAAGGCGAGGATAGGTTTTCATAGTCATCTATCAAGAAAATGATGAAAGACATCACTAGGCCAAAAGGAAGTCAAAATTCTTTTAAATGGAGCAAATGCGCGCACAAACGGTGAGGAGGGTACGCCAGATCAGAGGTTAAGCGGGATTTTATAAAGAGGTTTCACATCAAGATGAAGAGGCTGCTTATGTAGCGAATTCACCAAAGCGAGAATAAACTCTTCATGCCTCGAGACCAAAGTAAATTTAGTTCTGCGGCAAAAGGGCCAAATAAAATATCGGTAAAGGTCCAAAGGCTTGAAAATAAAACATTACAAAAGAGGGTTTGAAATTTAAAAATCAAAATTTTAAACCTATAAAGACCCTGCCCACCCCTTCAACGGCTACGTTTTGTAAAATAATCAAGAGCATTCAAAGTGAAATTTGTGATTTCCTGGCAAGTTTGGGAAAAGTTTCCACATGCTACGCACTTGGGGGGAGAGCTTGTCTTTACGCCCTTGGAGGTCTTTTCTTTATTGTAAATTCATCTAGGTGTTGTGTGCTGATATTACGCACTACGCATTCACTAAATACGACGAGTCCGTGCCGGCCTTACTGCGCTACGCATTCGACTTTCCACTCGCTCGACGAGGCCGTACCAACGATGCATTCGGTAGTGAACGTCTCTTGCTGAGCCATTCGGCGGCCGGTAGGCTCTGTGCAGCCTTGCCCATGCTACGCATTCATTCTTCTTCTCACCCAACTAGCTTGGTGTTGCATGTTGATAAGTCGCCCTCGCCGCCGTGACACGTGCGATGACTGAAATCCACGTTCAAGTGCGTTCTTGGCCGGGAGGGTCTACGCACCAATGCAACATTCAAACACCTCAAACCCCTCCAATTTTCTGCTAGGTGCCTTCCTAACATTTTTTTTTTTTTTGAGAGTGTCTCGATGCCTTGCCCTCTTTCATGCGGCTTGATGATGTGAAGTTAGAAAGGAATGTAAAAACCCTAAAAGAAAAGGAAAACTCATTTTCCTTCATTTACATCCTTTTTGATATAGGTGCAAGGTGTCCAAAGCATAGTGTTTTACGGTCTGGAGGGTGATCATCAGTTGTCCAAGCCTCTCATTATTTTGCTCATTTTCCCATCACCCTCATTCACTCATCCTTTTCATCCACTTGCAAAAAAATGGCTTTCTCGTCACCATCTCATTTCACCTCTCCATATCATTTCATATACGAGTTAAGGGTGTTTGTTTCAAAACAACGATTGTCAAAATGTCCGGAGAGAAAGGAAATGACATTGGTGTGAGACGAAACCTAGAAGACCATGACACAAAGGTGGAGAGAGTAAATAGGTTTGAACCACTTGAACACTACGAGTTGATGGCATCTCCTATAGCTTGATTTCATATTTCCGGGATGTGGGTTGTTTTGACTTTTGTGAAAAAGTACAATAGATACGAGTCATCATGAGTTGACATTTGTTTATCATAACCTTCCTTGATGATCAAGTAAATTTCGCAGGGGTAAAATTTGAGCTATCTTCAAATACCATTATGACCTTGGGATACCTAGTATGGGATAAAAGTGGTTCAAGCGGGAGAAAATTTGGACCTAAGCCACTATGAACCTTTTATGAAACCTAGATACCAATTTGTACAAATCCATTTTCCCTTTTCACATTTTTTGGAGGGATATGTGCCCTTGATGAGAGTCATCATGAAATATTTTACATGTGAGGGGAGATTTTCTAGGCTTTATTCATACCATATAAGGCTGCTCATGCACTTCACTAGGG
The DNA here is from genome assembly GCA_034641835.2 of Pinus albicaulis. Lineage (NCBI taxonomy): Eukaryota > Viridiplantae > Streptophyta > Pinopsida > Pinales > Pinaceae > Pinus > Pinus albicaulis. Next base: position 848,040,105 of record CM076579.1, read on the forward strand.
AAAAGATGCTACATTTTCCCTATTATCTGCATAGGAGTATTGAGAAGATGTCTTATATTGTGCAAAGAGACATCCTTCAAAACAAATGCGGTCTTTTTTCACCATTCTCTTATCGAGATAGTTGTGTTTCATAAATTAGAGCAAAAATTATTCCATGGGAGGTGCTCATCACCCATGAAGTGTTTACAAACCCATGACCCCATCCTTGACCAAATGTGCCCTCATCATCCCATCCCCCTTCCCGGAGCCTTCTCCTAATGCTTCCAAGCGGTGAAAAAAGTGGCAGTGAACAAGAAAGTGACCATAAGGAAGAGGACGGTAGGAGGAATATGATAAGGAAGAGGACATTGAGGAGGAAGATGATGAAGAAGAGGAAGTCGGGAGGAAGATGATGAAGAAGGCGAGAGGTTGGCAATGAAGAAAAAGACATGGATATAGATGAAAATGAAGATGAAAAAACAAATGATGAAGAAATCATCCGGAAAATGATGATGATGTTGGAAACAACCACGAGTCAATGGAAGATGAAAATAAAGAAATCGATAAAGAGGAAAATAGTGATGAAGAAACTAATGATGACACCTGCGACGGTGAGAACACAATTATGATAAGGGTTGTGATGATGTTAGAAAAAAAGAGGAAAACGATGATGAAGAAATTGATGATGACAATAGTGACACTAAAGACGAAAAGTCGGTGAAGAGGTTGATACTAGTAGTAAAAATCACGAGCGGTAATGAGTGAAGCATTGACAATAATGACAACAATCCTAATGGCCAAGAAGGCGGTGAAAATAATGAGCTTGATAGTGGCAACGATGATAGTACAAAGAACGATCCCAAAGGCAGGTAAGACTCCCTACTTGACTATTGAAGGAAATGAAGAAAGTGGTCAAGGCAACGATAATGATGAGGGTGACAATAAGCTCACGAACCTAGATGAAAATGAAGATGATATCGGTGAAGGGAAAGGGATGATGATACAAATTAAGATGACAACGGTGACGTTAGCATGGAAGAAAATGAAAGTGAGCCCTAATGAAAGGTAGTCAAGAACATAGTGCGAGGGAGGTCCCGATGAGGAAGATAAAAAGTAGTCTTAGAGGTCGGCCATGGTGAGGAATTGAGATGAAAATAATTGAGCTTTCCCTCTCACATACCAAAGAGGAAAGCGACATGTTTTTGCTACCTCTACGAGGAAGGGACTATGCCATCCTCCTCGGTGAAACGACCAAAGGCAAACAATATATCAAAGAATAAAAAGAAGATGATCAAAATGAAATTTTGAGAGAGAGTTTGAAATCATTCATATTGACGGTGATAGAGGAAAATAAAGTAAGGATCACAAAATTTCTCCTCTAAAATAAAAATACCCAAATTGAAGACCTCCAAGAAAATCTAGATAGGGCCAAGAGTATCGATAATGTCCTTAATATGGAGAACAAACGGTGAGGGGAAAAAAATGCCATTTTATGAGGCTAGAGGAAATCAAAGCCCGAGAGAAAGAAACTCGAAAAGGGCATAGGTAAAGCTAGAGAAATTCATGGGCACCTATGAGGAAGGTGAGAAGATAAAGAAGGACAATCCGGAAGAAGACCAAGAACCATGGTTTTTAAAGAAGGCCTTGGAAAGACAAAGAGAACGAGTCCACCTTAGCGAAATCGACTCCCTCTAAGTGAGATGCTTGACATTGAGATAGAATATGATCAGGATCCTTGGCTAGAGATCGAACACACTTGGAAGCCAATTGGAGAAGGCAAATAGATACTGTTTGGTCAATTTACGTGTGTCCTAAATTAGCACATTTAATTTGTCGATGAGATAACAAGGGCGATGAAGTGCGACGCACTATATGTACAAGATAACCTATTTCTTAACTTTTTGTCGTTTTTGGTTTTCTAAGGTGAAATGGAAATTCTAAGATGAAAACAAGTTTGGTTATGTTTGTTCGAGAAGTGATATCCCCTATAATGATTCCAACTTGAAATTTTAAAAAGCAATTTGGGAAATTTACAATGACAAGACTTAAAAAGGAAAATGAAAATGTGAAATGAAAAGGTGCTGCTAATCTAGTAAATCAAAGAAAAACGATGTAAACTAGTGAACATGAAAAACAAACTATTCTTCTTTGTAACTAAGCAAAAGAAACTATGCTTAAGGAAATTCAAAATTGCAACAAATAAATCTAAATCGATTACATCAATTTATCTTCGACCCTTCATCATTAGTCCGGCTATGATTTGAGTAATCATAAGCAAACTTGAGTAAATGATATTTAATTTGCGAAGAAATAAACTAATACTAAACCATACACTCATGATTCGATCACTACACCATCGATCCAGTGGCAGCTTTCGGAGGAAACTAAAGATGTCATGCATGATTTAATATATAGAATTTGCGAAAGAAACTAATACTAAACTACACATTTCATAATACAATCCCTCACCATCGGTCGGTACAATGGCTTTCGGAGGCAGGCGGGAATCTGTCGGCCGGATGGTATATCTAAATTTTAACTGCGAACGAGAAAAACAAAACTGAAATGTGAGCAATGCGAGATTTAAACAAAAACTATGAAAAGCAAACTAGCGACGGAAACAATGTCGTTCCATGTCATTAGTCAAAAGCTATGAAAATGCGGTACCGCCTATCTAAAACCTGAAAAGCTTATAAACGATCGGTGATTAACAATCATAAAGCATGAAGACGAAATGAAATGGAAATTATGGAAGTGTATAAACGAAATGAAACAAGCACCCAAAGTATGAACATATGAATGGATTATGATACGATGATTTTTTAAAGAAATGAAATGAAAATATACACTAGCCACACAAAACCTTAGGCCCGAAGCGAGGGCCCTCTACACGGCCTTGGCAACGGTCCTCAAATACGAATTAAGTTGAAAAGCAGAGTTTTCTCATATTAAAAAGCGATCATTACGAGAATGGTAATATTACGGCACAAGTGCGGCGTAATCACTACGAGGCAAACCAATCAAAAGTCATGAGAGACTACATTCACCACTATGCTGACTAACTTCATATGCGTATGCAAGCACGCAATATATATAACAACAAGCATAAGCTGTTTCCTAAAGTTCATGCTAGTGGAGAGCACGTAGACCACTATGTCCACGGATATAGGAGTATGGTAGTGTTGGAAAGTAGATCTACGAAAGGTGGATGCTTGAATTCGACTCTAGAACCACTGTACGGATATCGATTTAACCTCGCGGAGCTTAGAAAACGAGCGTATGGGTCTTCATGTGACACGAAACGAGTCGTGAGCATGAAACTCCATGTTTGACTTCCATGTGGAGGACGCCTTTGACCGCGGCTTCTTTGGACGGGTTGCTTGAACCAATAGGACACGAACCATGTCCATTCTGACCTACCCATGGCTCGTTTCCCTTGTAGACACACACAGCATAGAGTTTCACAAAATAGGCACGGAAAGTTGTGACATTGCGGAAAGTGGCAAGATTAGCTGACTGAATGAACAAAAAATCTGATCAAATAGAAAACACAAAAATATAATTAAAAACCATGTTAAATGCTCTTTTGCACATGATATTGACAATTTGGGAGGTTTAGGAGAGTGAAAAAGGTATGGAAAAGTGTATGGAAAAAGATGCAAATTTGGGACTCAACATACCCCCCTTTGTGAAGGTGTTGCATGTCCTCATGCAACCAAAATTTTGATACTCTTTCTTCAATTCCATGTGCCTTGATACTTCAGCTGACACATCCAATCCTCTTCTCTTCTTCCTTGAGTACGCCATCATTAAGGTTTCTTCATTAAGCACCTAAATTTGATATTTACAAGTGCTGCTCGATTTACGGCATTTCCTTTTCGATTTCTTATTCTTCTTTTGCCATATTCCCAAATGTAACACATAGTATTATCATGGATGATCTTGTCTGACTTGCCTTGTTCTTTCAATGTTTCATTTTCATTTTTTACATGTGCCTATTTAAAGCTCAGCTCAAAAATTTCTGTTTTAATGATTGAACTAAATCATCCTGCAATGTATGAGGAAATTTGAATAGAAAAGTACTTGGACTGTGGCTTCCTTTTCCAAAGATTCTATATAGTCATATACCTCCTGTGGCAGGGTCTATTTCGGGTGTCATTTTATTGGTGTTTGTCCCCAAAATCTTTTGTAAAGGAGAGTTATGTTCAAAATGCGGCGAGGAGGGCTTACATCAATATTTCTTGAGAATAAGATGGAGGTATATACGTGTACGATTGGGAATGGAATGAACCGGGTTCACTGCACTAAGCGAGGCGAGATGGTATGGTCGGTTAGGGGCCATTCGAGATGTCTCCTCACCCAGTCAATGAAATGAGGACCCTTAATTTGCGTTTTTCTCAATTTCCCTTTAACTCTGTTTAGCCTCCTCACACGCATTTGTGGTACACTATCCTTTTGTTTTATTTTTTCCTTTCTCTGCCTTCTTGGGCATGGATATTTGTTTTTGAAGATAAACTAATCTTTCGAAGTATTTGATGATCTTCTTCTTCGGAAGAAGGAGTTTTATGTACGACCTCAATAGTTTCTTTCCCTTTTTGGTATTATTGGCTTCTTACCCTTGATTTCCTTCTTCTTCTTTCTTTTTACCAATCTCTCTTCTCTATCGAGTTCTTTCCATAGTAGTAGTAGGAGTGTTTTGGATTTCCTCGGTGTTCTTTTCCTCCTACTTCTTCTTCTTTTGGCATTGCTAGTGCTTGAGGCTACGAGCGAGTAATTTGGGTTTCGACATTTATTCTTTTTTCTTCTACTCCTTCTTATTGAACTACCTTGGGCTGCGAGTTCCTCGAAAATTTCTAACTAGAAATTGTTCCCATGTGTCTTTTCTTTCTTTTAGCTCCTTTTCAATCGGAAATTTTTATAAGGCCATGGTGATATAGATGAGGCTCTACATCTCCTAAGTGTGTTTTGAACGATCACGTACATTTTCTTCAAGCTATTGAATAGAAAATATGGGAGATTAAAGTTTGGTTTTCGAAAATTCATTAATAGCCTGGTATGGTACATATACATGGACCCAAAACGACCTTCACATGTAATGAATTTACGAACAGTGTGATAAAGTGGCCCATTCTTCTTTCAATGCATGCACGAGAATTCCTCTCTTAAAAACGATTATGTCCATACCTTGGTTTCGTAAGATTGTTCTCCATGCCTCTCAACGATGCTTTTATTTTTGAACCAACGTTCTCCCCTCACGAAGAAGTTAAAGTGGCTGTTGCTATTGATGCTTCATTAATGGCTGGGGTCTCAGTTATGCTTCGAGCCATCAAACGACCTTGCGGAAATGCTTTCGTAACTTCTCTGTGGTAACCACTACGAATTTTTGAATAAAACACGACCATTTTGCTTTCTTGATATCTCCTTTGCTTGCGGATATCCCTCTGCAAACTTTGGTCCTTCGGCCTACCTTGTAACGAATTTACCCATTTCACTTCTCGTATTTCACAAATTTGCCTTCGTGAGGGTTTCAAATGGAAGTAGAATGGTTGAATGCTCAGAAAACGAGCACAATGGTACAGTAGGAATGTATGTAAAATGGGAATGAATGAGGCTGACGGTAGATATCCGGGAGTGAGAATGAAGCAAAAGAGGCAACGGGATGAAACGAACGAGTGGGGTTTCGAAAATATGAAGATAGAGCCGAGTAGATTGATAGAATATAACACATTCATGACATTTTGAATTTTGGTGGCTACGAAATAAATGTGAACACGTTTCAATCAACGGTTGTGACTTGATGCGGCTTGTAGAGTCCTTGGTCGAATCAAATACGCTTCATTATCAACGGTGGGATATTGGATCATGAGTGAAAATCGGGGTTTAATGATGAAACCGTTTGTGAATAAATGCAAGAGAGGATAATATGGAGATCGTGAAAGGTTACGGAGCTGACCGATATAATCATTGCGCGTAATGGATAGAGCTCATGGTTCAAAATTATATAAAAATGTGTTTTTCAATACTATTTGAAATAAATTTTATTCATACCTTTGGAATCTTTGCCTTTGTCCTTGGTCTTCAGCGGCCAGTCTCCATTGGTGTCTTGAATGCTCCATTGATCCTCTCTCCTGCATTTTATTTCATAATTATGAAAATAACATGTAATTGGCCATTCTCTTTGAAAACGAGTAGTAGGCTGAGATACGCACGGTACACGGAAGCGGAGTCGGTAACGAGCGGATGTTGCGGAAAGCTGAAACACGAAGCTATTACTTTGATGAATGGAAATGAACAAATGACAAATGACAGGATGAAATGGTCATGAAAAGATTTTTATTGATGGAATGGAATGAAATGAAGTGAATGAAGTGGAATGAGATGAAATGAAGTGGAATGAAGTGGAGTGGGTGGTGACAAAGCTTGTGAAATGAAGGGAGAGATTTTTTGGAAAATATAGAGTGTCGAGGTTTCCACGATTTTCACCCTATATTTTACGTATAAGGCTAGCAATCAATGATTGGTTTTGGGGCTTATACCACTGTGTGTGTGTATTTTATTTATTTTAAGCGAGAAAAACAAAGCTAGAGGTTTGGTGGAGAAGAAGAATTCTTAAGCCACTGACATTCACATAACTTTCTTGAAACATCTTGACAAAGTCCTCTTTTTTTAAGTGGCTTATGATAAACTTTCAATTTGTCAATCTCATATGGCCCAAACTGATGATCGAAATTTCCCTTGAAAATCTTTAAACTTGGAGTCAAATAGCAATGCCCAATCTCCTTCTTGAAACTTCTTCCCTTTGATATATTTGTCATGCCATTTAGTTCTTTGATATTGAACTAGATCGGTTCTTAGAATTGATTCTTGTACGATCTCATCTAGCTCATTCCATTGCTCCATTCTATGCTTTTGGGCTTACGATAAGTCCATCCCCATTGTTGCTATCTTGAAGGTCTTAACCCGGAACCTCAATGGGGAGAAAGACTTCTTTTCCATAAACAAGTTCATAGGAGAATGTCTGATAGTATTCCTCCATGTAGTTACGTAGGCCCACAGGAAGCCACCGGAAGCCTTTCTACCCAATCTCTTCTATGTAGATGAACGAGTTTTGTTGATGATACTTTCAAGAACTTTGTTTGTGGACTCCACTTGACCATTTGCTTGTGGATGGTAAGGAGTAGATCTTCGTGCTTGATTTTGTATTCTTTCATCAACTTTTCCACCAAATTGGATGTGAATTGGCTCCCACGTCTTTATCCACGATTTCTCTTGGAACACCAAAGAGAGTAAAATATCCTCATAAATAAAATGAACAACTGAATTTTCGATGTGAGATACTAATTCTTTAGCTTCTACCCATTTAATGCTCAAAAAATCGGTACAAACCAATATATACTTCTTTTGCTTAGATGGTGGATTAATAGGTCAGTAAATCTAAACCCATTTTCAAAGGGTTGATAATTACTTTTGTGTTTGCAATGGCATTTCATTTGAAGGGCTGGGTTTTTTTATTCTCTCTTTAGCGTATCACACTTTGCACTTGTATTTTTGCATCTTTGAGGAAGATAATATATCCCAAAGTGAATTTTCTCGACAGTCACTTACTGTCTACAGTGTATCTAGCCGCATAGTTCATCATGACATGCCTTAAGAATATCGGGCATTTCATCTTCCCTGACATCTTGATCATAAACAATTCGTTAGAAATCCATGAATATTTTGAACTCTCACGAATAATCTTTCGTTTTTCTCTTGGAAATAAATGTGAAGGTAGTTTCCACGTAACCAAATAGTTAGCAATATACGCATACCAAGGGGTCTAATGAATTCTGCCAAACAAGTATTCATCAAGAAATTTATCTTCTACGGAGAAATCTTCTTTGGCATTCGAATCCTCGACAAGAAATGGAAACTGCGTATTCGTTTTCGTGAGGTACATCCAACACGATAATATTGAATTCTTGAAAAAGTAAAAGCATCTTGTCACTCTGCCATTAGTAACGGGTTTGTTCATTAAATATCTAATTGCGGGAGATAGTCGGTATGAATAAAAAGTTTCATAGCTTTGTTATGTAATGTCTAAACTTATTAATTGCATGAACAACTGACTAAAAACTCTTTTTGATCACAGTATAGTTCAACTCTGTGGGTAATTTTCTTGGTGTAATAAATGGCATAAGGAATTAAATCTTTTGACCCAACACAGCTCCAAGAGGCGTATACGAAAGCATCATGAAATATGGAAAGGAAGTTTCCAATTTGGTCCTCTCAAAATAGGTGCTTCGGATATTCTTGTTTTCGAAAGTTTCAAAAATTTGATTGACAATCGGGATCCCATTTTTAAATTCCACGGTATTTTGTAAAGCAATGATTTGAAGAGTGGAGATGCTATTGAAGTGAAGTTTTCTATAAATCTTCTATAAGTAACGGTAAATCCTAGAAAACTTCTAACATCTCTTTGACAATTTGGAATAGGCAACTTGGAGATGACTTCAACTTTTGATCTATCAACTTCATCCCATCTCACGAAATATGATGTCCTAAAACAATCCCTTTGATAAAAATCATAAAGCATTTTTCATGGCTTAATGAAAGGGTTGTTTCTTTACATCTTATAAGAACTTTTTCCAAATTTTCTAATGCTTCTTCAAATGAATTACCATAATGACAAAATCATCCATATAAACCTCTACACAATCATGGATTAGATCAGAAAAAATTCCTAGTCTTGCTCTTTGGAATGTTCTTTGGTGCATTACATAACCCAAAAGGAAGCACTCAGTAGGCAAAAGTTCCCCATGGACAAGTAAATGTGGTCTTATCTTGATCCGGGTGCTACCATTAGTTGTAACCACTAAAACCATCCAAAAATGAAAAGTACTTTTTACTGCTTAATGTATCTAATACTTTGATCAATAAAAGGCAAAGGAAAGTGATCTAAGTTGCTTTGTTCAATTCCTGTAATCGATAACATACCCTCCATTTACCATTCTTTTTAGGCACTATAACCAAAGGAGAAACCCATCGGCTATCTGAAATTGAACATGCGGAATTTACATTGAGAAGTTTTTGGAGCTCTTCTTTCACTATCTCCTAAGATTTGGATTCATCCTTCTTTGAGGTTGTCTGATTGGTCTCTTGTTTTCCTTAATATAGATATGATGGATGCAAGTCTTAGGATCAATACCCTTCATGTCAGTATACTCCCATGCAAATGCGATCAGGAATGTTTTTGCAAGATTACGGTTAGTTCTTGTGTGACTTCTCCAAATGTTTGTTGATATTCAATGTTTTTACCGGAAAAATCTCAATAGCGGGAGTACAAACTCTTCCATAGAGTAAAGAGACATTTGTCTAGATGATAAATATTCTATGTCGAATTCAAGGCGAAATTGTGTGGGGTCATATTACGAAGGTATCTCAAAATTTTCTAATGTGTTTGGAATTTGACTATCCTCACGATTTCGAAATGGTAAAGACGAGGGTTGTATAGTGTTCTCATCATCGACCCATTCATTGTCTCCTATTTACGTGATTGCTCTTCTTTGGAGGATACAAATTGAATTTCTTTGTCGAATTACCATTAGAAATGTACGAGGTCTCGAGATCTACAACTAATAAACTTGCTCCCGAGTTGTGACGACCAAGGTCTTCTAAGATAATTGGATGTCCTCTAGATTATTCTTGGGAGTCAAAATCATAAAGTCTCTTTTGGATATTCCCAAGAATCTAAGGAAGATGAAATATCTTCTAATACACCATCACAGTTTAATAAGCGATCGATACGCAAGTTGCAATAAAGTAGGTGTAAAAAGAATGTTAGGAAGTTTTAAGTTGTTCCATGGTCTGTCTACTCATAATGTTGATAACGGCCCTAAGTCAATCAATGTGTTTGGAATTTCTATTCCATTTATATGTGTCTTGAAAGAAATTGGACTTCACAGATCTACATATACATAGTGATTTCCCATCATAATGTACGCAATCTTTCCTACCCGAGGGTGGATTCTTCTTGTGTCTTTTAGTTTCCTTCTGGTCTTTTGAAACTCAACTCCTTTATGGTTTTGCTAGAATAGGAATTTCTCGAATGGCTTGTAGCAATGGAATCTTGATACAAACATTCTTCAAATTCATCTAGAAAGTCATAGTTAGGCAACAAGATTTGTTTTCCTACCCCCCTTATCAATTTGTAGTCTTCAGGAAAAGGAGGTGTAGATGAAGATACGATTTGCTCAACTATAGGAGTTGTGGGTGTTAACTTTCTTTCTTTTTGCATGCTTGAATTTTGAAGGCTCTTCCTCAGAACCCTTATTGACTTGAAGAAGTCCTCCTCGGAGAGGTATCTTGCTCTTGAATATCTATAGAAGGTTTTTCTAAAACTCTACCGGATACGAGTTGTACATCGTTGAGAGGAGCAAATCATGTAGGTAGGAAATTGTTGTCCTTCTACCACTTATAAGTAGTTGAGATTCTTATTATTTAGGATTTGGCAATGGCTGAGCTGGAAGTTGATTTGTCTTCTGTTGGTATGGAAGCATGAGTTGAGGATTTGTTGTATTTTGTTGAGAAGGTTGTTGTTGTGGAAATGGCAGTGAAAGTTGTGGATTTGGGCTTGGAAGTTGTGGAATTTGTTGACTTTGAAAAGATGGAGGATATTGATAAAATTGAGCAAATCTCCCATAAAGTTTGCATCCCTTGTACCCATGGCTGATATGAGTTTTGATGTTGGGGCCAAGGTTGTTGCCAAGGATTCCAATTTGGTGGGGTTTGAAGATTCATGGGGTTGTTAAACCCTTGATATTGTTGTCCTTTGCCAAGGTCTCCTTGCGGCCAATGATTCTCTTGAATTTGGATCCTCTTGACAAGCTTTGAGTCCGAAATTGAAGGACAATCCTTGATCTGCTTGATTCTCTGAGAAAATCATACATGTTTTACAACTTTTGCATCAAAGGGACATTCCCTTAAAGCATGTTTCTTCCTACATTTTGGACAAAAAGATGGCTAAAGCATGTTCACACTTTAAAACTGTTTTGGATTTTTAAGGGTGTCTAGTTGTTCACTAAGGCTCCCTAAAATATCAGTTTTAAACTCATCAAGCATGTTACCAATCTCACCTTATATGCAGTCCGATTCCTGGTTGTTAGCCCTAATAAGAGAAGAATCCCTAGGCCCTTTTCTTGTTTTAGATTTTCCCCTTGAGAGATGGATACATGGATTACGTTTATATCACGAAATGGAAGTTGAGAAATTTCTCCTTTCCCCATCATGTTTAAAATGTCTATCCATTCATCTCTAATGGCTTTTATCAACAGGAGGAGCTTTCAAGGTTTCATTGTTAAGTTGCTCATCTTTTGCTCTTTTCAAGTTGTACTGAAATCTTTCAATCAGTCTTCAAAATTTCATCATACCATTTGCATCATTTTGAATGCAATCATCCTTGTGTTTGGTGGGCATACAATATTCCAAGTATCTATCCAAAAATGTTTGTTTCATATCATTCCAAGTCCTAATAGATTGAGTAGCTAATCCCATGAACATTTCCATGAGATCGCTTCAATGTTGAAACGAGTTTGAGTTTTGAGAATCTTCCATATAGTCATAAGTTAGGCACCTGACTTCAAACTCCATGTGAAATGTTTCGGGATCCTCCTTCGTAATCCATAAAAGTTAGGAAACCGAATGGTGGGGAAATATTTTTCATTGTTGCATGAGTTTCTCATCAACTATAGGAATCCCAACAAATCCCTATTTCTACCATTATTTCCTTCACCATTATTATCTCATTATCATCCTCTCTTCTCTCCACCTCTATTTATTACTTCCTCTGCCATGATAGTTTCTTTAGAGAGTCCTTATAGTCCTCTAGTTCTTCTGAGGAAGGATGAGAGAAAGTCTCTTTGTTTTCTAAGTGGGTTTTAGTAGGTGGTATAGGAGAATCCTCTAATTCAGGTTGTTCCTTGACTTCCAAAAATCTTAAGGCTAGGGGTAGATGGTGGTGAATACGGTCACTATGCCTTGAAGAAGATGGAGTTATGAAAATCGAACTCTTGGCTTTAGCTATAAACCTTCCCTAAAGATCTCTTGCTCTATGCATGTCATTTTTTATATTTTAAAAAAAATTAGGCTAATAATTCTCTTTACGATCTTCCGGATCTGCCCAGAGTGCAGAAAAGGCATACTTAAGTACTAAACCAATAACTCTCTTTTAAAGTCCTCCAAATCTGCCCCAGGTGCAAGGGAGAGCATACTAAAGAAGTTATCAAGTTTTCCTTCTTTTATGATTTTATGTTTTTTTTTTTAAGAAATCGGCTACTAGTTACACTTCCCCGGTAACGGCGCCAAAATGTTTGGTCAATTTAGTGTGTCCTAAATTCTTGCATTTAATTTGTCGTCGAGAATCGTAAGGGCGGTGAAGTGCGAGCGCACACTATATGTGCAAGATAACCTATTTCTTAACTTTTTGTCGTTTTTGGTTTTCTAAGGTGAAATGGAAATTCTAAGATGAAAACAAGTTTAGTTATGTTTGTTCAAGGAAGTGATATCCCCTATAATGATTTACCATCTTGAAATTTTAAAAAAGCAATTTGAAATTCCTGATAATGAACTTAAAAAAGGAAAATGAAAAATGTCTGTAGAAATGAAAGAATCTTGCTAATCTAGTAAATCAAAACGATGAAACTAGTGAACATGAAAACCAAACTATTCTTCTTAACTAACTAAAAGAAACTAATAGCAGGGAAATTCAAGAATTGCAACAAAAAATAAATCTAAGTGATTACATCAATTTATCTTACGACCCTTCATCATTAGTCCGGCTATGATTTTCGGAAGTAATCATAAGCTGACTTGAGTAAGCGATATTTAATTTAACGAAGATAAACTAATACTAAACCATACACTCATGATTCGATCCCTCACCATTGATCCAATTTGCTTTGGCTTTCGGAGGCAACTAAAGATGTCATGCATGATTTAATATATCTAAATTTGGAAAAGAAACTAATATAAAACTACACATTTCATAATACAATCCCTCACACCATCGATCCAATTGTAGCTTTCGGAGGCAAGCCAGAAGATGCTATGAGAAGATTAGTATATCTAAATTTTAACTGCGAAGCGAAAAACAAAAGCTGAAATGCTGAGCAATGCGGGAATTTAAGCAAAAAACTATGAAAGCAAACTAGCGAGCGAGCAATGTTATTTCCATGTCATTAGTCGAAAAGCTATGAAAATGCCGAAATTTTGCCTATCTAAAACACGAAAAGCATAAACAGTCGGTGATTAACAATCATAAAGCATGAAAGACGAGAAATGAAATGGAAATTATGGAAGTGTATAAACGAGAAATGGAAACAAGCGCAAAAGTATGAACATATGAATGGATTATGATACAGTGATTTTTAAAAAATAGAAGTAAGTATACTACACAAAACCTTGGGCGGCCGGGGGCCCTCTACCGACCCTTGGCAGCAACGGTCCTCAAATACGAATTAAGTTGAAAAACGAGTTTTCTCATATTAAAAAACGGTCATTACGAATGGTAATGTTACGGCACAAGTGCGGCGTAATCTCGAGCAAACTAATCAAAAGATAACGAGAGACTACATTCACTAATATCGACTAACTTCATATGCGTAATACGACACAATATATATAACAACAAACTATAAAACATTTCTAAAGTTCATGCTAATTAGAGCACGTGAGCCACTCGTCCCGGATATAGAGGTATGGCGGTGTTGGAAAGTAGATCTACCGAAAGGTGGATGCTTGAATTCGACTCTAGAACCATGCGGATGTCGGTTTAACCTCACTTGGAGCTTAGAAAGCCGGCCGTATGGGTCTTCATGTGACACGAAACGGTCAGAGCGACATGAGAACTCCATGGTTGACTTATGTGGTATGCTGACAGCGGCTTCTTTGGGCCAGAGTTTGCTTAGACCAATAGGACACGAACCATGTCACGTCATTCATGCCTTGTGTGGCTCATTTCCCTTGTAGACACACAGCAGCATAGGATTTCACAAAATAGGCTATGGAAAGTTACGGCGAGTATGGAAAATGTGGGTCAGCAGTGGAATGAACAAAAATCTAGATCAAATAGCAAACACAAAAATATAATTAAAAACCATGTTAAATGCTCTTTTGCACATGATATTGACAATTTGGGAGGTTTAGGAGAGTGAAAAGGTATGGAAAAGTGTATGGAAAAGATACGGAATTTGGGACTCAACAATACCTTGACCTCGAAGGAAGATGGCCAAACAACATGCACTTAGGAAATCAAATTGCAGGAGCCAAGCTCAAAGAGCCCCTTGCCAAAGTTCAAGCCCTCAAGGAGGAAAAATTTCAAATAAATATTAACCTTCTTGCGGATGCTTCCATGCAAGCATCCCAAACATAACAAGGAAGATAATTGCAAGTTTTGCGAACTTTTTGGAAATTTTGGATTTTCGCTGATTTTGAGGGCTAAGGGGACAGCACCCTTGGTGCTACGCTTTTTTCTCAGGGAATCCTCAGGATTTAAAGTTTACATTTTTGGAGTCCTCAGATCCATTACAACATGCTCACCAAATTTCAGGTCATTTGGAGTTGATTTGGTCCTCCAAAAGGCTCAAAAACACCCTAATTTTCACCTTTCTGCCTAGTTTTTAGGACATGTGTTTTGCCTTTACCAATCTTGGGAATTTTCCTTTTTAAACCAGCTATCAGGTTCCAATAAGAAAAAAAATGGTATTTCTAGAACGTAGACTCAACAGGCTTTCCAACGATCCATCAAAGAGCCAATTCCGACATCGGGAAGGCCTTCAAAACTTTGCTGCAAGATGACCCAATTTTCTTGCTCATGTGATGTGCCCTTGGCCTGGAAATACATCCTAAAACTTAGTGCTGCGCCCTGACAGTCAAAAAGTCAACAAAGTACACTTGGAAAATTTTTGGAGGCTTGGGAAAGCCCAAATGTCAATTTTTTTTGCCAAAAATAGTCGAGAAGATATTTTGTATTAGATATTTTGTGCCTTGGGCCTTGCAAGGTCTCAAATGACAAAAGTGACATTTATGATTAACCAATAGGCTTCTAGAGACCTAATTAGGGTTTATGCCTCCAATGCAAGATACATAGAGCATGGAGGTTTCATTGTATATGTTGGATATTTGCTGAGCATGCTATGAAATAGACTTGGAGTTTATTGGTGAAAAGGGTTTTTGGTGCCTTGTGATGGTGTTGGATTGTGCTTCCATGGATCAAGCTCACTCCTAGGATTCATTAAGCTTGTTTAAATGGTGATGTATTCCATCTTTATGTTTGTTTTCTTCAATTATTCATTGTGTTTATGGTTCATTGTGTTATAGAACAGAAATAGAGAATGGGATTTACCTTCTTGGTACCCTACTTCTTCTTGTTTTCTTGACTTCTATGTTTTTTTCCTCAAAGTTTTGCAAAAGAAGTCCTTAAATGCTCTTTAGTGTTATGGATATGTTATGTTAGAATGTTATATGTTTGCAAGTAAGTTTTAGAGAATCCTTCACTGGTCACTTAACTTACTTAACTGTTGTTTTGAAGACCTGCTTAACCTAGTTGATATTGAGGAATCCTTCATTGATCTTCAAGTTTTCATTATGCTATCATCTTAGAATATTTTTCTTGTTTATTGGTTTGTTAAAGGATCCTTTATTTCCCATTTAACTCACTATATTCACAACTCTATGTTACTTCACTCTCCCTTGACCTGATTAGGTCCATTTGATCTTGCGAACTTGCCCTTTGAATTATCCTTGACTCATTTTTACACATTTCAAGACTTTGGTAGACTCCATAGCCCAATGGATTGATACTCCCCACTCTAATAACCTACTTAAAAACTTTCCCAACCAGCTAACCAAACAAAAAAACCCTAAACTCAACAACTAGCCTAAAATCAAAACCTAAAAAGCAAACAAGTTCATATCCTTTGCAAAAAATAGAGAGAGCCCTCTCTAAGTCTAGGAAGGCTAGGTCCTAGGACTCCAAAGAATGGTCTGATGTTACCCCTGTTCATTTTTTATCACCAATCTAACAAATTCTGAGGACCTAACATAATGGCGATCATGGTGGGACCTTCTAAGTAAATAACAAGCTTATACATCCTTAGAAAATTCAGAGGCCCTTGTAAAAAAGAATCTAATTGTTTCACCATCCTAGAAAAATGATGACTCAACTAGAGGACACTCATTAAAACCTTAGGGATACATAAAGGAACTCAGAAAACCCCAAAACATCCCTAGGTTTTTTTTTATAAATTGTTTGTGGTGGACCACAAATATTGATCTTCAAAACAGTAAAAAAAGCATCCACCTAATGACTCCACTAGCCTCCAGTAGGCCTACTAACTTTAATAGTTCTCATAGACTTCCTTGGGATTGTGTCAAATTAGCCCTGAGCAGTTTAGAAGCCTAGTCACACACTGTGCGAGTTTAGTAAACACTAAAAGAGGTTAGCCTTCTGAAAGTAATCATAAATTTTTAGCCTCTCTACACTTTGGGTTTGAAATCTGGCTTCACAAAGGATCAGTACTAGATCTCACCCAGACCCAAACCCTTCTATCATAGTTGACGACCCAGAAAGGATTTTGTGGCAAACTTCTAGAACTGAAGATTCAACTACTATTAGGACCATTCATAGAGCAAGTTTTGTCCCTAAACATCTTACAGCCTTGCAAGATCCTTAATTTGACTTACACCATACAAGAAACCTTTTTCGAACTAAGTCACAAAGTGGGATTGACCAGACTGACCTTGAGCCCATAGATTTGCAGCAGAGTCCTAGTGGAGAAGCCTCTCCTTCCACTCCTCTTGATTTTCAACTTATCCATCACTTTGGCTCTTTTCATTCCAAGTCTTCTCAAAATCAGTTTGTTGGTCCAAGTACTTCCACCACACCCATTCATACCACCATTGTGAAAAACACACCACTTCATCCTACAACCCCTCTCACAAACCCTCCCCTTTTAAATCCTCCTTGGATTCCATTAGCTCCCATCATGGCCGCATGGTATGCCCCTCTAGTACTACCACAACCTCTGATACCTTTGCCAAATTACTACTAATCCAAAATCATTCACTTCACCAGAGCTGACTCTACAACTGCCCCACAACATATAGACAGAATAAATGATGCTTTTGATTACATGGAATTAGAAGAGGAAACCATGAAGATGAGTATGTTTGCCCAAAGCTTAAGAGGAGAGGCTAAAATATGCTTCAAAATCTTGAATCCCAACAACATACATGATCTCCCTTCCCTTTACCAGACATTCATAAAAAAATGGGAGATTAAGAAAAACCCTCTCCAAATTCTCTTAGAATATAACAAACTTAAGAGAAATGTCAGGGAAAACATCCAAGACTATTGCACTAGGTTCGATAGTGTGTAAAATGCCCTCCCACCTCACATGAAACCCCCACAAGGCCTAGCACGAGTGAAATTTCCAAAAGGCTTTCATCCAGACATGACCTATCAATTGAGAGATAGGGATACCCAAACTTTAGAAGACATGCAAAGGGGAGTTGTGAGTGCAGAGGCCAACCTGATTTAAAAGAGAGCTAGGATGAGGTCACAAAAGAGAGTCACATACAAAGATGAAACTATGGTGTCAACTTCTTCATCTGATGCCAAAATTGATATCCTACTTAGAAAAATGGAGAGAATGATGGAGAGTATAAAATAGAATGAAAGAATACCACCTAGGGAAAATCAACCAACTCCCCAGAACAAAAATATGAATCTGAACTTCAAAAGAGACCCACCCCAAATCAGATAGAGAGATAATGACCAAAAAATTAGGCCTCCTTTCCAAGACGATTATGTGGATGAGGAAGAAAGAGAAACATAACAACCAGAAGAAAACCATGTAAAATTAATAGGCTCCAACAATGAGGGTGATGTTTTTCTCACAGAAGAAGAACAAGGGTTCTTCTCATCAAATCAAAATGATAGAACAAACTATGAGGAATTTGAAGAGTATAAGTTGGGATTTGAGAATTCCATAATGGAGATCCATAGGCAATATGATCTTAGGAGTAAGAAAAACCAAGAGGCCTCCAAAACAAACAAACACGAAACTGCTATTAAAAATACCCTTGTAAACATAATGAAAAGGACAACGAAAAACACAAAAACCATGGCTAAGAAACCTAATCAAAACAAATATAAAACTAGCTAACAAAATGGTGACCCAAGCTGCCCTAGTAACTCCACTAGTGGCCCTAGAAAATCTGCTCAAAATGATAGTCCTAATAAAACTCAGCAAACCAAAATTGCTGAGAGAACTATGTGCGACAAAATAGATGTAAATATGAAAAAAACACTAACACCTTTCAGCTTTGAGGGAGAGATTTCCAAGATCAAAATAAGCATGCCCCTTGCTGAACTAGTAACTCAGGATGTATATAGGAATCAAGTATTGAAAGCTTTGAATATAGGAAATGACGCCGAATCCTTGAACTTAACTGATGACAAACTAGAGCTGTTTTTTGGTCCTGAAGTAGAGGGAAGATATCAAGGAGTTGTCCCTCCATTATGTCAGCTTGAACATTCATGAAAAAATCTTGCATAATGCTATGCTAGATTCTGGAGCCTCACACAATCTCGTTCCTAAGATAGTAATGGATAGATTAGACTTAGAAATAACCAAACCTTACAAGGAATTATACTTGTTCGATTCAAGTAGAGTCAAGTGTTTGGGTCTAATCAAGGATTTATGTGTCAATCTGGCACAAATACTTGCTAAGAGTCTAGTCATGGACATAGTGGTTGCTGACATTCCCCTGAAGTGTGGCATGATTTTATCCAGATCATGGGGGGCCAAACTTCAAAGGAATCTCCAAATGGATATGTCCTATGCTACCATCTCAGTTTTTAACCAAACAAGGAGGTTGTACTGGGAATCACACATGAATTATATGGTTAGCAGCCAAGATAGGCCAAATAACACCCCTCTTTATTCCATCCATTCGGATCTTGACTCATTTATCTTGTATAATGATGATGACATTGATGAACAAGTAAATGAAATTGAGAAAGATATAGGCCTACCACAATAGTCAAACCAAACATTGAATGAGTAACTTTATGGCCAAAACTCTAACAGCCCCGAACAACAGCATAATGGAGAAATTGAACTTGAAACGCTTTGGAACATGAGCTTTGATGGCTCTTGTGGAAAATATGGTTTGGGAGCTGGTGTCTGGATTCATAACACCAATGAAGGCCACTCCTAAAAACTAAATTTTCAATGCACTAACAATATTGCCAAGTATGAGGCCCTTCTGCTTGGTTTACATTTTCTAAAGACATAGGAACCAAGAAAATTTATGTTCAAGGAGACTCTGAACTGATCTTTAGACAAATCAAGGGAGAATATTGTGCCAAGAATCCTAGACTAAGAGAATACTGGAATGCTGCCTTGGATCTCATGAAAACTTTTGAGAAGTATGAAATTATCTCCATCCCTAGAGCTCAAAAAAACTTGGCCAATGAACTTGCCTTTGCTTCCAGCACATGCCAAATGCCTCATGCTAATGAACAGTACACTGTGAAAGTCAAGTGCAGATCAGCAGTCCTGGATAACATAGATCACTGGCAAGTATTTCAAAATGAAAAACAGATTGAAAATTTCTTGTAGCCGAAAACCAAGTTTGAAATGTTAAAATCAGACTTGCTCCATCAAGAATTTTTCTTTGGCAAAGAATAAACCCTCAAAACAGAGCTGCCTTGTAAAACTGACATAAATCTGCTAGAATATCCTCTTAAGGAAGAATCATTGGTAGATTTAGATCAAAAAGACCTTGAGGAGCTGCAATGCAAAGATAACTCATTTCCAAGAGGTCTTTCCCCCTTAGAAGAGTTGTTTGAATTTAATGATGTAGCAAGAAAGCCAAAAATGGAAACCACCGAAACTGGTGTGGAAGAATGTAACATAGGTAGCATAGAAAAACCCAAAATGATCAAGTTGTCCAAAACTCTCCCTCCTCACATAAAATAGAAATATATAGAGTTGTTCAAAGAGTTTAAAGATATTTTTGCATGGGGGTATGAGGACTTTAAGTCTTACGACACAAGTATTATTCAACATAAAATTCCTCTCAAGGAAAATCAGAAACCATTCAAACAAAAATTGAGAAGAATAAACCCTGTCCTAGTACCTCTTGTTGAAAAATAAATAAAGAAGATGTATGATGCTAAGATTATAGTCCCACTTAGGTACTCAGAATGGGTTTCCAACCTCATGTCAGTTAGGAAGAAAACGAGGGAGATTAGGCTGTGCATAGAATTTAGAAACTTAAATAAAGCCTCCCTAAAGGACAACTACCCTTTACCCAAAATGGATCATATACTGCAAAGGGTGGTAGGTTCTAAGATAATATCATTGCTTGATGGTTTTTCAGGTTACAACTAGGTACTAGTACTTCCAAGTGATCAGCATAAAACTTCTTTCACAACACCTTGGGGCACATTCATATATGTAAAAATGCCATTTGGGTTGATGAATGTGAGAGCTACTTTCCAAAGAGCCATGGATATAGATTTTTCTGAAGACATAGGCTACTTCATAGTAATTTACCTTGATGACATCACTGTCTATTCTAAAATTGATGAAGAGCACTTAGTTCATTTGCGGAAGGTCTTTGAGAAGTGTAGGCAATATGACCTATCACTGAATCCTAAGAAAACATTGTTTGGTCTTCAAGAGAGAAAACTCTTAGGCCACATAATTTCCAAAGAAGGGATAAAAATAGATCCCAAAAGAATTGAAGGCATACTACAAATCAGCCATCCTAGAAATATTAAAGAGCTGTAATCTTTCATTGGAAAGATAAACTTCATGAGAATATTCATTCTTAACCTCGCTGAACTCCTAAGAAATATCACAAACATGATTAAAAGAGAAGTAGGAGTCAAGAAGACCACGGAAGCCAAAAAATCCTTTGAATTGGTGAAACAAGCCCTTACCCAAACCTCAGTTCCAATCAGCCCCGACTTTACCAAGGATTTCTTCATATTCTCCTTTGCATCTAAACACACTATTGCTATTGTATTGCTTCAAAAGAACATGATGAGACAAGAACATCCCATAGCCTTCTTCAGCAAATCATTGAGAGATTCTCCTATAAAATATAACATCATGGAGAAACAAGCCTTTTCCTTGATCAAAGCATTGAAGGACTTCAGAGTTTACATTTTGCACTCCCATGTTATTGCTTTTGTTCAACACATAGTTTTAAAGATATTTTGAATCAAGACCCTGATGGTAAAAGGGGTAAATGGATTGCTATTATCTTAGAATATGATTTAGAAATCAAACCCACTAAACTGGTTAAAGGACAAGGACTCGCAAAACTCACGTCTGAATCAAATTTTCAAGCATTAGACATGAACATGGTTGATGCATTAGAGGAACAGGAAGAGTGCACAGCTCCGCACATTGAAGAATTATTTCTGAATTCACCTTGGTATGATAATATTCTATATGTAATTTTCTATATTAATGCTCCTCCAACTTTATCCAAGACAAAAGCTAGATTCTTGAAACAAAAAGCTTTAAATTTCTGCATTTTTTTATGGAGCTTTATATTGGAAAAATTCTGTTGGCATATTGCTCAAACGTTTGCTTGAAAATGATGCAGATAAAATTATGCATGATTTCCATGAAGGAGAGTGTGGAGGCCACCTCTACTGGAAAACCACAACTAATAAAATCCTTAGAGCTGGTTACTATTGGCCCAATATTTTCCCCGATACTCACAAGCTAGTTGAAACTTGCCATAAATGCCAAATCTTTGATGGCAAGAAGAAGCTACTATCTTTGCCCTTGCATCCTATTAGTGTTGAAACTCCTTTTTAGTAGTGGGGTTTAGATTTCATTAGCGAAATCCACCCTGCCTCATCTTCCCAACACAAGTGGATTCTCACTGCTACCGATTATTTCACCAAATGGATAGAAGCTATCCCTTCAAGGAATGCTACCGACTCAGTCATCATAAAATTCCTTGAAACTAACATCTTGTCCAGATTTGGCTGTCCCAAGAAGATCATCACCGATAATGCTGCAACATTTAATTCTAAGAGAATGGTGGACTTCTGCTACAAATATCACATCACGCTGGGGCACTCTACAACTTATTATCCTCAAGGTAATGGATTGGTTGAGTCCTCTAACAATATTTTTGTGAACATCATCAAGAAACCGTTGGAAGAGAACAAAAAATCGTGGCATGGAAAATTGGTACATGCACTATGGGCTAATAGACTAACAACTAAGAAATCTATCAATATGTCTCCCTATAAGCTGGTTTATGAAATGGATGTTGTTTTCCAAACATCCTTGGGAGTTTCGGTTATGAAGCTTCTTCAATAGGTTCAATCAGAAGAAAACGACATGCAAAGGAGGCTGAACCAAACCATTCATTTGCAGCAGTCAAGGGAAGAAGTTTACAAAATAACACAAGAAGTGCAATAAAAAATAAAGAAGATCTTTGACAGAAGAACCAAGCCAATGATTTCCACATTGGAGACATAGTGCTGAAATGGGATTCCAGGAGGGAAGACAAAGGAAAACATGGCAAGTTTGAAAATTTGTGGAAGTGTCTTTACATCATTCATTCAACTAGAGGTAACAATGCTTTATTTTTACAAGAGTTGGATGGAGTAGAGGTGTTCAGAGGTACTGTCAATGGAAGGATGCTCAAACACTATTTTTTTCAAAGTTCCTAGTTCGAAGCTTTCATTCAATGTACATAACTTGATTGACGAAAAAATCAGGAAAAATAAAAATATAAAAATAGAAAAAATGATGAAAAAGAGGGAAGATTTAAAAGAATAGATACATCCCCATACCCAAAAAAGAGTTTTGCTGAAAGTGAGCAAGCCTAAATGCCACTATTGGTTAAGAGAAAAGAGTCTTTTTCAGTCATCTAGCCTAATCATGGCTGAACATGTTTTTAATTTCTGCTAATAGGTTAGTGAAAGAAGGCTTGTCAAACCATTTAATCTTGACTTTTCAGTAGGAATAGATTAGGAGGAAAAGATGTTGGTTCTCAATGCTCAAATCTGAACCAAAGAGAAAGATAGGGATGACTAACAAATGATGAAACACAACCCTCATACTTTCTAGTTTTGTTTATACAAAAATAATGTTTGTGTGCAGCTCATCCGAATGCCACAACCCATGGAAAATCAGATTTCTCAATCTTGGTTTAGTCATGTTTTTCAATTTCATGTCAGTATATTAGAGAAGAAAAGTTTTTCAAACAACTTAATCTTGACAAATAAGTAGACTAGGTAAAGAATAAGAGAGTTCATTAGCCTAATCTGAACCCTTGGGAGTGATAAGGGTACAAGTAGGTAGTTTTTGTTTTATTCTTTGAAAGAAAAAGGAATGTCAAGGGTTTGCCAGTCCAAGTCCACCCAAATAAAGAAAAAATGTTAGGCAAGGTATGATGGGTAGGTAGAGATGAGGTTGAAGCAAGCATGTCTTTAAGATTCTTAAGATCATAGCTTCAATGAAACATCACCAAATGAAAGAAGAGAAATCTACCCAATGGATGAGGCATTGGTCCTCAAAACTTAGAGATTTGAGCTCTGAGGTACTGAAAACCTCCGGAAAAGGAGCTGCCCTCCCCAAGTGGAGCCATTGTTAGTGATCAATATTTTTTACTATATGAAGATGACTAAATATCAATCCTAGATTTCTAAAAACAAGATTCCTGAATATTGTGAGTTTTAGAAATCTCACTACCTTCATTATCCTTGTCACAAATTTTTCATTATTATACTATTTACCGGTCCATGATTAACCTGCCATTCCTAAAGGGCCCCTCATGGGCTTATGCCAATAATCTAGTTTTTTTTTTCCCACCTATCACCCCAGTACTCTGTTTTTCCTTTACCCCACTTCTTCAATTTCATATAAGATTATCAATCAACCTATCCTTTCCCATGTTCATCAGGTTCCTCAAACCTTAATGGTCTCATAAATACCTCTATGATATCTTTAGATCAGTCAAGTACATCCATTTACATATATTAAAATACACCAATTGGTCAAAAAACTCTGCTTTTACACTATTAAGATCCCAAGCCTTATTTCAGTCAAAGGACCAAGTTAAAACCCTACCACTAGATCACTAGGTTTTCTCTAGGTTGTAGGATATTCATTGGTATTTTAAGCTTTGTTCTTATTATATTAGGACCTCGTTCAAATTAAAAATAAGAGCAACACATGATTTCCCAAGAAAGAGCAGGAGATATCCAAAGAAAGCTACTTTGTCAATTTCAAAGTTTTGCAAAAAGTAACTTTGATTGACATTTCTGCAGGAATTTCATGAAGTAAATCAACAAAGGAAATTGATAGGGTAACTGATGAGTTTCTAAAGGGAAGTAGGGAGCGATGTTTCTAAAGGGGGTATCAAAGTTTCTAAGCTTGATTCAATCAACAGTATGCCAAACAAAAGCCCAATGCAGCAAGACTCATAAAGGAGCGGCAAGCTCTCATCTTAGCCATTTACATTCAGTGGTTAAAGGATTAAAAAAATTGGTATAAGCTCCAAGGAAAATATAGAAATATTTGAGGATGCCACCACTGTGTAAATATCTAAGGTTATCAAAGAGAATTCAACATTTTCAAGGATCAGAAGGAAAGGTCACTTCAGAGTTTCATAACACCTGCTGAAGTAAAAGTGTTCAAGGACATAGACCACTCAAAGAAAATAAGCCTTCTCACTCAAATAAAGTATGTAGAAAAAGGATGTGAAGAGTATCAATGGACAAGTTTCAAATCATAAACTCAGACACCTGCAAAACAGAAGTGGTCAAAGAAGGTAATAAAAATTATTTTGAACTTCATAATGCTTGTTAAAGGGTGATTTTATCATGCCTAATGAATTAGTGAGAAGAGGCCAATGATTAAGCTGAAATAAACAAATGAAGCAGCAAAATACCAACTTCATCATTTTTTCACCTACAACAAAAAGAGATAAAGGAATATCAGTGAAAAAGTGAGAAGGAGTAACAACATTAGCAAAGTGGGTTTTCTTGTTTTAATTTATTTTCCTCAGCTATAAAGGCCCTTTTCCACCCTTCAGAAACTCATTTTGTTTTAAAAGATCATCAAAGGCGGTCAAAGAAGAAATTTTGAATTTATGGCAAAATCGAGAAAAATTGCCCTCTGCTACGTGCCTGGAAGCCTGCGCTACACTCCTGGAGGTTTTATGTTGTGTAATTGTATCTGTGTGTTACATGCCTATGATTGCACACTACACGTTTTATTCATGCAGACTCGGCAACCCATGCCAACATGATCGACGTGAAGCTTTGCCCGACCAGAGACCCGACAGACCGGCATGCAACTTTGCCCGGCCAAAGACTCGACAGAATTCACTCCAGTAGTGCTGCACATTCAAGGGAGCTCACCTGATTGGCCAGTGCTGCGCGTTTTACCCTGCACGGGATCTCACCCAACATGCCCGTGCGTTTAGCCATTCTGCTCATCCAAATGACCCCTGTGTTGTGCATTCAGCCGTTCAGCTCACCTGACTGGTCCCTGTGATGCGCGTTCGGTGCTACACCCTAGGCCGACTCGAGAGTACGTGCAGCCACCCGACAACACGTTTAGATGCTACGCTCTTGGCCAGGAGGGTCTCTACACTTGTACAAGCGTTCAAACTCCTAAACAAACCCTCCAATTTTCTGCTAGGTGCCTTCCTAACATTTTTTGAGAGGTATGTGGATGCCTTTCCCTCTTTCATGCAGCTTGATGATGTGAAGTTAGAAAGGAACTTAAAAAAACCCTAAAGGAAATGAAAAAATCATTTGCCTTCATTTACGTCCTTGTGATATTAGTGCAAGGTGTCCAAAGCATAGTGTTTTTTTTACAGGTCTATAGGGTGATCATCAAGTTTTCCAAACCTCTCATTCTGCTCATTTTTCCATCACCCTCATTCACTCATCCTTTTCATCCACTTGAAAAAACTGCCTTTCTCATCACCATCTCATTTCATGTCTCCATATCATTTCATAAATAGAGTTAGGGTGTTTGTTTTCAAAACAATAAAGTCAAAATGTCAAGGGAAGGTAATAGTGACAGTGGCGAGGGAGGCCAAGGGCCTAGAAGACAACAACGCAAAGCTGGAAGAGTAGATAGGTTTGAACCACTGAACACTGTAAATTTGATGGAATCTCCTATGATAGTTTCATTTTTCCATAATGTGGGTTGTTTTGACTTTTGTGAAAAAGTACAATAGATACAGAGTCATCCTGAGTTGACCAGGCTGTTTATCCTTAACCTCCATAATGATCAAGTAAATTTAGCATGGGTAAACTTTGAGCTATCTTCAAATATCATTTCTATGGCAACCGTGATACCTAGTATGGGAGAAAAGTGGTTGAAATACGCTATTTTGGATCTGGGCCACTATGAACCTTTCCTAAAACCTAGATACCAAGCTGACTACAAACCCATTTTTCCATTTTCACATTTGCTAGAGAGATATGCAACCTTGATGAGAGTCATCATGAAATATTTTACATGTGAGGGTAGGTTTTATAGACTTTATTCATACCATATAAGACTACTCATGCACTTCACTAGGGTAAAAATGCAACATTTTCCCTATTATCTCTATAGGAGTATTAATAAGATGTCTTTTATTGTGTAAAAAAGGCATCCTTCACAACAAATGCAGAGTCTTTTTCACCATTCTCTTATCAAGATAGTTGTGTTGCATCAATTAGAGCAAAATGGTATTCCATGGGAGGTGTTCATCTCCCATGAAATGTTCAAAAACCCATAACCCCATCTTCAGCCAAATGTGCCCTCATCATCCCATTCCCCTTCCTCACTTTCTCCTAATGTTCCAGGCATTGAACAAGCAAGTGACCATGAGGAAGAAGGTAGTGATAAAGAGGATGACGAGGAAGAAGGTAGTGGAAAAGAGGACCATGAAGAAGAGGGCAGTGATAAGGAGGATGAAAATGCAGAAATCAGTGAAGAGACGAACAATGATGAAGAAATTGATAAAGGCACCTCTAACAGTGACAACACAAATAATGATAAGGGTTGTGATGATATTGAAAACAAATAGGATAGTGGTGAAACAGAGAAAATGGTAACTGATAGCAATGATGATGATGATGACAACAGTGACACTAAAGAGAAAAATATCAATAAAGAGGCTGATAACAGTGGTGAAAATCACAACAATAATGCTAGCAGTAGTAATGAGGGATGCAGTGACAATAATAACAACAATCCCAATGGCCAAGAAGGCAGTGAAAACAATGAGCCTAATAGTGGTAATGATGATTGTGCAGAGAACAGTGCCAAAGACAGTGAGATTCCTAGTAGTATTGAAGGAAATGAAGAAAGTGGCCAAGGTAATGATAATGATGAGGGTGACAATAGCTCACATAACCTAGATGAAAATGAAGTTGATATCAGTGAAGGAGAAAGAGATGATGACACAAATGAAGATTACAACAGTGATGTTAGCATGGAAGAAAATGAAAGTGAGGCTCAAGAAGGTAGTCAAGAACACAATGCAGAAGACATCAGTGCAGAGATCAATGAGGAAGAGAAAAGCAGTCCTGAGGTCAGCCATGGTGAGGGAATTTAGGTGGAAAAAATTGAGCTTTTCGCTCTCACATATCAAAGAGGAAAGAGGCATGTGTTTGCTGCCTCTAAAAGGTAAGGGACCATGCCATCCCCTCGACTATGAAGCTTGAAAAAAGAAAACAAAAGATCAAAGAAGAAGAAGGA